>CALNVZ010003430.1:18281785-18306397 GCA_940671915.1 Paracentrotus lividus | reverse complement strand
AAAGTAATCATACCCTAACTGTGCGTTTTCATTATTTTGGCGCCCCTTTTTTCACTGAGACATGAACTATTGAAATAGTCGTTTAAAAAAATATGAAGAATTAATGAAAATTTCATATGCTTTAATCATTCACAAAGTGATCAGATAAGGCGCCTCTGAATGTCTGGCAGATTAAAGGCGCTATACAAAAACTGTTTATCATCATCATCGTCATCGTCATCATAAAACAGAAAATTATCCGCTCTCCTCCAAATTACGGTACAAAATTTTTTGACTGTTGGTCGCTGAAGATACGGTCTTATTTCACAATGATACTAATAAATATGTCTGAGTTTCATGGAACAGCGCCCCTGATAGAACAGTGCATCATTACTGATGGGCTTAAAGAAGACATAATATATATATTTTTTTAAAATAAAATACAATTCATACCTCGGTTCTTCGTTTAGAGACAGCAAGATGTAGAGATGTATTGCTCTCATTATCTGCGTCCATCATATAGTCGCCCAATGGTATACATGTCTTTTGTGCTAGATTTAGAAAAGAAAATATTGTGAGGACGAAAAATATATCAATCTATTTATATACAACGGTAGCATAATTATATGGCATATCGACTTAAAACCATCGTATAGTCGCCCGATTTAAATTCTTACCTTTATGTTTCTGAAACGACATTACAAAGCTTTCCCCGATTATGTATTCTGGTGTAATAGGCCTATAACCCAAATGAATATCAAGTCAGAGTAATGTTGGTCATGTATCAAATGAAACATACCATGCGTGTCCATCATTTACTTACATCACATGTCATACAATAAAATGATAATATTTTGTGTTTTTTTAAAGCGCATTATCATATGATAATGATCCTATTGTATGTCCTATTGTTCCCTTTTTTCTCTTTTTTTTTCTAAGCACATAGGGACTTAAATTCATTTTTTGTGATATGCGCTATACAAGAATTGTTCATTATTATTATTATTATTATTATCTCAACGTGCGTTGACAATCATAATTTGCAATTAATCAAACAATTCTATCCAGATTTATCAAGTTAAAAATATTTCACCTGTATCGAGGAACAAGTCGACGAGTTCGATGTTGCCATGCATAACTGCCTTCATCAACGGTGTCATGTAATTAATATCTTTCGCTCGAATGTCGGCCCCGTGCTCGACCTGGAGAAGGGAAACAATAATGTTTGTTTCATGAAATCGTTAATACTATTTACTTTTAAGAATTAAAAGTAAAACTTGAGCGTTCATCAGAGGCGAACTTTGGCGCTACGCAAAAAGTTCTCAGCATCACCTTCATCATCATTCCCGTCATCTACCCGTCATTATCATCGGCATCATCATGACAATCGTCATCACCGTCGCCACAATCATTACCCTCAAACTAATCATCCTCAGTCAGAGGCGGCGGAACCAGGGCGGGCAGGGGGCACTGTGACCCCCCCCCCCCACTTTTTTCATCCATCCTAAAAGTGCCCCTTTTCATGACTAAAGAGTGCCCTTTTTTTAGCTAATAAAATGCCATTTTAAACTAAAAAGGGGCACTTTTGATATTAAAAAGGGGCACCTTTAATACAAAAAAGTACCCTTGTTACTTCATTATGTCTATTAAAACCCAAATTTTCGGCTTGCGCTTCGCACTCGCGGATACTAAATAGGGTCTATAATGCACAATAAAAATCGAATTTCAAGCTCATTATTTCAACTCGCGCTTCGCGCTCGCGGATACATAATAGGGTCTATAAGGCAAATTAATTACATTTTTGAGCTCAAAATTTTCGGCTCACGCTTCGCGCACGCAGATAGGCCTACTAAATAGGGTCTATATGTAATAAACTCCATTTTAAGCTCATAATTTTCAACTTGAGCTTCGCGATCGCAGATATTTAATGCACAGTTATATGATGCACAATTAACTTCCAATTTCGAGCTCAAAATTTTCGGCTCGCGCTTCGCGCTCGCAGATTCTAAATAGATATATCATGCACAGTTAACTCAAATTTTCAGCTAAAAAATTTCAGCCCGAGGTTGCTAAGTAGGGTCTATAATGCACAATTATCTAAAAAATTTCGGCTCGCGCTCCATTTGTTTATCATTAAATAAACACAAAGCCATTAAAATTTATAAAAGCAAAAATTAAATACAAATTTTCTGCGCACCCCTACTTATCTGATTCTTTTCTTCTCTAACCCTCTTGTCTCAAGTGCCCCTTTTTTTCAGAAAAAGTGCCCCTTTTCCATCGTGACCCCCACTTTCAAATTCGTTCCGCCGCCTCTGTCCTCAGTGCGATGTCCACCACTATCATATCACCATCACCATCATCAACAGCAAACAGCAACATCATCATCATCATCACCAGTTATAATCATCATCATCATCATTATCATCATCATTATCATAATATCATCGTCGTCGTAATCAACATCATGATCTTCAACATTATCATCATCATCACCGTCGTCGTCATCATCATTATCATCACAATCATCATCATCATCGTCGTCGTCATCATATTATCATCACTATCATCATCATCATTACAATCATTACAATCATCTTCCTCCTCCTTCATTCCTCCTCTTCTTCTTCTTCTTCTTCTTCTTCTTTCTTTCTGCTTCTTCTTCTTTTCTTCCTCTTCTTCTTCTTTTCATCATCATCATTACCATTACCATCGTTTTATTAACAATCATCGATATCACCATCATCACAACCATCATCATTAAAAATATCTGCCTATATACTAGTAATAATCATCGTTATCATCATTATTACACCACATATTACTATCATTACAATTATCTTTAGAAAAAAAATTGTTACTTACAAGCAACTTGCAAACTCCTACGCTCCGTTCACTGCAGCCAAAATGCAGAGGTGTGTTTTTCGTCTTTATGTATTCGCGCTTACATCGGACTTTCCTAAACTGATTAGGATCTGATCGAATAGGGGAGGGGGAAAAGAATAAAAACATTAATTTGTTTAAGATTTAAATCAGATTACAAACTACATTAAATACAGGTAACAATTTAAACTACACCCTTTCATTTTAGTTTGCTCAATATGTATTATGGTTGTTCTTGCAGACTTCCACAGAGGCAATTAATGTAGCTGACATGTTTATAAAGCAAACATTAAAAGTCTATCAAATTTTATAAGCTTTTTATGAAATTGTCAATAACCTTGAACCTCTCTCTCTCCTCTCTCTCTCTTCTCTCATCTCTCTCATCTCTCTCTCTCTCTCTCTTCTCTCTCTCTTCTCCTCCTCTCTCTCTCACTCTCTCTCTCTCTTTCTCTGTAATGATGCCTTATTTATTGATGTTGTTCCACACGGAATTGCCTGGAATTAGCAGTACATATTGATGAATGTACCGTATCTCTGTCAAAATCACTTCATAATTACCACTTTTAAAGGGATGCAATAAATTTTTATTTGGTCTCAATTTTGTAACCGTCGCGACGCGTCGTCACAATCAAATAAATTCGTTACCTTTGCAATCTCGGCGTTTCCCCTCCGTGCGCTCATATGAAGCGGTGTCATCCCATTGTGCGTTGTCTTATTGACGTCGGCACACCGTGCTAGGAGTACGTGGGCGACATCAGCACTGTTCATACGAGCAGCGGCATGAAGAGGAGTTGCATTGGTGTCAAGCTCAGTTACATCGACATCTACGAAGGAGGTCGTTTGATATAAAAATGAATAATTCCTTATCTTTGAATATTAATTTTTTAATTCTCATTTGTATTCAAATTTCCGTGCTATGGATGTTCGTTTCATTTAAGTTAATTCCAATGACATGATCATGAACAGTAGGCTTCGTTTCAATGGCATTTTGGTGTTTTGGGTTATTTTTTAAACACCAGTCAATCAAATCTAAATTATTTATTGCGGAAAATGCCAATCAGAATCCTTAGACAATGATTGTTTGAGGTATTTACCAGTACGGTATATAAAGAGGAAGATGGTATACCAATCCTTGTTATATTCTTAAAGGGGCTTGATATGTGAATACACTATTAAATATTCTTTATATTGTTATAAGGAGACGAAAAATGCATTGATTTCAGGTCAACATGGTCAATACGTCACTTGCAATGAGACGGGTTTGGGGCGGGTTTGAGACTGGTTGCGGAGACGTCTCGGATCAAGTCTCCTGAAGTTTCCGCGACGTCTCATGAGTCGCGGAGTCCCGTAGACGTCTCCGAAGGTGAGAAATAGACGAAGCAAGGCCCCTCCCCAAATATACACTGCTTTCTATTATGATTCGAGGTTTCATGCTATTCTTATCGGTATAATTTCATTCTATTGTGCTTGAAAACCAAATAATGCAAGGCCATGAATTGTAAATGGAATGAATAGCCAGTATGCACGGGGTAAACAATTCACATCGACACTTTGTATGGGTTTAACAATATTCATCGGACCATTAGTTAAATAGTTCAGGAATGGGGAGAAACTCATGGCAATCAATGATTGCTTGAAGAAAAGTCCATTGTGCTCAATAAAGTAGCGGATCCAGAATGTTATGCGGGGGACAGGGCACATCGTTGATTTTCAGATTCTGGGGTGGTAGATCCCGAAATGAAGGTCTGAAAAATTCGTCCAATATTTTGTCTTTTTCTAAACTAGCAGCCATACAAATTAAGGTCGTCTTAGAGGAGGGGGTTACAACATTTTTTTTCATTAAAAAGGCACATATAATAATAATTCTATGATATTTCTATCCATACTGGGGTCATTTAAATGCTCGGGGCCAAATCCCGAAATTGGCGATTTTAGGGTCAAATGGGGATGCGGGCACGGCCGCCTGACTCCACATCTGCTTTATATGAATTTGAAGCTATATTATGTCAGTCCCACTTAGTTTCGCTTTTAAGAATGGAAACTTATCTAGATTGATTTAAAATCTTTAATTCAAAATTGACAATCAATGTTGGCAATGACTTTTTTATTGTCCTTTAATCTTAGGGGAAGCGTCAAAAATCTAAAAACATATAAGTAACATATCATGAAAATTGGTTTAATGGTTTAATACCCCCAAACGAAGAATATATACATACCTGCCCCTCTGCTTAAGAGCTCCCTTTGCGATTGAAGTCCGATTGTTGTAGCAGCGTGATGGAGTAAAGTCAGTTGTTCTTATCCAATTTCTTCAGATTGAAAGACGCATTCTCGTCCAGAGATTCCTCAGAACTTTGAGGTCGCCATTTCGACAGCCTAAGAGAAAACAAGAAAACAGATATACTTTTGGACGCAGGAGAATATTATTAATTTCCTGTATTATTAATTTTTCAGGGACTCAGATGAAATATACATTCACTCAATAAATGAAGTCATTACAATACAATAGGTAACCACAATTAATTCATACAAATTCAGCTCCTAATCAGATTAGGTAGGGAGATGAAGAAAAAAAATCAGGGAAGCGTTAAGCATGAACTGTAGGTATAAATTTAATTAGACTCCAACTCTCCGCTGTAAGCCCATTTTCAAAAATCTCACCCTCTCCCGCACTAATTTAATTCTCTCACGCCGAAGCTGTATTTTCCCCTTTTCCTCACGCCCTGGATGCATTTCTCTCTTTTCTCCCGCCCAACCACCTTTGTGGCAAAAGTGCTAGAGGGTCGGCATGGTCGGAGGAGAATCTCCACGCTTATAGAGGTGCTTGGGATGGGAGTCTCAAACTGGGTATCGAAAATTAATTCTACAAAATTTAACTCACAATATATACAACTATTTTTTGGGCAGTGAGTTTTTTATTTAAAAAAAAATGGAATCGTTCAACACGATTCGGGATTTAATCCAAGACTTGATTATTTAGACTTAATTCAGATTGAAGTACAATACTTATTATTTAAGCATACTACCTCGGTTTCAAATTTACGATGGTACTGGTGAATATACGGTATTTCAATCTGTTCTTCTGGTAGTCCTCTGGATCTTCGATTTGACAGTCTTGAGGAAAACCGTCTTGGTCTTCTTGACGCTTCTACTCAGCGTTCAATCACCGAATCGTCAAAGCCAAGACGTTAAACCTCCCAGATTCCTCCTGAACTCAGGGTAAGCTGCGTTTCCATGATGAGCAAATACCGATCTATTCTTCTGCCTAAAATCAAACTTGGAATTGGAGATAACTTTCCGCGATCGCTCGGGTCGGCTTTCGGTGGTCGAAAACGTCGTCGTGGACGCAGCTGGTGGTTGTCGATAACCGACGTCGCTACTGAGGTCGTTTAGTTGAATCCCATTCTCGCTCACATTGTGGTTTGTTGATCGCAAACGAAGTCCGGTCGTGGTCGTGTCGATGTTCGAGACCGAGTCGTCGCTCGTAATCATTTCCGAGACATCGAGAAGTCGAGACGGCATCAAGGTTGAAACTCCGATGACGGTACTTTCATTATGTCTGTCGCGATCGTAAATGAGAAGGTGGTCGTTGCTGACATTGATGTTGGTGCCGTCGCTACTCGAACGACTGATACTGCTTGTATTTCCTGGACCTCGGTTGGAACTATCTATCTCGCGGCCACGTCTATCCATAGTTCTTCAGGAGAGGATTATAAGGTTTGAAGGAAAAGAAAACATTGAAGATTAAGTACTCTCCCCAAAGCGTAGACGCTTTTCTGGAAACTTACTGTGATGATTTGATCATCAATGAAATCCTTCAACGCAACATCCCTTCAAAATGGAAAACTTATCAGCTCCTAAAATTAATTGACTTCGATATATGATGTATAAATTAGCTTCTTATTGATGTATTTGTATAACAAAAGATCTGGTAGCCTCGGATCTGTAGGTACAAGCCTCGGCGTCATCATCCCGAGGTTGCAACCATAGAAAATGTTTATAAACACCTTGATAGATTTCTATGGTCTGTTTGTATACATACAGGGTGATAACCAGCGCACCAATCCTCAACTCACTCTAGTCACAAAGAAGGAAATGATAGGTTACAGAACACATCCACAAGTTAATGCTCCTTTCTGATTGTCCCTGGTCTTCGTTGTAAGTTAGTTTCTTGGAAACTACCAAGTTGAACAAAATGAGAGTTGGAGGGTTGTCACGAAATCTTGAAACAGGTATATATTCGCCTTGTACTATTGTATTGAGCCAGGAAGATACTGGACAAGAATTTCCTCCACAGTCTGACCATGCACACAACAGAATTATAGCAATTAATCAAGAACAAATTTGTGTCACAAGTGAAAAAACACAAGCTAATTCTGCAAACCCTTTCCTCTATACTTCTCAAATTAACTTCCGTCATCTATTTCCAGTTTTATACAGATTCATAATGGCGAGCACGATATATCCATATTTGTGTATGCATGCGTTATTCAATCCATTTCTAGTACTCCCACTTGTTTCACATTTGTCACCAAAATCTATTTTTTCTTGTTGTTGAGAGCATGGGGATTCGAAGGGATATGGAAGTACCCCTGCCATATAGCCAGATCGACCACTATCTTGTCAATCGAAGCGGTGTAATCTGTTATTCGGTCTGAGCATAGGTTTGGGTCGATGTCACCATTGTGACTGACTCGTTTAAGTCTCTCTGCATGAGCGGACAGGCGGAGCATACAATTGAAGCCCCATTGTGAATGGGTGATGGGGTGGGGAACGGACCGAATGACAATGCATATATTTTTAGCTGTGATATAGTTGGTCTCTTGCTTGTGGTGTTTTTTGCTCTCTCAAGAAAAGTGAGAGTTTGCTGAAAGTATTTGTATGTGTATCTTCAAATGACGTAAGTCGTGCAAATATTCGTGCCTTAACTTAAAAGGGATCACATACATGACATACGTCTTACATATAACGGGGTCAATGTAATCAACACTTTCACCATCCCATCAATGTATCTATAGGCCTATATTCACCATTAAAACAATAATAAAATGAACTTGATGTTACCCGTTATTGGAAACCAGACCTCCCCTCCCCCCCCCCCGGCCCCCTTGACACAAACACATACACCACACACACCTCATCAAGCAATAGACTAATGTACTGATAATCCATGAATATATACACTGGATGCTAATGCAACATATCGGGAAGTTAAACTGGGAAGATTGCATGTACGTAAACTTGTCATTCTGACCCAATAAAACTGCAATTTCATGTTTCACCCATCCAAGTCCACAGCTACATATAGAGGTTCAACCAAGAGTTAAGATGACGGGGAGGGGTATGAAATAATAATTGATGCACCCCTGAGTTTGGACATGTGTTTTTTTTGTTTTTTTTTTTGTGTTTGTTTTTTTTTAGGGGGAGAATTTTAGATGAAAATACCCTTACTTTCATCCTCGTACATATTACACACCAGCACCCACCCGCAACCTCTCACACACACCTTCACCCACACACATACGCACCCTACTCCCCACCCACACACGCACACACCTTCACTTATCTTTCCACTTAGCCTCACACACCCCCTGTCGACATTGGGTATGTCATTCGTTGAGAAATTACAAGTATTGGGTACTTCATGTCTTTAACCAGGAGCCGAGACATTTCAGTGCTCAAGGGGATATGCAATTTCATATTTTGTTTGTTTGGGTCTTTTCTATATACTGCAATGTTGCTGTTTACAAACTTTTAACATTCAAGTGGGGCACATAATCTACTATTTTGAGGGGCAACAATTAAATCTAACGACTAGCTCCACCAAGTCTCAAAATAATATCACAAATTTCTATTAATTGGAAGCCCCCTGCAACCCCCCCCCCCCCCGGCCTATCCATCCGTCTCAATGTCCCGGATGTGGAACGACCATATAACCAATTATTTACGATATTTAGAAAGTAAGACGGTACCCCAAAAAAAAATCCAGATTTAAAGCGACAACTGTTTTGAGTTTTATATTCTTATTAGATTTCACAATTATTTTTCCCACCAAAAGTAGTACAGTGCATTCTGATAAATAAAACGTGAATCAATTCATGAAATACAACATTAAAAAAATAATAATAATAATAATGCATTGACATGTATATCACTAGACAATGGGAAAGTGCACTTTGAAATCAAAATCGAAGTTTGCAGTACTGCTAGATAATATTGCTGAAATAATAATAATACTTATTCGTTGATTTCGTATTTCATATAAAGGCATATTGTTATGTAAAAATATCAATATTATCTAATGTATAAATATACACTTTAAAAAATGGATATCATAAGCTATCTAGAAATATTAAAGTACGAAGCTATTTCAAAAATGTGATCGGAGACGTAGTCTAACTATGTATTAGGCGCTATATAAATCCAGAATGTTCTTATTATCATCATTGTTATTAAGTAGACCTACATTGTTAGTTTTTTTTGCAAAATGTTATAGCAGAATTAATAAGTGAACGAGATTTCGCATTTCACTAATATTTTTCTGTCAGGCATTTTGCCATAAATAATAAAACATATATTTCATATTTTGTTTATGTAAACAATACTTTGTTAGTTCGGAAATTTTCTAGCAAGAAATGACCAACATAAATTCATACTCTTACTGTTAAAACAGAACGTTAATTTGTTGCAGTGATATTTCAAAATAAAATGCATTATTACTTTGTGGTAAAAGTAATTATTTTATCATTTTCTGGAAGGCCTCTCTCGTCTAAAACAAAATGTACTTTTAAACCAATTAGTTTCTCTTACTAGTAATGACAAACTCATTACAAATACTCAAGGCAACGTATTGTAGTGCAAAATCAAAAGATATGTGGTTGTATTTGTTTGTACTAGTATGATTACTACAATTAGAATGATAATCAAGTATTAAAATGACATCAATGCATACAAATAATAATTACTCATGGAAAGGCGTTTTTGGCCAGAATAATGGGAGTCCGCGTAATAGTCACGTTCTCTTATATTCATGTTTTCTTTCTCTTTCCTTTTCCATATCCATAAATCCGATTTCAGCATAATCCTGACAGCAAGTTGTCTTCTTTACTTTTGTCTTTCTTCGATTTCTTCACCAATTTTGTTTCTCTCATATGCATGTTCCAGTTTGACCATTATGAAATTGTGAGTATTCCGTGGTTGGACGACAAAAGTCACGTTTCTCCGATTTCTAGCTTTAATAGTCTACAATTCATATGGGATGCATGTTTAGTCTCATCTGACATGTCTACATTAATTTCGTCTATCTACAACCAGTTCGTCTGATTACCATTTGTTCTTACTGCCACTACACCAATTGACCATTTTGTCCAATTCCCATTTTGTCGCATGTCCATTTTGTCTAATATCCAATTGGTCTGAAACCAGAAAGTCAATTCCTGTAACAAACTGGTATTAGACAAAATATATTTATTTGGGAATTAGACGAAAATGCAATTAGACAATTTTTCTATGAGACGAATCTGCAATTCGACCAAGTGGCAATTACACCAAATGGGAATTAAACCAAATATGTAATAGACCAGGGGGAAATTGTACAAAATTGTTAGGGGATCATATGTTAAACCCAAGTGGCATTAGATAATCCGAAAATGCGATCAGCTCCTGATGGAATCGACAACTTCAACTGTCTTTTACCGCGGTCTTTCTCTCTCCTTATTAGGTTTCAGATTTAAAGAATTGAAGATTTTGATAAATAATCATGATAACAATAGTGGCTTCAGGCGTGACGGTCATAGCTCTCCTAGCTTCTGGGTCCAGTTAACATGCTGACTAGGAGATTAGGAGAGGAATAGGAGAGCTAGGAGCATCAAGCGTAAACAAGTCACCATTATTATCATAATTTGTATCCAAAGGCTTCCATTCTTTAAATCTAGGACCTCGTTCATTTTCACGTCGACACGATTCTAAAACTCCCTATAAACCAAAACCTTGCACGCATTGACTTCATAGCTTGCACGCGTTTGTGATAAGCAGCTGGCGCATATCTGTCAACTCCGTTTACAAGTACTCCTATATCCTCTGAGCATGCTGAGGGAGGGCGCTGTGAATTTATGACGTTATATTCTTAAGGGCTATTACACGACAGACGATGTCGGGTTGTCACCATCCTCCTCATCGTGTGGGTCATCGAATAGCTCGTCCAGGATATCAAAGTCATGTGACTTAGCTGACACACCCTCTTTATCAGCTATTCGTCGTAGAATATCACCCTGCTGCTTGATCATGAATTTCAATGAGGACATCCTAGTGAAAATAAAGAGATAAATGAATTAAACTAAATTATTGTATTAAAAGTGCCTTTTAATAGAAATACATTTTGGGGGGGTTTCCAAGATGGTAGACAATCTAGCATGCATTTTGTGACATTATATACTAAATACCCTATATTCACTACCAAAACTAAACAGCAACGACTTTCTTCAAACTCTTTTCAGAATATGCTGTTAACTTGTTAAAGCAGTTGAACGGGTTCTTCACACTAAATACGACAAACTTGCGGTTTGGTTAGAAAAATTGAGACTTATACAAATGACGTAACATTTTTGTTAATGCTTTTATTTTTGTTTATATTTCATTGAAATATTATCACAGCATGTTATACGTGTAAATGTTTTCCTCTGGAATGATTGAATAGAATCTTTCGTTAAAAGGGAAAAAATGATATATTGTACCAAGTTTTGGAAGAACCATGCCTTTCAATAGTGCAAGTGATATTTTGTGTATTGTGAATGGACTCAGCAAAGTTTCCTCAAACAATGATCAGGAAGCCATGAGCCGTTTCTTTACTTTTGACACAGCTTTTTAAAAGCCTGTAAGTGCTGAGTCGTCCAAGACAGCTCAAGTATTAGTTTCAAACTATGGGGTAAAGGAGTAGATCGAGGAGTAAGAACAGTATCATACTGTGGTTGTACAGCTTGAAGAGAGAGGCGTAGAAGATAAAGGGACACAACTAATCGAGAAGACTAGAAACTGAAAGTTTTGGAACAAAATGATCGCCAAAGTCTACCGATATGGTACTCGAATAGAATCACAGGACAGAATGTGATTTACTCTTTAATATGAAATAAAATTTAGTAAGTAATAAATTATTAATGTATCAAACATCAAAGTTGGGTATACTTTTTTTCTGGAACGCATTTAATATCGATCCCAACATATCTTATTATGTAAATTTTAGTAAATCAGTATTCTCTTATTATTATTCTCTATAAAGTACTAAACTTCTAGGCTCGGAAAATTTGATGACTTCACTACATGTTAAAAATGTAACGGTTGACAAGCGACCACAAATTGCATAGTGTTATCTAAGTCTCAAATGGCATGATCGTTTACCATTTAAAAGCAATAATGGCTCTTCACTTCTTCTCTCTTTTTTGTCTTATCAAATATAAGCATTAATTTTCTAATTCTCACGTGGTTTTGTGTTTTTGAAGTTCCTCCATCACATGTTCTGCGCCTCTGGGGGCGGACTTGTCCTCCGGGTCTACAAATGCTGCATCTTCCTTTGGAAAGAACTGTATAGAAAAATGAGCCCAACCATACACATGATACACGTCACATTGTGAAGAAATATATGGAAATAAATATACGTAGGCTGTTTTATTCATAAGATTATCCAATATTATATACGTATTTATTTAAATTTATTTAATTTTAATACTAATGTTTTCTGTTTCTATAACGATACAATAAACAAGCACAATTTCAAAATATCTCAATATCACATTGATGAGGATAAGAGAATGCATGAGGAAAATTATCTTAAGAGCAATTTATTTTTTCCTGCATACGGCCCATTATAATATGTTTTACAATTTACCGAAGGAGTAATTGGCTTACCCATGTGAGATAATCTGGTCTGTTTTTCATAACTTTCACCATGTACTCCGGCTGATAGAGAAGACGCTGAAGCCAAAGAGGGAACTTTCCTTCCAAGTGATACACGTAGTCAGCCTGGCAGAAAGAGACAAAAATTGTTGCTCTAGTAAAAGTTGAGATTTTATAAAGCGCTTTCTCCATACTTGAGGTAAATATGAAATCTTCCTATCGGTACCCATTCACCTGGGTCGAGTGTAGCATGAGAAGATTAATTTGAATTACTGAAGTTCGAACCGCGTACCTGGTGATCGGACAGTCTGCGATTTGCCCAGCATAACAACGATTACATCTCTCTCTCTCTCTCTCTTCTCTCTCTCTCTCTCTCTCTCTCTCTCTCTCTCTCTCTCTCTCTCTCTCTCTCTCTCTCTCTCTCTCTCTCTCTCTCCCTCCCTCTATCTCTCTCTACAAACGGACATCGCCATTAGGGTTTTCCACAGCTTGGGCGGTAGAGCATCTAGTAATCAGGAGGTCTTGGGTCGAATCCCGATGGAATCTCATTTTTTTTTTTGCTTATTTATTTTTTTTTTTTTTTCATATTACATATTTCTGATAAGTATTACTATTTTTTTTCAAATCACTACCATTATTATCCGTTATTTTGTGAGATTGACAAAGAAAACCATATCATTACCTGAATAGAGTTCCTCTTGATGAATGCTTTCTTTTGAATTTCATCAATATCTCCAACTGCGATACCAATCTATAGATTATATATAAGAAACATATTAAATATAGTTTGATGATATTTCATATAATTATATATAAAACATTATACAGGATTTAAAAGGATGGAACATATTATTTCGGACAAAATGACTCCATCTTGAGCAAACGATTCGCATACAGACAAGTAACTTATGTTGAAGTAAAACATAATTGATTGCAAAAAGGGGTAAGATACAAATTTGGGTTTAAGAGCCAAGTGGACATAACAATATTTGAAAGGTTTTATTTTGGTAATTGTACATCCGTTGGTTTAATTTGTCGGATGAGATCACATATTTTGACAAGATTTTCTTGACTAATTCATTTTATCGGAGATATTAAAGAAATCGAGTTGACAAAAATATGAAAAAATAATTAAAATATCAGAATAAGCAAATTTGGACTAATTTGGACATGGATTCCCTGTAAAATGGACATACTACCTTCAATTCTACACTGCAAAAAACGTTGGTGTTAAATTAGTGTTTAATCAAGAACACTGGACAACACATTGTCCTGTATAAATACCAGTGGTGTTACTTTAACACCAATCTAACACTACCGTATTGCAGTTTATGAATGCTTCACTCACCGTCAGATTATTAAGCACCATTGGCATGAGGAACAGAAATGCAACGAAGAGAATATAGACGGTGACACCATAGGGGGCAAGAGAGACATCCTGATTGAAAATATCGTCCTTGTTAAACTCGCCCAACATCATTGTGATCACGCTCAGGAACGAAGATGTAGTGTCGTGAAACCGGTACTTGAAAAATAAATAAATAAATAAATAAAAAAGAGAGGGGGAAACCGGGTAAGATACATCTATATTATAATCAGATCTAAAGGGAACGGGTTGTTGGGATTTATTTGAGCATGTTTACAATATGATTAACGATTAGTAATGATGAATAGCAATGGTAGATCTAGGCCTATACAAGTACTGGTTACTGCATTATATTTTCACACCAAAATAATTGTCGCATGCAATATTCAGGCATACTTTTAAAAAGATATCACTTTTTCAAATACAAAACTTTGTTAATCGGATTGGCAGTGGTATAATGTTTCAGTTAAGATAAGGTACTCACTACTCTCCCGAGGCAGATCTGGAATGTCACTGAGAACGAGACAACAAACATGATGTAGACCGACATAGCCTGTTTATGAAAAAAAATCATATTGATGATAATGAAAATAACTACAACTTTTAAAGAAATTCTCACATGGATCTTATAGATATCCATAACATTTGTCCTGCAGAGGAGTAATGAGTCAGAACAAAACTGCCTTAGAAGATATCTGATCCTAGTTCGTCGTTTCTACCTCATTGCAGTTCCTTAATTGATAACAGGTATCTTGATTACCTTAAACATTCATCATGAATTTGAATAACTTGATATACAGGTGAGCCTATTGTTGTCGAACCGAATCTTTCTAAGGACAAACTCAAGAAGCAGGATGGCTCTGGCATTCCACACGTACAATGTGAAGTTTCCACCCACGAAGCATTTCAGGCTCGTTCGGAAGGAGAAAATACAATTTTGAAGTTCACGATTTCGATCATTTCGGAAGGAAATACTTTCAATGAGAACGCCTAATATTAGAATGGTTGGATTATTATGTCGCTTAATTTGCAGCGTTCATTTCATGTGTAATTTGGCTATTTATTTTTTTGGTTCGATCAGGGTCTTTAATTTCAATCTACCTTCAATAGAGAAGCCAGTGTCTCCACGAACATAAGCACATAAAGCCCAGTCGTCTTGAATCTAAAAACAATAAGAAATATGAATTAAAAGAAATTATTTTAATATATATTGGAACATATTATATAGGGTTGAATACAATGTCATTATTTATGTCTGTTAGAAACAGTAGAATTAAATCATCCAATCTATTGAACGAAAACATTTGTCCAGACGAGTTCAATTTGGAAGTTAAATATATACTAGTAATAGAACGAAAACATTTGTCCAGACGAGTTCAATTTGGAAGTTGAATATATACTAGTAATAGAATATATTCTCCTTCTCCTTCTCCTTCTCCTTCTCCTTCTTCTTCTTCTTCCTTCTCTCTCTCCTCCCTTCCGTGACTCGAATCAAGCAGCGTCCTGCCCGGAAATAATAGACTGATAGTCCCAGGTATTAATCAACATCACACAGCCTCACACAATATCACCATCAAATCGTCGACGTGTCGCTTCATAATTACACATCATTATCGAAATCGTTACATCACATCTCTATCATCATCATCATCACCATAATAATAAAAAAACAATAAATAATGAAAAATTTATAAAGCGCTTTACACACAAAAGTAGTTCAAAGCGCTCTTACAAACAAATATATGACATTAAAACATGAAGTTATTAAGCTACAAAACAAATATCAATATAACTTAATTAATACAAAATTATTATAACACACTAATACCAATCAATAATACACCTAACCTAACTAATCATGAATATCAATCATAATGCGTCGTCGTTGTCGGCCATAAGATCATATAACAAACGTCATAACATCATCATATCATCATCTTCATCATCCCCTACCCTTGAGGTACAAGATGAATTTGATCCAGGAGAAAAAGATGGCGATAACGCCAGATATCCAGTTGTAGAGCACCAGAACTTTTCCCGCAGAAATACAAAGATGCGTTCCGTCATGAATTCAACCAGTCGATAGCATGGTAGGGTCGGTGAAATACTTCAGCCGCTGACAATAAGATAAAATAAAGCATTTATGTATAATATTTTATGTTTAAAAAGGGCCGGAAATTTCGTCTTCCAATGTTTGATTTAGAAAAGCAACAGTTACAGCAAGGAATATGTTAGAAATACTTTGTTGAAATATTGCTTTTGGGTGATTTCCCTTTCGGTTTGTCTTTTATATGTTGTTGTTGTGTCTGGTGTGCAGTTGTGGTGTTGTGTATGTTTGTGCAGTGTTGTTTGATTCGTTGTTGTTGTTGTTTTGGGCTCATTATTTCGGTGTTTTTGTGTCGTTTTTAAACTGCTAGTGTTTTACCAACACAGCAAAACATTATCAGAATTGCTCAACTTCCCCTAATACTTTTTTTTTATGTCTCTATATGCATAAAATCATAATATTGGAACAAAGATGAACTGACCAGAAATATATCTAAATAGAAGGGCGAAAAAAATGAACAAGAGAAATGAAATCCATCAGGATCGAAACCCGAGACATCCTGATTTGTTAGACAGGTGCTCTACCGACCGTAAGCAGTCCAGAGCCCCTTAGTCCCATTCTCCCCATTTTTTATAAAACATATGAACAATAGACCTAGGATTTACTATTACACGATTAACATATAAACATTAAACCTACCACAACGCAGATTTCACCCAGTTCACCCATCACTACTGTAATGCAGTACGTTAACCACGAGTAGGAGATGATGTGGGTGTTGGATACGAAAGTAGAAGGCATCATTCTACAGAAAAACAAACAAAAATAATTAAAAAAAACAAAAAAAAACAGACAATTGATTATCATTATTATCTCCCAATCTTTTACAAAAAGTGTATCTAAGATATGTTATTTCTTATGCAATTCACAAAGAACAAGAGCGTTAAAAAAAAAATATAGCAAGCTAATATGGTTTAGGTAGGGAATACCAGACACATAATAATCCATATACACTGCGGGGAATACTGGATTGTCCGATATTCCCCACATATATTGAAACGTATATAAGTAGTCCAGTGCCTTATAGCCTCTAGTCGAGGCATCTTGCTGTTTCACCTGAACACCGCTGCTGTTGCGATTATCATCGCGATACCCGAGATTCCGAGCCTTGTAATATAACCACTTTTCAATTTACATATCGGGGGTAATGAATGAAAGATTGTTGGTGACCTCTTCACGCGTAACGCCCAGTGATTTCATCTGTGGTGACGCCATTGTAGGTCTCCTGGGTAGATGAGACCAGGCATTTCAAGTTTCAGCCTGTCGACCTAAAAGACTTAGAGCGTAACGCGTGAAGCCACCGTTACCATTACAATTATTTGTCAAAAGCTTCCATTCATTACCTCTAGCACGGTGAAGCCGATGTCAAGGTGCAAATCGAAAAGTGCCCATTGCATTGCGTTTCTCGAGACTCCGAGGCGCAACGCCGCTAACATGGCTAACAGTCTCGGGAAACGCGATGATTTCGGGGGAAACAGCAAGAGACCTCGACCAGATCCTTAGTGACTTACGGAGGGGTGGTAGTAGAAGTATTCCTGGAGGAAGGGGTCACGTGTAAAGTTAAAATAGGGGCAGGTGGACACGATTACTGGTGATACTGGCGACGATGACATCATTGTTGATGGGGTTGACTCCTCAAATGAAGGCGGCAGACCCGAGGCAGGCGTTATATCAGCCCCTGTTGGTGGTGGTGCGCTGCCCGTCGCTTCCGGCTTCGGAACAACATAGTCGTCGGCAAACGATGGATATACCGTTGTGTACAGGGTCATGGATACTAGGAACATGACGTAGAAGAAAAGATCCAGATAGTAGAACAACCGCCCGAATCGATTCCTGTGATTGCAGAAATGGAAGGAACATAATTATTTTCTTGGTGCGCATACAAAAAAAAGGAATAAAATATATAATAGAGACCGGCTTCAAACCTTTACCAAAGATATTGTATTAACGTGAATTGCAATTTTAAAAGCATATTTATTAAGGGTCAGTGTGAGCAAGTTATGAGACTCGCACAAGGTTTGCAAAGCTGAAAGTTCATCTTTATGAAAATGGATTGTGGTGTTAGCTTCAAAACATACAAAGCGGTGTCGTTTTTTTCCTCTTTTTCTTCTTCTTTCTTTTTTTTTTTTTCCTCTTTAATGGGGGAGGCAAAAAAAAAATGTTGTGGGGTAATATATTTATGTGGACACAAATTTGAATATCTATATTCAAAACATTGGTCGAATCTCCACCTTTTTCAGTAATACATTGTTTTGGATACCTTGAAAACTGTCAAAATTTTGAGGTGCCGCCCTCAAAAGATTCTCACGCTCTCTCTCTCTCTCTCTCAAAGTTTTTTTTAAACCTAAAAATATTTTATTGACCATGTTTACCATTTTCTTTTCATGATGCTCTGTGATAGCTCATGAGCTAAAAGCTTCTCTCGTCCGTACTGGCACATCGTCTGAAAAAAAAACAGGGGAAAAAACATAAAAACCACTTTAAATAAGCATTTAATAGAAAACTGTATATACACGTGGTTTTTTTTATTAAATGTAACCTCACAGTCTTTAAACATGATATCCAACCCGTTGCTTGTATTTTGTAGTAAAAGTACATTTTCTGTGAATTCGAGAACAGGTTTACTTTGTGCACGGCAATAAAAATCGAACCAGCTTTCAAATAGAAAGAAATTCGACTTTTAGTATTCATGGTAAGTTCTAATAGGCCTTGGCCTATCACACGAACGACGCATGCAGGTCCTATATCTTGTTTATTGTTTAATTAAGTCATTATGATTTGCATTTATGATATATGCATAGGGTTAAGATAATATATTAAATATATTATGTTGTACTATAGGATTAAATTTACCCCCAATAGCTACGGGGTCATATTTGGCCCAGTGGCATAAGATAGGTTTTCCCGGTCAAGTTTAAACTATCTCTATTTGACATTTCTTATGAGCACTTTCGTCCGAAATGTGAGCGCGATTAAAAATCTAGATGTTAATTCACTTGACCGATAGCTCCGCTCCATGAGGTATCGTTTAAATTGAATGAACAAAAATTAATTCGATTGCAGAGAGTTTAAAATTAACCGGGAAAACCTATATTTTATCATCTTTTAATCTATTTGCTTTGTAAAATACCCAGATGTAACACTTACCCTGACAGCAAAGTATCGATACTCGTTTACTTTGGTCGATTCGTCATCAGGACCGGGATCGACATACTGATATTCATATTTCACCTTGGCAACGAAAAGAACAAAATAAAAACAAAAGGATGGTCCATGTAATTAAGCTCTACATGAGTCAAGTCATTCGAATTTCACCAATTTGTAGTGATAGAGATAAAGTAATGTGACAAAAGAATGTATGAAACGAATTATGTCTGTTTATATACTTGTTGTTAAAGTTTTTGAAAGCTTGATTGAGACATACATTTCAGGCAAATGAGCCTTGATATAATTCTTTTTGCCGGTGTCTGAATCAATTCTGTTCTAATTCTTAAGTTAAATTTTATCACTTTTGAAAATTTGTAAGGCTCTGTATAATCCACGAAGTTTTAAGGACCCCGCAAATCGATGCGGATTCGCGGGAATCTTTGCTCGGACACAGAAAGGATGATCTTGGCGACAACTCAGGCGAATGAGCTGTTGTCACAGGCCAGCAGCTAATCTGTTAGTTCGTTCATTTGTCGCTCTGTCGCCAAAAGAGGCCAGCAAAAATTCTTTCGCCGCTTGATTGTTAAAAAATGGCGCGGCAGCGTAGTGTTGGCACCATGCTCGTAGGCTTGTGCTCTCGTGTAGACTAAGTTATACTCCTAGATGACGTACGCCCCGGCAAGCAAATGGTGAGTGAAAGCAGTTGCGAAATATTGTCATCAACTAAATAACTCGGCGTGCAACCTATACTCCTCAACCATTTATACCTGTATAGTCGCCGAAAATTGTGAAACATTTCAAACATCACGTTGCGAAGCCAAATTATACGTACGCCTCCTTTGGCACGGAAGGGCGTTGCGGTATTAGGGAGAAAACGCATAATCGCCTACTACCGCAAGCTCATTTCAGCAGGATAGGTCTATAGTCACCTGACGAGGGGGGGGGGGGCGTCAAACACGATAAAATCAGTCCACAAACCCGTCATAATTTTTACGGCGACATTTAGACTTACTTGATATGAAAGAACTGTGAGAGCTCTTGTAGGTTTGTGGACGCACCGGTCCATGACAGGGAGGGCGACACCGGGTAATTTTTCGATGAGGGATTTCATGGGCGAGTCGATACCCCGTCTCTACTCTGCATAGCGATTCTCCAACTTGAAATTAAAGAAATATTGATATAGTTTGTTAAATGTTCTTCATACCCATCCCACTTAATTTACAACTACCTTCAAATAAGGAAGGCACACCCAAACCCCGCGATCCAACTATTTTTATTTTATTATTTTTTTTTTTAAGGTGAGTTTTATAGTTTATAGTTTTACCTGCCATCATGTCGTACATTATGAACTACCCTTTCCCAATTTATTTTTTTTTTTTGAGATTGCAGACAATTGTTGATCAATTGATATGACACAATCCCCCTCCCCCCCCCCCCTCCCCCAATAGAAATGGCCAAAGCGGCACCCTATGAATTGTCGATTAAATAATAAAACAATAAATAATACTAGAACTGCAATCGTGACATGAACCGTTGTGCGTGCTGACGCTCTAGACTAAAAGATTTCAAGGACTATAAATTTAAATTTAATTTCGAAATATAATTGGGAACGGAAGTAGCTTACTATAACTATACAAGATCTTGTGTGTTAACGAATCGGTTTGTTACTAACAGGTGCAATTTTTGAAAACTTCACTTCGCATAGCTATCGGGCGTACACATGGTTCTGTTCAAATTTGCAATTATTAGGCAAGCGGGTTAATAATGGCTCGCAAAAAAAAAATCCTTTTTCCTCCCCGGCGGTTCATAGTAATCTGAGCATCGTGCGCTTTCCGATTTCGCGATTATGAAGCAAGCTGATAAGGATGGTTTCTACAAAAACTGGATTTACTCGAAGATTTCTGTGACAACTATATTATATTTGGATCAATGAAAGGCAAATTCAATGCGGTCATTGTGATGTCAATTCAGAAGCAATATATTGTAATCGCAAATGACGTAGCTTTGTACGTATCCATGAAAAATTCGCTATTTTTGTCCTACTTTTTGATGACGTCATCAATTTTACAAAATGCAGATTAAGTTGTTGAAAATGTATGTATCATAGTGCCTGCCAAGTTTCAAGTCCCTAGATGAATATTCGCTCTTTTAGGGAAGTTTAAACTTGTTTTCCCTGGTAATCGAAATTTTTATTTGTACAACATTTTTGAGGCAATTTGGTAATGAATTCGATATATGTTTCATTACATTGCTGGAAGTACATAATCTGAACTACCTAATCGCAAAAAAGGGTCGTTTTAAACAAGGCACAACGCAGATGCGCAGCCTCTTGGATTTTAGCCAAATTTTGAAACTTTAGAGGGCGCTATTCTGCCATTTTGCGTATTTTCGTAGATGTATCGAAACATATGGAGTGTTGCACCAGGTCTATTAGAATACATGGCTCCTGAAAAGTTGTAGGCAAAATGGAATTGATTTAAGAAAGTTCTATAGCAATTTCGTGGTTTGTAGTCAACGAATATTTATTTTCAAAACGGGAGTCGATTTTTCAAATTCATTTAAAAATTGAAGATGTTTTCAATAAAAAGTTAGTGAAGCATATTTAAGGTCAACTCATGGGATGTTTAGTGCATTTTTTAGAAGTCTGTAGGATTTCGTAATGGAGCTGAGTGAGGCTGGAAAAATGGGTTTTCATTATGACACAAAATAGACAAAATGGCGGATGGAAACAGTCATGGATGAGTGATTTTCGAAAGTGAAATGTCAGGGGATCAATAATGATCATTAAGAGGATGTGTGTATGAAATTTGAACGATTTGGCTTGAGCGATGGACCTGGGTAGGGTGACAAGGTTCACGTGTTAAGTGAATTGCTTTTTGGGGAAGAAGAAGAAGAAGAAGAAAGAAGAAGACTGAATCGGCAATTGTTGACATTGAACGATGTGCTGCATTGACGTCTAAGACTAGAAAGATTCAAGGACTATTAAATTTAAATGTATATTTTGAAATATATTGGAAACGAAGTAGGACTTACATAACTATACAAGATCGTGTGTGTTAAACGAAGTACGGTTTTGTGTACTACACGTGCAATTTGAAAACTTCACGTTCGCATACTATCCGGGCTACACATTGGTTCTGTCAAATTTGGCAATTATTAGGGCAAGCGGTTATAATGGCTCCTACAAAAAAAAAAACCTTTTTCCTCCCGGCGTTCTATAGTAATTCGAGCACTCGTGGTGTTCTCGATTTCGCGATTATGAAGGCAGCTGTTAAAATGGTTTCTGACAAAAACTGATCTTACCATTTCTGGACAACCTAATTTATATTTGGATCAAATGAAAAGGCAATTTAATGCGGTCATTGTGATGTCAATTTCAGAAGCAAATATTGAACGACAAGAAATGACGTAATGCTTTGTTTACGAATCCATTGAAATTCGCGTATTTTTTGTTAAAACGATGAACTTTTTTGATGACGTCATCAAATTTTACAAAAATTAGCAGAAGTTGTGAAAATGTTATTATACTCTGCCTGCCAAGTTTCAAGTCCCTGTTGAAATTCGCTCTTTTGGGAAAGTTAAACTTGGTTTCCTGGTTTCGATAATTTTTTTATTTTGTACCAACATTTTTGAGGCAATTTGGTCAATGAATCGATTTACTTTTTCTTGACATGCTGGAAAGTATATAATCTGAAAACTACTATAATCCAAAAAAAGGTACGGTTTATAACAATGCACAACGCAGATGCAGCCTCTTAGGCAATTTTAGCAAATTTTGAAACTTTTAAGAGGCGCTATTTGGCATTTGCCGTATTTATTGGGCGTTGAAAACATGTGGAGTGTGTGCGCATACATTAGAATAACATACCTGAAAATCTGAAGCAAAATGAAATGTGGTTAAGAAGTTATAGCCATTTTTGGTTGTTTTTAGTCACCAATTTTCATTCAAACGGAGTTTGATTTTTGAAATTAATTTAAATATGAAGAAGAAGGTTTTGAAATAGAAAGTTGTTGGAAGTGCATTTAAAGATGAATTCATGGATACAAATGAAATTTTCTTAGAAGTTTTGTAGCAGTCTAGGAAATAATGGAGATATGAAGTTGAAGAATGGTTTCATATGTGCCGGAAAAGATTTGACAAAATTGGCCGATGGTGCGGTTCACGGATGAGTGATTTGGAAATTGAAACTGTCAGGGAGTCAAATAGTGGATTATGGATGTCAAGTCTATGAGTTGAACGATTGATGAGTAATTTGACCATTGACAGGAGAACAAGGATCAGTGTTAAGTGAAGGTCTTTTCTGGATAGAAGAAGAAGAAAAACTAGAAGCTGCAATCGTTGAACGGTGAACGGATGTGCGGTGGCCATTGACGCCTAGATTCTAAAAGAATTTCAAGGACTGATTAAAATTTAAAAATGTTATTTGGAATATAATTGGGAAACGGAAGTAGGCTTTATACCTATAACTAGATAACCAAGATCTGTGTGTATAACGAAACGTTGTATGTACTAAGCAGTGCATTTTGAAAACTTCAATTCCATACTATCCGGCGTACACATGTTCTAGTGCATGGCATTTGCCAATATTAGGCAGCGGTATAATGTTCCTACAAAAAAAAAACAAAAAAAAACGCTTTTCCTCCCGGTTCATATATTAAGTCTGCAGCACTCGGGCTTTCCTCGGGATTCGCGATTATGAAGCAAGCTGCATTAAAATGGTGTTCTACAAAATGAACTGGATTTCACTCGAAATTTCTGTGAACAGACCTATATAATATTGGTATCAGCATGAAAAGGCAAATTCAATCGGTGATCATTTGAATCAATTTCA
This sequence comes from Paracentrotus lividus, assembly GCA_940671915.1. Lineage (NCBI taxonomy): Eukaryota > Metazoa > Echinodermata > Echinoidea > Camarodonta > Echinidae > Paracentrotus > Paracentrotus lividus. Next base: position 18,282,201 of record CALNVZ010003430.1, on the reverse strand, counting down.
GAAGCAAAATTTGAACGACAATGACGTAATGCTTTGTTACGTATCCATGGAAATTACGCAATTTTTTGTCCATCGAACTTTTTGATCTCGATTCAAGATTTTACAAAATTAGCAGATAGTTGTGAAATGTATTGATACATCTGCCTGCCAAGTTTCAAGTCCCTAGATTGAATATTCGCTCTTTTAGGGGAAGTTAAACTTGTTTTCCTGGTTTCGATAATTTTTTATTTTGTACAACATTTTTGAGCAATTTGGTCAATGAATCGATTTATTTTTCTTTACATTGCTGGAAAGTATATAATCTGAACTACCTAAATCCAAAAAAAGGTACGGTTTTAACAATGCACAACGCAGATGCAGCCTCTTGGATTTTAGCCAAATTTTGAAACTTTAGAGGGCGCTATTTGCATTTTGCG
>CALNVZ010003430.1:18243629-18279624 GCA_940671915.1 Paracentrotus lividus | reverse complement strand
AATGAATTTTGTTAAAAGTTTGTAGCATCTGGGATAATGGAGATATTGAAGTTGGAAGAATGGCTTTCATATGACCAAAAATGGACAAAAATGGCCGATGGACGTTCACGGATGAGTGATTTTGGAAAATGAAATGTCAGGGGATCAATAATGGATCATGGAGGATGTGTGTATGAAATTTGAACGAATTTGGTTGAGCGATGGGACCTGGGTAGGGTGAACAAGGTTCACGTGTTAAGTGAATGGCTTTTTGGGGAAGAAGAAGAAGAAGAAGAAGAAGACTAGAACTGCAATCGTTGACATGAACGATGTGCGTGCATTGACGCTTTGACTAAAATATATCAAGGATTATAAAAATGTAAACGTGTATTTTGAAATATATTGGTAAACGGAAATAGCCTTCACATGTAGAACAAATGTGTGTCAAACGAATGCGATTTGTGTACGTTGTTGAGTTTTTATCTTTGTCCTTTTTCCCCCATGGCGTTCCATAGTAATCTGAGCACTCGTTGCTTTCTCGATTTCGCGATTATGAAGCAAACTGGTATAATGGGTTCTACAAAAACTGGATTTATTCAAAATTTTCTGTTGCAACCTACATCATATTTGGTATCAATGGAAAGGCAATTTCAATGCGGTCATTGTGATGTCAATTTCAGAAGCAAATATTGAATGACAATGACGTAATGCCTTGTGACGTAATGCATTGTAAATTCGCTATTTTTGTCCATAACTTTTTGATGACGTCATCAATTTTTACCCAAATTGGCAGATAGTTGTGAAATGTATTGATACATATGCCTGTAACGTTTCAAGTCCCTAGATTGAATATTCGCTCTTTTAGGGGAATTTAAACTTGTTTTCCTGGTATTGATAATTTTTCATTTTGTACAACATTTTTGAGCAATTTGGTCAATGAATCGATATATTTTTCTTTGTATTGCTGGAAAGGACATAGTCTGAACTACCTAAATCCAAAAAAAGGTACGGTTTTAAAGAGGCACAACGCAGATGCAGCCTCTTGGATTTTAGCCAAATTGTGAAACTTTAGAGGGCGCTTTTTTCATTTTGCGTATTTACTGGAGCCTGAAACATGTGGAGTGTGTGCACAGTTAATAGAATATTGTGCCCTGAAAATTTGAAGCAAAATGGAATTCATTTAAGAAAGTTATAGCCATTTTTGTGTGTTTTTAGTCACAATTTTTTATTTCATTATGGAGTTGATTTTTTTAATTAATTTAAAATATGAAGATGGTTTTGAAATTAAAAGTTGTTGAATTCATATGAAAGGCCAACTCATGGACTATTTAATGCATTTTGTTAGAAGTCTGTAGCATATATAATGACATTTATATGGAGGATGGAAGAATGGCTTTCATATTACCAAAAACAGACAAAATGGCCGATGGATGGTCATGGATGAGTGATTTTGGAAATTGAAATGTCAGGGGCTCAATAATGGATCATGGATAATATGTCTACGAAGTTTGAACGAATTTGGACGAGTATTTTGACCTGGACAGCAATTACAAGGATCACGTGTTAAATGAATGGCTTTTTGTGGAAGAAGAAAAAGAAGAAGACGACGGAATAAGAATTTGGAACGATAACATAGCATTGTCGCTGGAGCGTCAATGCAAAGAAGAAGACGGAAAAGGAATATGGAACGATAACATAGCATTGTCGCTGTAGCGTCAATGCAATAACTCACTCTTTACTCTTAATAATAGCGGCTGCAATCTCTCCCTGTTCTTTCTCAATGGCCAGCTCTAGAGGAGTCAATCCATCACTATTGGACACGGACTGATCAGCACCAGCACGAATCAAAAGATTGGCAGCTGCTATGTGACCAGCGCCACAACACACGTGAAGCGCAGTATTCTGTATTAATTATTGATAATGATGATAATGATGAAGTCAAACCTGCCTTATACATGTTTATAACGGTTATCTGCCAAGAGGGATAATCTAATAGTTTGTCTCTCCCATTATTCTCTCGTTATTTTAAGGAGAAATATCTCTTTTAATACTCTGTTTCAGTTTTAAAGGCTACCTGACTAAACATGATCACTGTGTTTGTATCTTTAATTATTAAGATTGACTTTTATAACTGCCATAGTGCAATCCATCTAGTTATAAGGAAAGCTCCTTGATATTAATAAAACCTGCATTATGACGTGTTATCACCCTTGCTCACTGACGTCAGGCATGATTAACCAATGTATGATTTCTAGACCTCAGACCTAAGTTGGGATATAGGTCTATGAGTTTAAAAAAAATCCCCAAACCAATGCCAATATACACCAAGAAGGGCCGCGGAGCTTTTTTTTTCAAAGTGATAGGGCTGGGCCGAAGGGGGGGGGGGGGGCAGAACAGGCAAAAAATCACAAGTAGATGGTTTTGGGATAATAAATCGCTTATAAACAAAATATAAATTGGTTCGAATCCCCCCACATTCTTGGATACGCCATTTGGATAATGAGTTTACCCTTTCTTTGTCGATAGCATGAAGATCGCAGTTGTTTTCTATCAGTATGCTCATCGTTTCCACGTGGTTATTCATAGCCGCCAGCATCAACGCCGTTCTATTCTGATCATTCCTAAAATAAAAATAAATAAATAAAAAGGAGCAAAAATGTAACATAATGTTCTTCACTGGCCATGAGACTTGTTCGGGACTAGAGTCTCTTAAGCCGCGGAGACATCACCGCGATGTTTACTGAGTGTCCGGGCGTCACTGGAAAATCAAACAAATGTCTCAAAGAAAATTGTAAACATGCTCGATTTAAAAAAAAAACTTTTCCAGTCGCGATCAAAGTACGGCGACGTCTTCGTGACAAATTTTGCCCATCCTTGGTATATATATATAGACTGAGAGTCGCAGCGAAACGTCGACATGACTTGTTTGAAACTGCAAAAGTTTTTTTTTTAACAAACATGTTTGACACTCGAATTAGAAACTTAGTATTTCGTTTGATTTTCCTCAGAGATTCAGGAGAAAATGGGGTGACGTCTCCGTTACTCCAAAGACTCGGTCACGAGATAATCACAAACTAGTATCATGGCAAATGAGATATGGTCTCTACTGCTCTTCAAAATGTGGTACAAGCAACATAATGACATTGCATTATGTTACAACAGAACATCCACGGTATAAATATGTACACAAATATATTCAGTATTCTTTACACACGGTAATACCATCAGTAGTTACAATACATTTTCTATAATATTTAAGCGTTTTAATAATTGAAGTAACAAGAAAGTTTACACATTCGAGATGTCGGCACCAATCTTGAGTAGCTTCCGAACCATCTCGTGTCGCCCGTAGAAGCAGGATGTCAGAAGGGGTGTCATTCCATCACAGTCCTCTTCGTTTAGGAGCATCGGAGTGTCATCAAGGAGCTGCTCTACGCAGGCAACGAAACCCGCCCTAAAAAGATGGGGTCAATGTAAGAAAAACAAATGAATCGAACAACGAATGAAACTGACCAGAAATATATAATATGAAAGAAAACTAGCAAGAAAATGGGGTTCCAGCGGGATTCGAACCTGAGACCTGTTGATTAATAGACAGGCGCTCTATCAGCTGAGCTATAGAAAACCGACGCTTACATTCGTCCCTGAAACCCGCTAACTCTATTATCTTTCTGGTCAGTTTCCTTCGTTGTTCAAATTTAAAACTGCGTCACTTCACCGTGATCCCTTGCATATATCCCCAAGTTGATTTCTATTCTTTGGATTTATGAAAGGTTTTAATAGCTTCTGACCACTCGAGCATTGAAGAGTTGACAGGTTTCAGGGACGGATGTCAGCATGGGTGTTTTATAGCTCAACTGGTAGAGAGCCTGTCTAGTTATTAATGAGGAGGTCTCTGGTTCGATTCCCGATGGAACCCATTTTCCTTGCTCATTTTTTCAGAGACAAATCGATCTTTCGAAGATATGAAGTTACCATTATAACGCAGAAACTGATCATCATCAGTCAGTGATTTGTTCTTGGTAAAGAAACATTATCAATACCCCGAACCCTCTCGCTCCCTGAGATTATCGACCCACCGCTCATGGTTACCCCCACAATGATGAATTAAATGGGATCTCTATCCACTTTGTCTAACATCAGTTGGTCTAATTCTCAAGTAGCCTAATACTTCATGGGCTGAACCCATTTGTCTACTAAAATTTTAGTCACAATGACAACTAGTCTAATACAAACTTGGTCTAATTCTCACTTGGTCTAATTGCCAATTAATCTAATATCAAAATGGTCTAATTGCTTTTTCGTCTATGGCCCAAATTAATATTTGGTCTATTATCAGTTTGTTACTGAAAGGAACCAAGTGGTGATAAGCAAAGTGGACATTAAACGAACTGGACATTAGACGGAATGGGAATTATACGAAAGGGTTAAAAGGCGAAGTGGTTCTGATACAAAAAGGTAATTAGACTAACTGGTTGTAGACGAAATGGAAATAAGACCATGCCCCCCCCCCCCCAGCTTCGCCTGGCGGGTTAGAATTAGAATTTATTATCCCAGCCTCCCATGCACCTTTGTATGAACTTACTGAGCTGCGATGTGGACCGGGGTCTTGCTGAGAATATCACGAACATCACCTTCAGCTTCATACTTGATCAGTAGCTTAATCATCTGTAACCATGGCAACCAAAATAAAACTTTAGCCTTCATTGCTAATTGTAAAACTATTACATCCATTTCATTTTCTTTGCCAATCATAATAAGCAAAATATCAAGGCAATAAGCAAAATTAACCTAATTAATATTAATCCTGATGACGAACTGATAAAAGTGAACGAATATAGATTAAAAAGAAGGCATTTAACCACTTGTTGTCGAGTTGCTCAAAACATTTGGAGACATGAAGTTCGTAGATTCGAGCATAATAGATAAAAGTATCAGATACCAAATAAAAAACAACAGTAACTGTCCATTTTCTATCAATATCAAATGAAGCATCTAAGGGAAAATATAAAATAATATTGAAACCGTCAAACTTGGTTTGAAAAAAAATAATCCATATTTAGGGTTAACCCCAAGCCGTTTGCTGGAGGGCATTTTTTTTCCTTTTTTTTTTTTTTTTTGTTGCTTTCAAATTGTATGATATGTTGTATATTGTGTATTGTGTTGATATCAGTAAGTTTCAGGTTTTGTATATTGTATTTTGTTTGAATTTGAATTTATTTGTGCCTGTTAGTTTGAAGACATTTCTCACAGATACACCCCTGTTTTTCCGTGGTTATCTTTTCATTTTAATAAGTAGCATCACAAGGATTTCCCAAAGATCCTGGTACTTACGTCTACGTTGCCTGCTTCGGCAGCATAATGGAGTGCGGTTTGATCGTTTTCATCCGTCTCATTCCGCAGTTCATAGCCGCCATGTTTGAGAAGGAAGCTAAGAAAGTAAAGGTGGTCCATCTCTGCTGCCCAATGCAAGGGCGATTTATGGTGAATATCGAACACTGTAAGAATTTTAAAAAAAATCGATTGTTTTGTTATGCCGTCGTCATAATCGTCCGTGACTTCACTGCGTCTGGTGTGCGTTCGGTCTGCGTCTACTCCGCGTATGATCTGCGTTCAATCTGCGTATTGTCTGCATCTTATCTACGTTTGTTCTACGTCTGGTCGGCGTCTGGTCTGCGTTTGGTCTGCATGCGACGCAGACCAAAGCACATTTTTACCCACCCATGAAACGTACTGACTTCTACCAACAACGAAGTGACGCATGAGGACGCATGGGTTCCGCCAAACTTTTTCAGGTAAAAATTCTGGCGTTTTATACTGAAAATCATGTTATAAAACATGACATTAATGTGTAGGCCTATTTATATAGTCTGCCTTCGTTGATAAGGTTCCTACATGCATAATTATTTAAAAAGAAAAAAATCGAAACCTTTGAACTCGCGTAATTCAATTATCGCTGTAGAATCTCGATACTTAATGTATTTGTATTGTTACAGTGCAGAGGCGGATCCAGAATTTGAATATAGGGGGCATTTTTCCGATATCATTATTTAAGTTCAATGTGTGGTTTCCAAAAATCGAAGGGAGGGGCATACATCGGGGGGGGGGGGCATCTAGATCCGCCACTGTGGTGTATGGAGTCAAAAGTCTGATCTGAGAGCTAGTGAGTGAGCTCTCTCAACCGAGTTATTTTCGGTTATTTCGTCTTAAGGCTTAAAAATAACTAACCATCTACATCAGCTCCTCGTGTAAGCAAGAGCTCACCAGCCGATGCGTGGCCCTTCCATGCCACACATAGCAACGGAGTAAAAACATTGTCATCAACACTGTTTATAACTTACCATCGACATCAGCTCCTCGTGTAAGCAAGAGCTCACCAGCCGGTGTGTGACCCTTCCATGCCGCACATAGCAACGGAGTAAAACCATTGTCATCGACACTATCAATCTCGGCACCCTCATGGATGAGCAGGGCCATAGACTCGACACGGTTGTACAAAGCAGCTCTGTGGGGGAAGAAATAAGAACAATAGTAGGCTTTTCCCTGCAAATACGAGGTGGTAAGCTTTTAACTCAGTTTAAGCGGGATTTTTTTTAAAATTAGGCCTATTTTCATGATTATTTCTCCTTACCTCTTCGCCTCATATTTGTTGCAAGGGACAATAAAGCTCAACGCACGAATTAAAACTTACAAAGACCGATTAAGGACGAACCCCCCCCCCCCCCCGAGAGCATTCTAACCAGGACCGCTTTTGAACATATGCCAGAGGCAAACAAAATCTTGACATCGTTTCAATAACTCCACCCCCCCCCCCTACTCCCACCCCCTCCTCGGGATCTTGATAAGGTATACACTGCTATTAAGTTTTTACATTACGCTTCGAGACAAACGGAGCTGCGAAACAGTTTTCTCGAGCCTGATGCGTGTTCAAATATAGCTTGTTTTTGTTTTCTTCTTTTCCCCCTTTTTTTTAACATGTCAAAAGGCTACCCCCTCCCTTTACATAATCTTAAATCGTTCACGCTGACCTGTGTAATGGTGTCATGCCCTCATTGTCTTTCATGTCGATGTTGGCTCCGTTCTCGATCAGCTGCAGGACGGTGGTCGTCGCGCCGTTCATTGCCGCGATGTGGATCGGTGTCATGCCGTTTTTCTTTCTCACGTTCACATCGACTCCCTCATCGAGCAACCTTTGAATGACCTGGGAGAATTTGAAGTATTAGTAAGGTTATGCTTGCATAATTATCAATTTTGTTTGCTTTGTTTTATATGCATTATATACGTTTGTTGCTCATAAAGTTGGAATATCCAACATTTGCTCCAAATATACTGTGTGTTCCTAAAAAAAGGTAATCGAAGTTCAAAGGTCAGTCATTTCAAAATTATATGGTTTATTTTTATGATTTTTTTAACCAAAATACTAAGTAACTCATCAGCTTTATTTTGAGATATTGCTTACGTCCAAACTGTGATGGGTAACAGAGTTAGGGTCCTTCGAAGGTGATAGGTACAAAACCCATTTTTTGCAAGTTTTTCGTTTTTAGGGTATGAAACCAACTTTTTATAAATTTTTGGTTTCATAGTTTTGGGGGGTTTTGTCACACAAAGTTTCAATGAAATGCAATTTCATTTGTCAAAGGACCTATCTCAATGGCAATGAGAAGGGTTCGCAATTATGAGTCTCTTGAGTCGTGGAGACGTCGTGGTGACGTCTCCTGAGACTTCAGGGCGTCGAGGGAAAATGGAACAAAAGTCAAACATGTTCAATCTTTTAGTAGACTTCTTTGAGGCGCCAGCAAGTAAAAAATTATTAGCCCGTTCGATTTTTTTTAATCGTTAGCAAGTCCCGACAACGTCTCTGCGACGTTGTGGATACTTTTACGTCACGGCAACCGTCCGTAAAGATGTCACAGAGACTTGCTCGCGTATTAAAGAAGTCTACTAAAAGATTGGACATGTTTTACATTTGTTTTTGTTTTTATCGCGACTTCTTGCAGAATCAAGAGACCTCGCGGCGACCTCTCCGAGACTCCAGAGACTCGTGCATAATCAAGAACCCATGTCATTGCCAGTAAGATAGGTCCTTTGACAAGTGAGATTGCATTTCATTGAAACTTTGTGTGACAAAGCTCCCAAAACAATGAAACCAAATTTTTTTTAAAAGTTGGTTTCATACCCTAAAAACGAAAAACTTGGAAAAAATGGGTTTCGTACCTATCACCTTCGAAGGACCCTAACTCTGTGACCCATTACAGTTTGGACGTAAGCAATGTCGCAAATTAAAGCTGATGAGTTACTTAGTATTTTAGTAAACAAATCACAAAAATAAACCATAAACTGTCAAAATGACTGACCTTTGAACTTCGATTACCTTTTTTTAGGAACACACTGTATATATATATATACATTTTTTCCGTTTTTTTTTTTTTTTTTTTTTAGTTCATCAATACGCTGATCCCAGATTTAATATCACGAGGGAACTGACGAATTTGATCCTCACTCTTTCCGGGAGCATGCATGTTCCTTATTGAGCTACGATTTTTTCTATTTCCGCGCTTGTTTGTGCGAATCCGATTTCAGATTGTATTGTAAAATGCGTTGTTACCTCTGATTTCCTCTTCAATACTGCGAGATGTAGCGGAGTATTACTTTCATTATCTTGGTCCTTTAGGTAGTGATCCACAATAATGCCAGTATTTCGAGCTGGGTGTCGAAACAAAAAACATAATATTTATGGGTTAGTAATGTTATCTAATATGAGATTCTGTAATAATTTTTTTTCTCTTCTTTTTGCTATTTGTAACAAACTCAGTTTAAATCAAAAATCATTTGGTTTATTTGCCAATTCGTCTAAAGGCCTAATTGTCTCGTGTAATTTTAGTTTAATTCCAAAATGAATATTTGGTATTTTACCAGTTTGTTGCTTGGAATTGACCAAGTGTTATTAGACCCAGTAGACGTTGCATAAAATATACATAATACGAAGAAAAACAAATTAGAGTAAATGGAAAAAGACGAGGTGGCAATTAGACCCAAAATGTAATTTCATTTATTTCCACATTAAAAGCATATAAAAAAATGTCATTTTACATAATCGGGGCGGGAATATAAAAAAACACAAAAGAGGCTTGTTGAAAATAATCCCTTTAGAGTGAAACATAAATCCTTCAATGATAAAATTAATGTAAGTCGAAACAATTACAATATAATAGTACGAAAACAAAATAGATGCAATTACGTAGAGTCAGGAAGGACATACGGGAAAGAAAAGAAGGTTAAACGTGAAAATAAATGAACTTTTTAGGATGCGTTACTCAAGGTGTTTATGATGTTGTTTGTATTAACGCTTAAACTGTTTTACTATTCTTAAATTGTGATTGGAGGATATTCCATAAATATAAAATATTGATTATGACATTAAAGTACGATTCAGAGGTATATATTATAATATTTTGGGCAATTCTTGCCAAAGACAAAATGGAATTCGACCATGTGGCATGAGACCAAATGGGCATTACTCAAAGTGGGTTTAAACCGAGTGACAATTTACCTCCAGTATCAATACAAGAGGGGCAGAATCATCAGAATGTGCTACGAATAAGTATCGCTATTAATTCAATTGTGATTGTGCCAGGTACATACCTTTTTCTAAGAAAAGGTCGATGAGATCGGCATGTCCATTGATGACTGCCTTCATCAACGGGGTCAACGCACCTGCTTCTTTCGCTCTGATGTCGGCTCCATGATCAACCTAGATGTAGAGTTGGAAATTGAGAAAGAGGAATATGTCGTTTGATATTTGGATGATCTACCATTGTTTGAATCAGCGCGCTGCAGCGGTGCCATATCACCAAAAACATGTAGAGGCGTCTGAAAATGTTGAAAACAAGATGCATAATTGATATCAAATATTTTTTAATAAAGCTATATCAGGCATGAATAATGATGAAAAAACCAGCACGAACATTCTGTGACACTCTATTGTCAAAAATAGCTCGGAAACCATAAAAAGACATCAACTAGACCGTTTTTATGGAACACAAGAATGAAATGCATTCATATTATATGTCAAGTGATCACGTGCATCATCGGATATCTAACGTAGATGGTAAACTATTCTTATTCATTTTCGCGAAAGTGACCTCTAACAATTCAATATCATATTTTTTTTTCTCATTTATTGAATAATATTTTCTACCAAAAATTTTATATCAATAACGCATTCTGCTTTAATATTCAAAATTATCATGACGAAAAGAGATATCAAAACTCATGTTACACAAGATTAATGTAATTTTTTTGAATATTTCATGGAACTTAACTGTTATGATATACTGTTAAACGCATGTAAATGGGCATTTGTATTGTTTCGGCGATTCATTTTTGCAATTTCACAAGACTTAGTGTTACTCTTCCTGCGTCTGCGGAATGATTGCGACATCACACCGCGCGACAGACGCACGAGCGGTTATAAGACCATGTATATACGAATAATGTAGGCTTATACTCACGAGTAACTTGCATACTCCCATGCTACCCTTGACTGCTGCCAAATGCAGAGGAGTACAAAAGTCTTTATCCATTGCAAAAACGTCTGCATTGCCGAGTCGCAGTAGAACCTTATAAAATACAGAAATATATAATTCATTAAAACAACGAATTTCAATATTTTACTGTATCTATGATTACCGTCTGGGTATCGGTGAACTCGTCATCACAACCATGAAAGTTATTTAAAAAAAAAAGAAGAAAAAAGTACTGTCACCAGTTTCTTCGATGCAGTTGCCATACTATCAGGAACATCATGATCGCCATTATCAAATTTATTTTCGTAATAACTGGGAGCAATATCAATATTATCACTATCGTCATCCCCATGATTTTTCTTCTCATCCCTCGTACCAATTCTCATCACTTTAGATACATATATATATTATTGAAACCTTATTTAATCTCCGCCATTAATAGCATTTTTATCTTTAACAGCATTACCACCACCACCACCACCGTCCTCATCATCATCGTCGTCGTCGTCGTCATTAGCATTTTCATTATCACCGTCCTCTTCTTTCTTATCACAACCCTGATCGTCGTAATCATCCTCCTCCTCCTCCTCCTCATCATCATCACCATGGGTATTCTCAATTTTAAGATCATCGTCAGAACAACCATGTCACCCTCCCTTTAATCGGCATTATCATCATTATTATCATCAGCAGCAGCATCATTATTATTATCATCACAATTAACATCCTTATCATCAGGTATGTCATTATCACCACCATCATCACCGTGAAAGCCGTCATCATGTTTAATTTAATCTAGTCATGCTCATCAAGTTCGTCATCGTCGTCATCAACAACAACACCTACATCACCATCGTCGTCATCATTATACTTATCATCATCTTCATCATGTTCATCATCATCATCATCACCACCACCACAATCCTCAGAACCATCATTATCGGCATCATCACTGGATAACATCATTCTAAATTTTCTCTTTCATCCTGACCACAGAAACTCTTACCCTTGTCACTTCAACATGCCCCTTCCTCGCGCTGATATGAAGCGGTGTCATGCCGTTCGTCGTCCGCTTGTTGACGTCGGCACACCGTGCTAGGAGTACGTGGGCGACATCAGCACTGTTCATACGAGCAGCAGCATGAAGAGGAGTCGCCCTGACGTGCAGTTCGGTAACATCGACGTCTGCGTGGAAGAACGTGAATAAGTTTAAAGGCGAACTACGGCCATCGTTTAAGCATGTCCATGATTATTTAAAGACCATACGATTCATGGGACAGGGGAGCGTTTCATGAAAGGACTGAAAACTCTGACAATTCCTATTTTATCCGATAGCTACCAAAGGAACGATGCTTCCCAGCCAATCAAAATCAGTAAAGAGGTCAGTGGGGTGTAACACAAAGACTTACGATTGACAACAAGTTACGATTGATTTTTTCTCGGTGTCCTCATTTGGAAACCAGGTACAGTCATTAATTAGGATTTGGATATGATTAACAGTCGGGTTAGGGCTACAGTTAGGATTAAGATCATCAATTTTGGAGCATCCTGTCCATGATGAGGCTCACAAGAAAAAATCAATCGCAACGTTTTATCAATCGCAAATCTTTGTGCTACACCCCACAGATCTGACAAGTTGTCAGACAAGAAATGTTGATGAATTAATTGGGATTCATAGTTACGGTAAATGTCCAAATATTGTATGAAACATGCCGTAAAAAGCTCAAATTAATGTATGATTTGTATATTTTTCTAGTGCTATCAAAATTTACCCTAATTATTGGAATTTAAACAAATTGCTCTAAGATTAATCCTCCTTTGATATACATTATAAAGTGTGTCAAAATTGCATTCATTTTTGAAGGATTAAAATCCAAGAAAAGATCAAATCGGTCGATGACAGGTCTGTATTTATACTGGGTTTTTCTCGCACAATAATATTACAATGCAAGATCTCAGTTTATGGAATTATATGAAAGGTATAGATTTAATATAGGGCTCACGATGAGCCCTATATTAAAGGATGATTTTATATCTAATTTGAAATTCACATAAAGGCCTATATAATCCTTTCACATTTCTTTCAAAGTCCGGGGCGCATCGGGGTTCATAAGGCGCTTATGGATTTGCCAGTTCGGGAGCAAAAATTAACCAATAGTTTATATACTTTGTACGATAGTCAAGGACCAAACAAGATTAATCATATAATCAGGATTATATACTTACTTGAGCCTCTGGCCAATATTTCTCTTGCTATTAAATCCCGATTGTTGATGGCGGCGTGGTGGAGTAGGGCAAGATTGTTCTTATCTAATTTGTTCAAACTGAAGTAGCTGTTTTGGTCCAAAATGTTCTTCAGTTCCTCGAGGTCGTCGTTTCGAACAGCCTATACAAAAGGAAAGGGGTGTTTGTAAACTATCTTATAGGGAAGAAAAATAATAGTACTTCTACTAAACATTATTTAGGTCTTGTATTCAGATAATATGTAACATTAATATGAGTGACTTTATGTGGTTCTAGAGAGCCTCGGATACACCTAAACACAAGATTAGATTCCCGATAAGGCGCTATACACTCACTGGTATTGCAACATAGCTGATGTGGGCAGATTTTAATATTTACAAGTCTTTTATATGTTGTCATATTTCATTCATGGCCAGAGATTTTGCGAAAATTGTTGTATATTCTGAAAGAGGAGAATTGTCCCTTTTCATTCCTGAGATCAGTAAATACTTAGACAGGGGCACTTTTTTAAACAAAGGGGCGACATGAACAAAGACCTCTAAAAATGAGATTCTAAGAGGTGGGGATTATTAGTGAATAAAATTATTAAGGAGGAGTCATATTTCTCCCAAAACTGTTAACATGGGTCCATCATGCTTGTGGCAAATTAAAAATGGCCGAAAAGTTAGCACTACAATGACAGACAAAAGGTGGAACACCCGATGAAGATAAATTTATTTCTATTGTTGCCAAGGAAAAATTTAGTCCCGTATTGCAGAGATGATTTAATAGTTTATTCTAAAAGTTTATTCTACCAAACTCCCAAATTACTGTTGAATTTTTGTAATAAATATAATGTCGTTTACAATAGAAATAAAAAATTTCACACTTTTATTATATTTTGCTGGATATTCACCACCTCTGATTTTGTCATGCATCATCCGTAACAACGGCTCAACAATTTTTGCGTGATGTTTCTTTAATTAGCCTTTGTGATGGTTCCTTATGACTATTTTTAATTTGCCACAAGGAAAATGGAAACATTTAAACAGTTTGCAGGGAAATTTGACTCCTCCTTAAAGGAGAATTGTCCCTTTGTAGATAGTTGGCTTACTGTGAATGCAGAAAAATCTAATAAGCACATCAGTGAAGATTTGGTGAAAATTGGATAAATGATAAGAAAGTTATGAGTATTTGAATATTGAGATCTCTGATGACATAGGAAATCGCCCATTGGCAACGCGGTCACCTGTTGTGATGTCACAAAGGGAGAACTCCCCATATGGTGTGCACAAAATTATTCAAAATGTCTCTTTATTTGCATTCTAATGATAGAACAGCTTTTCTTTTCATGATATATTATGACTTTCATATATTTACATGTCATCCCATAAAAAGATTTTTTATTCTTTTATTTTAGAATTGAGAAAAAAGAGGATTTTAGTACAATGTGTACAATAGATACGGGAAAGATGTCCCTGCATTACATCACACATCATGGTCGCGTTGCCAATTGGAGGATCTCCATATTATAAGTGATCTCAAAATTTAAAATGTCATATTTCTCTTATTCATTGCCTGATTTTTTCTGAAACTTTACCAATATGTTTTGGGGGTTTGTCTCCATTTACTGAAGCCAAATTTCTTTGAGGGGATAATTCCCCTTTAATAATTTTATTCACTGATAATCCCCTACTCTTAAAATTTTATTTTTAGGGGCTTTTGTTTATTTGTCGCCCCTTTGTTTAAAAAAGTTCCCCTGTCTGAGTATTTACTGATCTCAGGAATGAAAAGGAAAAAGTCTCCTCTTTCAGAATATACGAAAATTTTCGCAAAATCTCTGGCCATGGATAAAATATGACAATATATAAAAGACTTCTAAATATAAAAAACTGCATGCATTTAGCTATGTTGCAATATCAGTGATAAGTGAGTGTACAGTCTTTATCGAAAACGTAAAAATTATAATCTTCCTGGTCACTTTCCTTCTTTGTTTGAATGTATATTAAAAAAAATGGTACAATCGGAGAAAAGGATAGTTTAGGTATATACGAAAAATTTTCTAACGATATTTTTATGTGGTACAAAATTAAAGACGAAATGGTTTTCTTGCTAATACAATTTAGGCCTATCTTGTATAAATCACCTTTGTAATATAAAACTTATGCTAAATTTTGTGCGATGAGGAGAAAATCGGAATTACACAAATCCTTTGTTCGTATTACTGCCGATCTCTCATCGTAGCCTATTACATGTTTGTACGAAACCTACACAATACTTATAGACATGTATTGTGCAAAATAGATTTTCTTGGTTGTAGAAATGTAAGTAGGCCTATATCTTAGGATCTACAGCTCCAAATGAGATAGAAAATTTCGAACTTGGAATTTTACTAAAGTCCGTTTTTTTTTGTTTTTTTTTTTTTCCTGCTATTATTTTTTAAATTCACTTGTTGCTATTTGGAAAAGAAGAAGACAAACAAAGTAGAAACTCACTTCGACCAAGTTGACAATGAGGACCGGTGAGTAGACTTTATTCAACCTGTTGTGCTTGGTAGTTTTCTGAATCTTCGTCTTAACATCACTGAAGAACCCTGACTTAGTCTTCTTATAGGGAATCTCATCCTTCAAGGGTGCATCTACGTCATCACCGACGTCATCATTGAAACCGTGGTTCACTTTGGCCTTTTTTTCGCGTTCAGACTCGATGAGAGATCGCCCAGCGAGCACGGAATATATTGACATTTGTCGCCTGGTTTGGTATTCAAACTTTGGATTGCCAAGCATGATACGACTTTCTTTCCTTTTCTTGTCGTGTATGAATAGACTACGTCGGGTCGAAACGGAATGCGACTTCAACTTGGATGTCAGCGGGTTGATGACTTCGGGGGCGGTGGTCGCAAAAGATGTCTTCTTCAATCGCGGTGACACTAGGACTGGTTGGGCGTCGGACGGAGGCTGAAAACTCGATTCGCTGTTGAAATCATTGAGCGGGATTTCGTTGCCCTGATTGCCCGACATACCCGTGTGGCTGCTGTTGTTGGTCATTCTCATCTGCAACTCGCCCGCGCTCGTGATTGTACCGAATGTCGATGCGTCATCATTGAGGGTGTCATTGTCGGTTTCCTCGTTGGAATAGACGACTCGTGATGGTTTGACTGAACAGACTTCGATGGAGGCTTTTCCGTTGTAGTTTCGGTCGTGGTCGTAAGGTACAAGACGGTGGTGATCATCAACATTGATATCAGTGTCGCTGCTCGATACACTGATATTCATTTCTTTGGGTCGTCTCTCATTCCGCACCGCATGACTTGGAAGTTTGTTCATTTTCCTATCCATGTTAGAGGGAGAACCCAGTTGAATTTACTTCATGGTTTTCAATGTTTAGACGTGAGACCTATTACATTGGAGATGAAAAGTGAGAGACAGAGACAGACAGACAGACAGACAGAGACAAAGATAAAGACAAAGAGACGAACGGACAAACAGACAGAGAGTGTGTGAGAGAGAAAGAAAGAAATAATGTGACACTTTCTATTTTGAAAAAGATACCAAATTATGATAACTCAGCAATGTATACTATAAGTTTTCCCGTTCAAGTTAAAACTATCTCCGATCAATTTGACATTTCTTACGAGCACTTTCGTCCGAAATGTGATCGCGATTAAAAATCTGAACGTTAATTCAGTTGGCCGGTAGCTCCGCTCAATGAAGTATCGTTTAAATTGAATGAACATTAACGAATTCGATTGCAAAGAGCCTAAAATTGACCGGGAAAACCTATAGTATCGTCTTAAACAACAGACAACATTTAAAGAGTTTTACCTGGTTTAATCCTGGAACTTAACAGGCAAACAAAGGGACCCGAAATTAGACACACGTCTGACATAATACGATGGCTTTTATTGTGCATTCATTGTATTTTTACTTTTTATTTACTCATTTTTTTTTTTTTTCTTTTTCTGTTGTTGTTTGAGAACCTGCTCATTTTCCCTATACAACGATATTCTGATCATAAAACCATACAGTACCGAGTAAAAAAAATGTATAATTTCACTTAACTTCTTTTGTTTTTGTTTTTGCTTTTGTTTTTCTTTTTTTGTCCGGGTTTAAGAATAAGGAGCTAAGGTCATTTATTTATGTGATTAATATCGGTAGTGTATTATGTTACATTACATATTCAAGCAATTCACAAAGATAGATAAGGTCATACACTAAAGGCTTTACAAAAAGGCATATATTTTCCTTTATAAACCTGAAAATAAAGTGATCTAAATTTGGTGTTAATGAAAGATTTATAGAGAAGGCCCTACATTCATACCGACTTTTCTTCAAACTTACTTCAAGTTATAACATTATTTAGATCCATGATTAAAGCAGGCAAAGCTCTTTATATATATATTCAAACCAATCTGTAATACAGTATGACATTAACAATTAAATCCTAAACCTATCATTCTAAGCTTCACGAATAACATACTCACTTGGGGGGGGGGGGGTGCTGTCACAAAAGGAAAACTATCCAAAGCCCTTTCTTATGAATTGCTCCGAGCTACAGGCTAATTATTACACTAAATCGTGTTGAGCATGGGAAATTATACAGTAAAAGTTATATCTGAAGAGATCCCCTCATGAAGTCTGCACTATACATGTTAAACAATGAAAATTATACAGTCAAAATTCTTTCTCCAAAACAAAAACACCCCCCCCCCCCCCCCCCCCCCCCCCCCCTGAGCATATTTTATTTTGTGTGGTTTTTTCCCGTGGTGCGGCAGACAACATTATCTGGCACCGACTCATCAAACAATATTGGTTATAAAACAAATCTTTTCACTCAAACTTACCTTCAGTGTCCATGTGGTCTAACAATACATGTGTGACATTCTAATGAAATCATAAAAACAAAGAAAACTTCCATCAAATCCAAAACTTTAGTAGAAAAGAGCAAGAGGATTTCTAACGCGACTTTATGTCGAACATACACAAACAAAATCCTGGTTTAATACGCAGTTTTAGAAAGATTGGATCTTTAGCTAATGCAAAACGGATCATCACGGTCGAGTGGTCACGAGATTTTGTGGCCTTTGTTGTTTTTTTCCAACATAACAAGCATCACATGTAATAAAAGACAAAACAACAAAGCATCTACTTTCTACGAAGGAGGCCCAAAAAACCTTTTAAGGCCGTGATATGTATGCGCCCTAATTCCCCCTCCCCCACAAAAAAGAAAAAGAAAAAGAAAAGAGTTAAACAAAAACAAACACATAAATGTAGGGCTGGCTTGATTATAGTATAATATATAACTTTTCAGGTATTTTACTTTATATCAGAAACGAATTTCCAGAAGACTTCATTTTTGCCTTCATTTTGACTTCAAACTATAACTATGATTTGCGAACATTTTAGGGCAAATTCAAGCTAGGTTGGAACTTTGTGCCATACGTAATGACAAATAATATACCATAGATTTACTATGAAATGATTCATCATAATTATTGTTCATATTTGGGGTGAAGATTCGGAACCTTTACCCAAAATATAAAAATAACTGAGATGTATTATTTCATAATTAAGTTATGGTAAAATATTTGCCAGTAAAGCTTGGGACAAAGTTGCAAAATAGCTTTGACTTACCCTTCATCGAGATGTACCATATTAATATTGAAGCTCAATTTTACATAGGCCTATTTATTTCGAACAAAGTATTAACTTTGATGGATCAACAGTTCAGATATCGCATCAATATTATTGGCGAACATTACTGTCAATAAAATAAATACTTGCAGTAACTCATGACATTACCAATGTTTAGGTGCATTGGTATACAATTTCGAAAAAAAAAGGTTGGTTTGTTTCTGCGTTCTTGGTGGGGCTTTAATTTGAAACCCTGATTTTCAGTTTTGCGTTTCTGCTTTGATCCCGCCAGGAAATTTGCTGTTTCTTAAATACGCAGATATCGCCTACAGAACAAATTTCCAATACTCGCTAAACAACTATCGACCTGATCCGAATAGGCCTACGTGACGATGTACCGAAACTGAATTTGTTAACGTTAATAGGACAAAGAGGGGTTTTCATCCGTGAAAGAATTAAGTATCATCCTTTTCTCAAAGGGCACTGGACCTTGAAACCAGACAATTCTTAATCTAATCCTATTTTCAGATCAAGATTAGTTAGATCAAAAGAATGGTACCTTATAAAAGTATCTAACGTGGGCCAAGAAGGTCTGGCAAAGGGGAAAACGCTTTAGATCATGGCACTATCCTCACATTACGACAAACAAGAAACTGCACAATTTCTTTAACCTACTTTTGTCAAGGAAATGTTCGAGAGTGACGTCGATTTCTTTGAAAAATGCATGATTGTTTTTATTTTGAATTTATCTATTTATCTGCTGAATGATAGATAACATTATATAGTATAGAAGTAGCTCCATGGAACAAACATGTTCAAGATAATATAAAAGAGTTTACAGGCAATTTTATAAGATCACGTAACTATGATCAAAAATTGGAGCAGTAAATTGGAGTAACATTAATATAAACATAAAGCTTGAGACGCTGCCACACCTTTAAACTCAAGATTATAATAAATTACAAGATAATAAGTATATAACAGGGTTAAAACAATTCAGTTAATTTGATAGAACGTATTCATGGTCGTGCTTCAAAAAAAAAGGTTGACATACTTCAGCATACTTCGTCTCAGAAACGTCTCCTGAGTATAATATTTGAGACGTCTCCGAGTATACGAGTCGCAGAGACGCGTCGTCGACACTATCCTTAAAATAAAGATTTTTGTTGTTGTTAATTTCAATCGCCATTTAGGGTCTATTTTCAGTATCCGTGGGGATTTATATTAGGCACTTTTGTTTTTTGAGTGAACCTGCTCCCCCCCCCCCCCCGCCCTTCAGGGAAAAAACACAGTCAATCACAGTGTGTCACAAAAAATGGGACAAATCCACACGGCCGACTCTGTGAACACAATCCTTGAGGACGAGGACGTGTTGGCGCAATCAGTAGAGCGTCTGCCTCATGAACGGGAGACCGTGGGTTCGATCCCCGGTTGAGTCATACCAAAGACTTCAAAAATGGGACCCTCTGCCTTCTATTCTAGCCAGGCGCTCGGTATTTGGAAATGGAGAGGGGTAATACTAACTTTATGTTATACAGGGCCCACTGGGAGACCAGTTAATGAAGAGCTGAAGTGGCTACCCTGGGTAAATAAGTGAATATTACTATTATTATTATTCACAATGTGACGACTGTGTGCATTTGGCTAATTTTCACTGTGTCGTTAGTGGATAAAGTACGACACAATGTGACCATACTGTATCTGTTCACATTATATTCACACTGTGGGATACTGTTTTTTCCAGCAGGGCAGGAATATGGCATGACAAACATTAAATTATCACGACTGAAGTTTTGCTTCACGTGATGCCGACTTAGCCAATCACTAAAAGCACGATCCTCAGGAGTTATGGTAAAAGAAACCTTTCAATATCAATACTCACTTGAATATTTGATACAACAATCCTTTCCAAAGTCATCGTTTAATATTTTATTTTAAGAACCTTCATAAAACAAGGCTCACATGAATATTTGTTACTGCAATCCTTTCCAAAGTCACGGTTTAATTTTTTAAGAACCTTTATAAAACAAGGCTCCCTTGGATATTTGATACAACAATCCTTTCCAAAGTCATTGTCTAATATTTTATTTTAAGAACCTTCATAAAACAAGGTTCACATAAATGATTGTTACTGCAATCCTTTCCAAAGTCACGGTTTAATTTTTTAAGAACCTTTATAAAACAAGGCTCACTTAAATATTTGATATAGTAATCCTTTCCAAAGTCACGGTTTATTGTTTTAAACATTAATAAGCTCAGTTATCTGAATGATCATGTAACCTCTATAAATCATTCGATCATCCATGACTATCGTGAATATTTAATATTGGAGACTGTTTCAAAGTCACGTTTTAGTGTTTTCCGTAATATCTTACACTCAATTGTGAAGGCCTATTTAAATGTTTTATTCTAATGCAATATAGTTGGAAATCGTGGCGAAAATACATGAAGCATGCGGTATTTGATTTTTTTTTTTTTTAATGGCAAGAATAAGGTTCAAAAGTGGTCTTGTACTTTTCTTACCTATCTCAACTGGTAAATTGTCATTTTGTCTAATTCCCACTTGGTCTAACACCACTTCGTCAGTGTCTGGAACAAACCGGTAATAGACCAGTTATTCTTTTTGGCATTTAGACGAAAATGCAATTAGATGAATTGGCTATTTATCAAATATACCAAGCTGTGAAAAATAGTAACTTGCCAGTTCCTCATAATATAGGCCTACATAATTTTCACTAAACTTTGAACTAAATGCTTGGTAAATTTGTTTTATATCTCTTCTTTTCTAGCTAAATTGTAAATACCATCAATATGGATGACTTCTCAATATATATTCTAAGAACAAAGGGCATGACCTTTCATCACTAATTTGATCTTAACGGTAGTGTCATCCTTTTGCAGGCAAAAATATTACATTTCTAGTTTTTGAGAGGATAGTAGTATATCAATGACTATATCTTCCCACAACATGATTAAGCTCAAATGTGTATGTTTGTCATTATATTGCGATTATCAAAATTCGTTCCTATTTTTTCGAACCTCGAAAAATATACCAATACAATACAAAACAATAAAATATTTATATAGCGCTCTTACTATGGGTAAACATGTATCACAGCGCTTTTCAATCAGATATTACAATTAACAAAAAAAAAATGAAATAATATACAATCAATAGTACAGGAAAATTACAAATTAACATAGTATAAATACGTAATCAATAATTAATTATCAAAAAAATAAATGTCTTCAGGGTTTGCTGAAAGACAGCTAGAGAAGGTGATTCCCGGATACCGTACGGTGCGAGCCGTTGACCGTTAGCGCAGAGAATAATGCACGCTGATGAGCCGTGTGTATATATTGCTGTGTGTGGTCCGTGCTGCACGCGCTGTAATATCAACGATGTTGATGGAGAGCTGGTCTAGATTGGTAGTCAGATTTTCGTTTCATATTACTGATCTCGGCAACCTATGACAGTAAGATTGAATAGAAAGCATAGGGTGATCATATTCTAAAGTTATGCCAAGTTGCATTAGTTTTCGCAATTTGTGAAAAAGGGATGACACTACCTTTAAAGGCGGTCCTGCCCGAGCATCGCTAAGCTAAAACGAGGACTCAAGATACGATCTGTGTGGTCGCCGCCATATTGTTCACGATCGAGAGCATGACTTAAAGGAGGAGTCCGGGCTGAAATTAAAAAGTTTTGTAAAGTAAAGAAAATTTAACAAGCACAACACAGAAAATTTCATCAAAATCGGATGAAAAATAACAAAGTTATGTATTTTTTTAGGTGTTTAATTTTTTTTGTAAAACAGTTCTTAGCATTGTCTCATTGTCTCATTTGAATATTTGAATATTCAAATGAGCAAAATGATGATGTCACAGTCCCCCTACTTCTTGTGTATTTATTATATGAAATCCTATTTTCTCATTTTTTCATATATTGCGTATACAGAAAATCTATCCCTCATACTGAAATAGGTAAAAGCACTAGTGACCTTGAACATTCCACAAGGATTAATCCCTGTTTTATGTCCTTGGGGCAGAAAATCTTGATAATTGGTATTTCATAAAATAAGATACAAAGAAAGTGGGGGGACTGAGACATCATCAGTTTGCCAATTGAAGATGGCAAAAACTTTCCTAAAAAATTCAAAACCTAAGAAAATTCATCACTTTGCTATTTCTGATCCGATTTTGATGAAATTTTCAGTGTTGTGCTTTTTAGATTTTACTTTATTTTTCTAATAAATGCAAACTCCAGCCCGGATGAGTCCTTTAATTTTCATACGGCCGGTTGTCAATAAAATTAGTGCAAACACACGCCAGCCAATCGCGAATCGCGCTGTGAGTGCGAGGCGTACAGCGTATGTGGATACTCTGTTTGTGTATAAAGCATTGTATCAATGCCACTATCAGTGAATGCATATACACAGTGTTCGGATCTCGAGATTATCACGTGCAAAATACTTCTCGCTTGCACAACAGGCGGGGGACATCCGAGCGGTCGAATCACTGCCGATAACAAATTGGCTCATTTCTCGGCAATCGTTCGGCGTTCTAGCTTCGGTTTTTGGACCACTGCGTAAGAGTCGCCAACATCGTTGGTGTGAATGGGCAGCTTGCACAGTTCGTTACCGCGTACGTATTTTGAACCCTCTACTACTATGGGAACGTACACCTTTAAGTACGAAATTGAAGGTTTTTTTGGAGACTACGCGCTGCGCCCCCAGGCCGGCGCAGAAAAGAATCTAACTATGCTGCTTGCCGAAGCCGCATGAGAAATAAGTTGTTAACTTACCACTCTTACCAAAAATATCCATCATGAAGGAAATTTGTACCAAAGAGAGGGTCGATGAAGGATTGATTATTTGATTCTACCAATTTTTATGGCCTATTTAAGCCATATTCGAGTAGTTTTTAACAATGACTGAGTTGCGTTCGACGCCATAATTTCATCAGCAGCTGAATGTTAAACTTGACACAAACTTTGTCGCTGTGATCGATCGTGAAAATCGTGATCGTATTTGCTCAAATAGTCGCGTATTTCCCCCCCCCCCCGGAAAAAATAGCGAAAATTATTCGGAGCTGTTTTGATTTTTTTTTTTTTTTTTCTATGGGAATTATATTTAATCACGTGATCGCAATTGACCAATCATTTATCTAGAATTCTCATGATATTCATAGAAGTGATATAATACATATAATATAACAATGTATGGCAATTTGACCAAAGTGGCCATTAGACCGAAAGAAAATTAGACCAGGTATACATTATCTTTGTCCAGAGGAAGATTTTGAAACAAAATATTGGTAGACCAGTTCGGCCCATGTGGTATTAGACAATCAGAAAATTGGATAAATTGTTGTTAGACCAAATGGATATACATGTAGACCCACATTATGCTTATGCACTTTTTATAGGTGCCTTGAGAAAAAAAAAATTACTCAGATTTTCATATATTTAAGGAAAAATATACGAAGAGTTACGTTCATGAATTAACAATGTTCATTTACCAGTAGTTTTTTTCAGCAAAGTCATTAAACGTTGGGATCATGTTGATTCCACAATCGTTAAAAATTATTATGGAATATATATAGTTTGTACAATGGAAAATCTCCTCTTGATGAACTATAAATGTGCTGGGTGTATCGAAAAAAAGGAAACGCATGTTTGATCATCAATAATATAAGATATATTACTGTGGTGATTTTGAGGTTTATAGCGCTGGGAAGATACCTCTCTCAGCTAACCAATGATACGCATCACTTTATAACCCCATCGTTCTGAATGACTCGTAAAATTGTGAGTGGTTGACTTTCGTGCTCCTTGAGGTGGGTTGTTTGAATGTGCCTAAAAAGGAAATCCAAGTTTGATAATCAATAGTTTCAAAAATATTACAGTAGTGAGTATGAAGTTTATATCACTGGAAAGTGCAACTCATTACCATTATAATGATACATCTCTAAGTTCACCAATGTTATGCATCACTGAACCCCATTGTTATAAAAATGCCTCGCAAAATTATGATTGGTTTACTTTCACGTTCCTTTGATGATCAAAGTTGGGTTTCCCTTTTTTATACACCCTGTATATTAACAGGATGCGTGATACTAAGAGTATAAATAACAGCTACCATCCCTGCTTGCAAGTAAAAATGAGAATTCGGTGGCTGCTACTCCAAAGCTCCAAATTTTATTGCCCGAAACATAATTTATTTTTGCCCAATTGATCCTGGACCCGGCAGCTACTGAGCAGCGCCAGATCGACGTTTCTCTATCCATTTCTTGTTGAACACCAAACTGTGTAGCAGCAACTTATAACTTTAGCGTTAGCCGGTCATGTCTGGCAGGGACATAACTATTCGCAGATGGATTTTCATATTATTTTTTGTAGTGTTGGTCAAACTACAGGCCACAGCATATGGTACATCTACCGGAAAGCCGGTGTGTCCTATGTTCAGGATGTCTGGCCCTGGAGAAAGTCTTACGCGAGGAGTTCTATCCAGCAGGACATCAGATGATTTATTTGGGACATCACATGTTTCGTGGGATAGGCCGAATATCCATTTGTGTGTGCCTCCTTCTTACATAGGTATTTGTTAATTTGTTTTTTTTTTGTTTTTCTGTTGTGTCCCATACAACACAGTTCTATTTTCATTTCATTTGTAAAAGTGTGTAATCGAGTAAAGTTCAGTCTTGATTCTCGTGCCCCTTCTGGTAGGCCTAGTACTACTTGAGGATCATCATCAATCAAGAAAATATTCTTTTATTTTTCATGTAAAAAAAAGAGTAAAATGTTGTCAAAATGTCCCGCACAACATAGCATGGAATCGCCCCATATATTAACACTTATAATAACCTTTGAATAATAGTTGATATCTACAGTGCGTCCCAAGAAGATCTATACACTTTTGACAAGTCTACCAAATTAAAAATAGGAGAGACCGGGTATGGACGTTACAAAATTTACATTTTGGGCCAGATAATTCTAATGAAAGAACTCACGCACTCCATATTGGGTCTGTAGTTTTAAAGCCTATTATGTTGGCTAAACCTGAGGCATATAAAACTTGAAAACATGTAAACACTAATTAACTACAGCTTAATTAGTGAAGACATTTTTTTGTAACAACCTACCCCCATATACGGGGTAGGTTGTTACACCTATCGGGGTCAATTGTTACAATATGTAAACATACGGGGTAAGTTGACAATGTGTAAATCTCTTATACCATACTTTAATTTCAAACTTTCCAGTTTCTTGACATCGTAACAGTAGATCAAGTAGAGCTTTAGAATAGACAAAAGTAATAATAGAAAAATAAAATATTAACACCTGACATTGAGACAAAATGTAATTTTACATATGTAATGTAATTGGGGGTAAGTTGGTTACATCAACATGGGGTAGGTTGTTGTAACAAACCTACCCCATGGGTGATTTTACACACAGAAATCAACTGTAGCCCAGTCATTAGGCAGAATTACAGGCAATGGCTAGGGGGTAATATTAGTGACATACATGTACTATATTTACAATACCAGGACTATCATCATGTGCCTTCAGTTGTAAGATCTATTACAAATTTCAATTTTTGTCAAAAATTTACTTTGAACTGTAAAAAATGGTTTTTGTTGATTTATCTTTTTAATAAAACAAACGGAGAACCTCACGACCGGGGCAGTTCATCACAGCTATGTGTAGGGCTGTATATAGTATGCCAGTTAGCACATCCTCTCTTGTTCCATCTTAGCACACTGAGAACTGTAACAACTGACCCGTGGTAACTTCCATACCCGGTGCTCCCTATATGATTCTTGGGGGAAAAAATTCGATGTTTAATAAAGCTCATATCCTCAACTATCATTTTGCAAGCAAGCAATTCTTGAAAATAAACGCATCCTTCAGGTGAGTAATGCCCATTTTTTATGAAGGACACAAAAAATGGCCTGCGCAGGATTTTCGCTATTCATTTTACCACAAGGGTATGGCTATGCCAAGAAGGATTCAAGAGAAATAATGGAATGAATCAAACAGAGTAAAAGATGTATTCAAAAGTCAGAATAAACAAAACAGAGGGAATCAATACAAATGTCCCCTCGTCCTTGTGAAAGAATTTAATCATGGGTTTCTATGGCAAGTCCTGGTATTACTACGATTAGCCCGCACACGAAGTGTGCGGGCTACGCTTGATCGAAATCCGACGCGCGATGTGACTTCGAATTTACATAAATTTCCGGACGATACCTTACTTCTAGTTATAAAAACAGCTTTAATATTATTGCAATATATACTTACGAAATCGCTTCCGGAAAACTATCGTCTTTGTTGGTGAATCTTCTTATATTAATTTGGGGGTCAAAATTTCCAAACTTCTCGAAGTAGAACAATTCGTGATCGTAGGTTTGTCTTTGTAATACCGCATGCGTCATGGATATTGCTATGATTAGTCTTTAGACAAGTCCATTACAATCAATAATTTTATTTTTATTCCATTACATGGTAATTAACCAAAACAACAAAGAGATTACTTACTTAGTAGTCATGAATTATTTTGTTTATTTTGTTTTTTTGAGCCCATTTTTTTCCTTCATCAGCCTATTTTTCGTAACGAAACTTACAAACTATACAAAAAAGAATGTCTTGATTAAGGCTAATCCAGGGTCCCCTTTTATTCCCAGCTTTTATCAATATGGCGAATCGGCAAATTTTACGTATACTGACGAAAACCCGCCAAAAATCTTCTTTATTATTGAGCGAGCTATTCACGTTTGTTTTTATTCACCATTTCCGGTTGGTGATGCTTAGGTAAGTGGCATTGCATGTATGTGTATCCATTTGTTATAAACATTTTTTTGGGGGTTGAATTTCATCGTTTTATTGGGGAAGACGGTGAGCTTGGGCCAGATGTATATGTTTACTTCAGGACGCCGCCACTTCGTGGGTTCGTGGCGGCGTCCCGGGGCTAGTCCTGGTAGAGTCATCTTCCTAGCATATGTTGGCACCCTATCCATTTGGATTTTTGCACGCATGACTGAATAACAGACAATCTTCAGAAGACGGTAAAATCTCACCTGCATGCGCTAAGTGGCTGTGTGAAGAATAAACAAATTGAGAACTTATAACTTATCTACACGCACAAAGACACAGACTCACACGTATCCTAATTTACACATACACAAACCACATACACACCCGCACCCTCACCACACACACCCACATACACCCTCCACACACACCCGCATACACCCTCCACACCCTCCACACTCTCACACACACAAGCACATGCCATATCTCATCCACACCAGCGCACATACACAAACACACCCTCAACAAACACACCCACTCACATAATTATACACACACTCACCCTCGCTCACACTCACAAACAGTTATTAGATAATACTACTTCCCAAACATTCAGTGATGGTGTTGGCACACTAAAGATCAGAGGGGAACTGTTATTGTGAATTTTTTACTGTGTGTGGGTTCGTGTGCGATATGTGTGTGTGTGTGTGTGTGTGTGTGTGTGTGTGTGAGGATAGATGTGTGTGGGTGTGTATGTGTGGTGAGAGGGTGTGTGGGTATGTGTGTACACATATTCTGTCAACATGTGTTTTTAATCTTCATCCTTCTATTTCGCACAGATGAGATTTTACCGTCTTCTGAAGTTGTATGCTACTCAGTTATGCGTGCAAAGATCCAAATGAAAAGGGTACCAACAAAATTAATGCTTGGAGGATGACTCTACCAAGACATGCCATGAAACCCATGATCAAATTTTCATGCTTCAAACAAGAAAACTTCAAAATGATGGAACATTCTTTTTTACTCACTCTGTATAGTATTCCTTTGCTCGTCAGAAAATTAATGAATAATATAAAATTTATGATACAGGTTGTGCTACTTGATAGTATCTTGAGAAATGAAAGCACAATTTTACAAATTTGTGCTTCTGATAATTTCAATAATATCATATTTGTCAGTATAATTATAATGGTAAAGTTAACGATAGAGAATTGTGTGCAAAATATTTCTGCAGTTGTCCTTGATTTAATTGAAGGAACATTTTTGCAACTCACTTGCGTGAGTCTTGCATAAATTATGATTCATTTCCTAAAAAGTCTCTTTTTGCGCCATGAAACATAGATTAAGTCTCTACTGTAGCAAATGATGTGCTTGCATTTACACTCCAATATTGAAAGGTGATAATAGCTCTGAAAATAAAAAGTTGCGTATGTTCTCCAACGTTTTTCAATAAAGAATTGATAAAAAAAAAGAAGAAGAAGAAACAACAAAGATAGGGAGACCGTTGATGGAAGTTACACGGGTCAGTTGTTACAGTTCTCAGTGTGCGAAGGTGGAACAAGAGAGTTCGTGCTAACTGGCATCTATATACACCCTATACATAGCTGTGATGAACTGCCGGTCGTGAGGTTTCTCCGTTGTCTAATTAAAAAGTAAATCAACAAAAAAAAATTTTTTACAGTTCCAAGTGAATTTTTGACAAAAATTAAAATTTGTAATAGTTCTTACAACTGAAGGCACATGATGATAGTCTGGTATTGTGAATATAGTACATGTATGTCACTAATATACCCCTGAGCCATGCCCTGTAATTCTGCCTAATGGCTGTGCTACAGTAATTGATGAAAATGTGAATTTTGTAACGTCCATCCCCGGTCTCCCCTAATCAATAACATTTTGTTCGTCTTATTTTTGTTACAAGGTGAAATACTACTTCGAATTAAGGGTTCATATAATTCCGGTCTCTATCTGGGTCTTGTTTTCTATCCGTATGACGATAATGGGGTGTACACACACCTCACTAAGCTCCCATTAGAGAACACAGACCTCATTACTGCCTTCGCTTTCGACCCCAGCACTCGAACCATCTTCTGGGCGAATCCTTTTGATAGGACGATCTACCAAGCTCGTGTTCAAGGAGCTAAACTAGACGATGTGAAAGTGGTCGTTCTTTTTAATTTAGGTAAGCCAGATTAGATACTCTATGAGATAATTATTTAAGTCAGATGCACCTTCATGCAGTGGGGGTTCCAGGATTTCATGAGAGGGGGGGGGGGCAAAATTGGAATTTCAGATTTTGGTACATCCAATTTTTCCCCCCGTTAAGCGTTACAAGCTTTCGGCCAGTATGGCTTTCATCAGGCCTACAAAATAAGACGAAACAAAACATAAGTTGTTGACAGACAAAACTTGTTACATATCAACAAAATTTAACAGACATTTTTTAAATATTTTTATTATTATTAAAATAATATTTCGTTATGCACACACACGCACACACACACACACACACACACATACACCCACACACACACAAACACACACACACACACACACAGAAGGGTACAAAACGAACTTTTTGTATGTTTTTCAATCGGAATAAAGATTCAAAGTTCATACGTCCAAACTGTCCTAGAATCTTTCTTCTCGCACATTTATATTTTCTAGATAAACGTTGCCATGTTTTTAAAGTTGAGCCTAATCACATTTGAGTAAAAATTGTTGTTTATTTTAACTCCTTAGTCGCCATCAATGACATGGAATATTACGATACACCCACAACTCGACGTCTCTATTTTGCAACCGAAAGTGGCGTCATGGTATTTAATTTTAAGGATGATATCAATGACATTCAAGGAACATATCAAACCTGTAGAATTAAGGATGAAACAGCAGCGATCGTTATACACCGTATCACAGGGTAAATATTGTGATAGTCTATTCAGTCGAGGGGGAGGGAGGGGAACAAATACTATTAACAATGCAAGGTGGTTTTTCCCTCACTATTTTGGATCTTCTTCTTCTTCTCGAGTCCTTTCTCTCAATTTTTGTTTATTTGTGAGTTAGAATGTGATTCAAACTCTGCCCATTAGATACTGAACGCAGGCGATCCCATTAGGCGAAAGGGTAGTAAGATCAGCTGGGGAACAGGGGGAAGGTAGAAGAGGGCATTGTAGGAGGTGACTCATGGTCTCCTCCTCTCCGCATTCGCAAACTGGCTGTCCTTCAGTGTTGATGCCCCATTTGACCATTAGAGCCTTGCAACGGCCAACTCCAGCTCGCAAGCGGTTTAAACACAGCCAGAAAGGCCAAGTTCACGGAATCCTGGTGGGAGGGACTCTTTTGGACTGGTGTTGACACTGTGTGGTGCAGACGCAAGGCGGGTTGACCATAGCCTACTATTTTGGATAAAGCACATCAATGATTCTCTATTTGGAGAAAATTATTTGTAAATTCAAAACGTAATAAGTAATCTGAGAATATATGCGACCTTGATTTGTCTCGTTCATCTAGGGCTTTATAAACAGTGATTTGTTAGAAATTAATCATTTTGATCGATACGAACAATCTTTATTGTGATTTCTTTTTAAATCTTGCATG
The DNA here is from genome assembly GCA_940671915.1 of Paracentrotus lividus. NCBI lineage: Eukaryota > Metazoa > Echinodermata > Echinoidea > Camarodonta > Echinidae > Paracentrotus > Paracentrotus lividus. The sequence goes on along the minus strand of CALNVZ010003430.1, from coordinate 18,248,851 downwards.
TGCCCCTCCCCGAACGCCCTAAAAAAAACGGTAAATTGCCACTTGGTCTAAACCTACTTTGACTAAATGCGCGTTTGGTCTAATCCCTAATCTAATCTCATCTAATTTCATTTCGTCTACAACATGTCCGTCTAATTGCCATTTGGTCTCATTGCCACTTCGCCTTTTTACCATTTCGTCTCATTTCCATTTCGTCTCATGTCCATTTCGTCTAATTTCTCTTGGTCTAACACCATTTGGTCTTGGTCAATTCCTGTTACAAACTGGTAAATTACACGAATTGTCAATTTGACCAGGTGGTTATTAGACAAGTGATAATTTAAGACCAAGTATTGTATTAGACCAACAGAAAATTAGACCAAATTGTTAGTAGGCGGTTTTAACCATTTGGTATTAGACAATGCAGAGAATGGGACCAACTGCTGGTACCACAAGTGAATATAAACACTTTTATGCAAGAATTATCCCGTCTCTCTTCGTTATTAATGGAAATCTTTAAAATGTAGGCCTAGACATCATGTCATTTTGTACAACAACTGCAAAAATATGTATTTCTGATTTACGCCACAGAGAGAGATATACGCTTCCTATACGATGGACGAACTTGTTGGGGTTCGAATTGTGGAAATACTTTCATCAAGACGTTTTTGATTGTACTTTATCGTCCTAGTGAGCTCTACAATCAACTCTACAGGTGAAATTTACAGTTGCATAAATAGCTTTTAACATGTCCCGAACCAAATAATTATTGTTAGGATGAATTTATTTATGTTAATTCAATCTGGAATTTGCTTAATTTACTTGTTTGTTTGTTTGTTTGTTTGTGTTTTTTTTATTTTTTATTATTATTATTTTAAATTTTATTTGTTAATTTATTTGTATTTATTCATTTATTTTTTTTATTCATTTAATTCATTTATTCATTTTTATTATTTTTTATTGATTTATTTTATTTATTTCTATTTTTTTAAATTCATTATTATTATTATTATTATTATCATTAAGTTTTTATTTATTTTTTAAATTAAATTAATTTTATTTCATTTATTTATTTATTTATTTTATTTATTTATATTTATTTATTTTATTTATTGTATTTATTTAATTTATTTAATTTATTTATGTTTTTTTTTTGGGGGTGGGGGGTTCCTACTCTAAGCCTGATATCCTTTCTTTTTTCAATTGTTATAGGTACGATGTAAGGCAGCAATGAACATTCAAAGCAATCGGCAATACAGATTGTTTTACTTTCCATTTACAGACATGACAAGTCCAGTGCAATTTCACTTGACAATTAATAAGTACGTAAGCCTATCTAATATATTTTTGTATGAACGCCTCTTTCCTTTCATAAACGTATTATTTATGTTTGTAGCATTTCTTCAAACAGCGAACGTTCTATACTACCAGTAAAGACGTTAGAGGCAGTGATAGTAAGCGGTTGCATTTTAATACGAATGAAGACGAAAGTTACCCTTGTAGACAGGTTTTCACCAGTCGTCCAGGGATCTGAATACTGGGGTTTGTAGGCAAAACAGGCAGCAAGCTACAACATCAAATCAAGAAGTAAAATACAATTGAACATGGTCCAGCAATGCATTAAAAGGTGGCACACAAAATTCATCAAGAAAGGCAATCAAGCAAAATTAAAGTCTTTCATGAAAAAAGGAGGCAAAGAGGCTATGTTTCAGATGTTTTCATAATTTGCAATTTACTGTTATCTCTACTGACAGAGCCCTATGGAAGACAAGTTTCTTATAACTGTTTTTATTGTAAAATATTTAATAATGTTATGATAAATATGTTATGTTATTGACCTTAAAGTTGGGAATTCCCGTCAAGGTAGCGTTATTAGGACCCACATTATTTTTTGAATATTTATTAATGAATTAATCTGAGTATTAAACAATGGATCATGTAATATTTTTGCTGACGTTGTCCCTTTATGTAACTGGTAAAACTATTTCTGATACAATTACAATGCGAATATGATTGAAGTAAGAAAATGGTATTTAAAAACGCACGGAGAAAGACTTCCTCCAAATTATTAAACAATAGACTTCCATATCAAAATAGACAAACTAAAGTATCATTTATACTGAAGTCCTCGATCCTTGAATGAAGATTAAAATTCCTTATAAAGGATAGAGTAATTGGATTAAATTAGAGATCCATGTAACCTTGGATTGATAATTTGATGAGGGGTTACTTAAACACAACACAAAAAAGAAAGAGTTACCCCTATTTCCAGTATCAATAATTTTTTGAACCAGGACGGAATTTCAAAATCTAATTTATATGTCCCATGTAGGAGAATTTAATTAGCCCAATGGGAGAGAATTTTAGGAAAAATCATCAAGTCATGCTTCAGTAAGTAATGGTTGATGAAATTGTCATTTTTTAAAGTTCGCAAGCCTAAATGGCAATTTGATTTATATAACGGGAACCATTTTCACAGATTTTAAACATTTTACACGTCAGATGGTATGCAAACGTGCATTCCCAATATACGGAAACGAATTTGCGTCAAATTTTACGGTTGAGTATTAAAAAGCATGCAGCAAAATTGCCAAACTTGCGATTTTTACTTCTTTGCCATGGTATAATTGATCAAATATAAGGGAATTTCCTGTTTGGAAAAGTGTATACAGAACAATATCCATTCATTCACGGTTGAATGAACCCATCAAACAAACCAAAAAATAGGCCATTTTAAGAAATTACAATAATGCATTGCAAAGTAATTTTATGCCACAGAAAGGCAATCTCAATAACATTTTGGGGGTATTTATTTATATTCTTTGGGCACATGTCAATGATGCCTATGGCATTTAATTTACAAATTCGATGCCTGCAAGTGAGCACGTGAGACTGGAAAAGCCCTTTTTTCAACATATGGAATAAATTCAATTCCCTTACTTTTGATTCAATAAATACAATCCTTTTTGGGGAGTACTTTTGATTTTATTTTCACAAAAATGCCCGATGTTTCATAGCCTACAAGTAGGCACAAGAATACAGAAAAATCATGAATGAGAAGAAAAGTTTGGGGCTTTTCGTCATGGTTCAGTGACTTTTTCGATACGTATTTTGAATCAAGTCACTTAGCTAGAGATCAGTTGAAGCTGTGTGCCAAGTTTCGTGACATAACTACACAGTAGAATTACAATAATCATAACATGAAAATTGCCGAATTTCACATTTGGTCAGGTATTGAATTTCCTCCTCATTGACTTTATTTACAGGGTTTAACAAGTTTAACAAATGTGAAATTGGGCTATTTAATGTCTTTTTGGTCCATTGACTGTGAATTAATTTTTGAACTTTTGCACTTCAACTGGTCTCTAACTAACATGATCTTTATTCAAATTTAAACGTATTCAAAAAAGTCACTGAAACATGACGAAGCCCCACTTTCTTCTCAATTTCATGGATTTTCTTGTATCTTGTGTCTACTGAAGGCTTGAAACAACGGGATTTTTTATGAAAAATAAATTCAAGGTTAACTCCCCGAAAATAATTGTTATATTTCAATCAAAGTAAGAATTGAATTTTAAGTCCGTACGTGAGAAAAGGGCTTTTCCAGTCTCACGGCTCGCACACTAAGCATGATTATTGTAAAATAAATGCCCTAGGATGCATTGAACACGTGCCCAAAGATATAAATACAACCAAAAATGCTAATTGAGATGCTTTCTAGTGCATACATTAGCTGCAACATGCATTTCGGTAATTCTTAAAATGACCCTATTTTTGGTTGTTTGATGGGTTCATCAACCCGTGAATGAATGGATATTGGTTGTATACACTTCCAACAAAGAAATTCCCTCCATATTTGATAGATTATAACCATGGCAAAGAAAGTAAAAAGCGGCAGTTTGGGCAATTTTTTGCTGGCATGCTCACTCCACGTGAAATTGACGCAAATTTCTTTTCCGTATATTGGGAAGCCGTTTTTGATACATTTTGACGTGTAAAATGTTTAAATCTGAAAATGGGTCCGGTATCATTGAATCAAAAGATGGCAATTGTTAGGCTTGCGAACATAACCAAAAATGACATTTTTGCATTCAACCATTTACTTAACTGAAGCATGACCTGATGATTTTTTCCTAAAATTCGTTCCCTCGTAGTTAATTAAATTCCCTACATGGACATTAATTACATTTTTGAAAATTTCCTCCTGGTTCAAATTATAGATACTGATAGGGGGAACTTTCCTTTTGTGTTGTGTTTAAAAAAAAAATAACCTATTGAACCTATGTATATATCAGTAGCTTTTCCAAGTTCATTTTCTCTCAAACTTAGTAAGAACCGTTTAATATACTAAATTAATATATTTGTTTCAAATTTGATTTATAAATCTATGATTCATCCATGTTATGTTTTAATGTCATGTTATTGCATGTTCATTTTTGTCCGGTCCGTTTATAAAAGAAATATCTTGAGATCTCAGAAACGAGTCACTCGAATCTTTTAAAAAACGAAAAAACAAACAAACAGTGGAATCAATCTAATGAATAAAATATCCTTAGCCAAATATCAACAAAGACGCGATTAATTTTCTAGGTGCACTGAATGTATAATGTGTGAATGGCCTAGGCCCGTTAAGCTTTTGTCCATGATATTGAAATTGAATGTATTTTGATTGACCGAGCGATTTTAACAACTAAAACGCGAAGTCTTTTCATGTGATTGTCCCAAACCGAACTTCAATTCCTATAAACAAACATATGGGGCTGGTGCTAAAATTTGGAAACCAACTATGTCTACTGTTTAATTTAAATACAAAACACCTAAATTTGTAATCTGTTTAAATTCATACAAATTATTAATATTTTGCTCTAAAAAGTTATTTTTCAATGACTAAATCGAATAATTTAATAGCCATTTTTATTATTTGTGATACATTGATGTACCATAATTGTTTTAAGATCAATTTATGCCTAATATAAAATTAATCTCACTATAAGTAAAGCAATGATTGTAAATACTAGTAATATGCAATTATAGTTGTTATTCTTCTTTTTTCCTTTTATGCGAGCTTTTCGGCCATGAAAGGCCTTCCTCAGCCTAAAATGAAATGAAATTTGAAGACCGAAAACAACAGTTTTTTTGTAGGCAATAACAAGTTGTTATAGACAACTGTTTAAATTTCATTTCATTTTTGTAGACCTTTCACATGGCCGAAAGTTCGCATTAAAAGGAAAAAGGGAGAGCTA
>CALNVZ010003430.1:18219769-18242513 GCA_940671915.1 Paracentrotus lividus | reverse complement strand
GTGCAAATTTCACTTGACAATTAATAAGTACGTAAGCCTTATCTATATTTTTGTATGACCCCTCTTTCCTTTCATAAACGTATTATTTTATGTTTGTACATTTCTTCAAACAGCGAACGTTCTATACTACAGTAAGGACGTAGAGGCAGTGATAGTAGCGGTTCATTTTAATACGAATGAAGACGAAATGTTACCCTTGATAGGAACAGGTTTCACAGTCGTCCAGGATCTGATACTGGGGTTCGTAGGCAAAACAGCAGCAGCCTACAACATCAATCAAGAAGAAATACAATTGACATGGTCCAGCAATGCATTAAAAGGTGGCACACAAATTCATCAAGAAAGCATCAGCAAAATTAAAGTCATTTCATAGAAAAAAGGGGCAAAGAGGCCTATGTTTCAGATGTTTTCATAATTTGCAATTTACTGTTATCTCTACTGACAGAGCCCTATGGAAGACAAGTTTCTTATAACTGTTTTTATTTGTAAATATTTCAATAATGTTATGATAAATATGTTATGTTATTGGACCTTAAAGTTGGGATTCCCCAAGGTAGCGTATTAGGACCCACATTATTTTTTGATATTTATTAATGAATTATCTGAGTATTAAACAAATGGATCATGTAATATTTTTGCTGACGTTGTCCTTTATGTAACTGGTAAAACTATTTCTGATACAATTACAATCGAATATGATTGAAGTAAGAAAATGGTATTTAAAACCACGGAGAAAGACTTCCTCCATTATTAAACAATAGACTTCATATCAAAATAGACAAAACTAAAGTAATATTTATACTGAAGTCTCGATCCTTAGATGAAATTAAAATTCTTATAAAGGATAGAGTAAGTTGGATTAATTAGATCATGTACCTTGGATTGATAATTGATGAGGGGTTACTATAAACACAACACAAAAAGAAAGTTACCCCTATTTCAGATATCAATAATTTTTGAACCAGGAGGAATTTCAAAAATCTAATTATATGTCCATGTAGGGAATTTAATTAGCCACAATGGGAGAGAATTTTAGGAAAAATCATCAAGTCATGCTTCAGTAAGTAATGGTTGAATGCAAAAATGTCATTTTTTAAAGTTCGCAAGCCTAAAATGGCAACTTTGATTTAATGATAACGGACCCATTTTCAGATTTTAAACATTTTACACGTCAGAATGTATGCAAAACGTGCTTCCCAATATACGGAAACGAAATTTGCGTCAAATTTTACGGTTGAGTATTAAAAAGCATGCAGCAAAATTGCCCAAACTGCGATTTTTACTTCTTTGCCATGGTATAATTGATCAAATATAAGGGAATTCCTGTTTTGGAAGTGTATACAACCAATATCCATTCATTCACGGTTGAATGAACCCATCAAACAACCAAAAAATAGGCCATTTTAGAATTACAATAATGCATTGCAGTAATTTTATGCACTAGAAAGCATCTCAATAACATTTTGGGGGTTTTATTTATATTCTTTGGGCACATGTCAATGATCCTATGGCATTTATTTACAAATTCATGCCTCAGTGAGCACGTGAGACTGGAAAAGCCCTTTTTTCACATATGGACTAAAATTCAAATTCTTACTTTGATTCAATATAACAATTCTTTTTGGGGAGTACTTTTGATTTTATTTTCACAAAAATCCCGATGTTTCAAGCCTCAGTAGGCACAAGATACAAGAAAAATCATGAAATGAGAAGAAAGTTTGGGGCTTCGTCATGGTTCAGTGACTTTTCGAATACGTATTTTGAATCAAGATCATGTTAGCTAGAGATCAGTTGAAGCTGTGTGCCAAGTTTCGTGACATAACTCACAGTAGAATTAACAATAATCATCAATGAAATTGGCCGAATTTCACATTTGTCAGGTATTGATTTCCTCCTCCATTGACTTTATTTACAGAGGTTTAACAAAAGTTTAACAAATGTGAAATTGGGCATATTTAAATCGTCATTTTTGGTCCATTTGACTGTGAATTAATTTTTGAAACTTTGCACTTCAACTGGTCTCTAACTAACATGATCTTTATTCAAATTACGTATTCAAAAAGTCACTGAACCATGACGAAGCCCCAAACTTTCTTCTCATTTTCATGATTTTCTTGTATCTTGTGTCTACTGAGGCTTGAAACATCGGGATTTTTATGAAAATAAATTCAAAGGTACTCCCCGAAAATAATTGTTATATTCAATCAAAGTAAGAATTTGAATTTTAGTCCGTACGTGAGAAAAGGGCTTTTCCAGTCTCACGCGCTCACTGAAGCATGAATTTGTAAATAAATGCCCTAGGATCATTGACACGTGCCCAAAGAATATAAATACAACCCAAAAATGCTATTGAGATGCTTTCTAGTGCATACAATTACTGCAATGCATTTTCGTAATTCTAAAATGACCTATTTTTTGGTTGTTTGATGGGTTCATTCAACCGTGAATGAATGGATATTGGTTGTATACACTTCCAAAACAAGAATTCCCTCATATTTGATAGATTATACCATGGCAAAGAAGTAAAAAGCGCAGTTTGGGCAATTTTTGCTGCATGCTCACTCCACCGTGAAATTTGACGCAAATTTCTTTTCCGTATATTGGGAAGCACGTTTTGCATACATTTTGACGTGTAAAATGTTTAAAATCTGAAAATGGGTCCGGTATCATTGAATCAAAGATGCAATTTTAGGCTTGCGAACATCAAAAAATGACATTTTTGCATTCAACCATTACTTACTGAAGCATGACTTGATGATTTTTCCTAAAATTCGTTCCCCTCGTAGTTAATTAAATTCCCTACATGGACATATAATTACATTTTTGAAATTCCTCCTGGTTCAAAAATTATAGATATCTGAAATAGGGGGAACTTTCTTTTTGTGTTGTGTTTAAAAAAAAAAATAACCTCATGAACCTATGTATATCAGTAGCTTTTCAAGTTCATTTTCTCTCCAAACTTAGTAAGACCGTTAATTATACATAAATTAATATATTTGTTTCATAATTTTGATTTATAAATCTATGATTCAATCATGTTATGTTTATGCATGTTCATTTTATGCATGTTCATTTTTGTCCGGTCGTTTATAAAAGAAATATCTTGAGATCTCAGAAACGAGTCACTCGAATCTTTAAAAACGAAAAAACAAACAAACAGTGGAATCAATCTAATGAAATAAAATATCTTAGCCAAATATTCAACAAAGACGCGATTATTTTCTAGGTGCACTGATGTATAAATGTGTGAATGGCCTAGCCCCGTTAAGGCTTTGTCATGATATTGAAATTGAAATGTATTTTGATTGACGCGATTTTAACACTAAAAACGCGAAGTCTTTTCATGTGATTGTCCCCAAACCGAACTTCAATTCCTATAAACAAACATGATGGGCTGGTGCTAAAATTTGGAACCAACTATGTCTACATGTTTAAATTTAAATACAAACACCTAAATTTGTAATCTGTTAAAATTCCATACAAAATTATTATATTTGCTCTAAAAGTTATTTTCATGACTAAATCGAATAATTTATAGCCATTTTATTATTTGTGATACATTGATGGTAACATAATTGTCTTTAATCAATTTATGCCTAATATAAAAATTAATCTACCTATAAGTAAGCAATGATGTAAATACTTAGTAATATGCAATTATAGTTGTTATTTTCTTTTTTCCTTTTAATGCGAGCTTTCGGCCATGAAAACGGCCTTCCTCAGGCCTAAAATGAAATGAAATTTGAGACGAACAACAGTTGTTGTAGGCAATAACAAGTTGTTATAGACAACTGTTTAAATTTCATTTCATTTTGTAGACCTTTCACATGGCCGAAAGTTCGCATTAAAAGGAAAAAAGGGAGAGCTACGTCTCGATTCTTTTGTCTTTATTTCTTTCGCTTGTATAAAAAAAATGAATCACTGCACTACACTACACATTCGTCAAGGAGCCACATTTGATTATCTAATAATAATATACAGGAAGGGTAATTAGGATGAAAAACTTGCAACAAAAAAAAAAACACCAAAAAACAGAACAATGAGAGTTTGAGAAAAATAAGAAAGTTTTGATCATTTAAATATTGAGGTTACTATTGCTTTGGAGATAAAAAGAAATAAAAAGAATAGATACAAATGACCCTTTGTTTTATTCTTCCAAAAACCTGGAAAGGTATTTATTTACAAAGTAAAAGTAATTGCACAGTTTCATGTTTTGTATAATACATCAAAATATGGCAATAAACGTATAAATATCTTAACAATGCATAATAAACATGATATACTTTTTGAAAACTTTTACAACAGTCAAAAATATTACAGTGTTAACATTTATATGAATGCATTAAATGTGACCTTCGTTCCAATAAATTCTTTAAAAATGTATCAATTTATAAATTTGATTTGTAAAATGTGTTTTCTCCAGTTCGCATATGTAACCTGAGATTGTAAAAAAAAATTAAAACCATATACCCATACGATGGTATAATTATACAGCACCACATGATTACTTCATCATAACCTTGAATTTCCGTGATTAGAAATAGCACATTTATGATTGCAAATCAAGATCAAGATCAACACAATTTTCTCTCTAACAGCGCAGTTTTAAAAAAAAGGACAGGTCATATAAATTCATCCAACACTTTACATATTAAAGGGATCTGCAATACATCAATGCCATTTAATATTAAAGGGATCCACAATCAATTAATGGAATTTAAATATTACTATCTGTTCATATACTTTGCGGGTGTAACAAACATTTATATCAAACATAATCAACATTATTGAACAAGACAAAAAGATGAAAAAAAAAAGATAGATAGATAGATGGATGGATGGATAGATAGACACAAGACAGAAGAGAAAAGAGATATACAGAAGAAAGTTCAAGGAGTAAAAAAGCTATTTAGACAACAAATAGAAAGGAAACAAAAATTAATATGCAACACTTTTGATAGATATACAGAAAGTGACAAAGCGACAGGAGAGTCTATGAACAACAGTATAACAACAAATAACTTAAATATAGGACAAATAACAGTTGGATTCGTTCAAATATGCTGGGTTAAAAATCTCATAGGTACATATAAAAACTACTTTATTAAATCATTAAAATCCAATGAAATGCCAGATTTCATCACTGAATGCAGAGAATAAAATGAAATAAAAACTTATGATATCCCAGGTTTACAGACCTTCACTGCTGGCAGCACATCGTGTATACATTGAAAAATGAACATATTTTCAGCTAATGGACTGTTAGGGACAATTCTACTAAAAAAAAATTTTTTTTAATTAAATTCAGAAATAAGTACATTTGTGTTATTTCAATTGCTCATACTCAATATCAATATTTGTTTAAGAATCAATATCAGTCATATTTCTATAAAATTTAAAACATTACTCTCCACATGTTTGAAAATCAATTCAGATATAAATTTATCCTATTCAAAATCTTCAGAAAAAAATATTTCCTAAACTCTTTAATAATTTGCTGTTCACATATATTCGTTTTAAAAGACATATTTATTTGAATAAAATCAATATCATATAGGTGTGAAGAACACATGGTATTTAAGATGATGAAGATTTAAGTATAAATGGAATTCTTAAAATTGATTACATATTTAAATTGGAAAGTAATCTTAAACGGTCATTGTAATAAAATAAAAAGCCTAGCAGCATTGATACAAAAGCTTAGAAAAAAAAAATCATTAACAACATCCAAATGGATTGAAGTATTGAATTTTTATTCACTTAAGTTTAAACAAAACTTTTAAGTACATATGGTATGGGATTGAACAGAGACTTGACAATAGAGGGCAGCAGGCACTTAAAATGAATATAAGATTTATAATTGTCAAATCTTATTCTTTCAATGTACCAATCTTTTATTGAAAATTTTACACGGAATGGTACACTAAATACTTCATATCCATTTCTATAAATAGTTGTGTGTTGTCATGACAACCATTTCCAATAAACCTTTTTTCAGAGTCATACTCCTTTCAATCAATAGCTCCCAAGTACCTTGACGTGTTCCGTAATTCAGTAAGCAGTTCCAACGATGGACTCACAAAGAAATAACAATCTAAATATATAGTCCTTGACGTCAGGTAAAACAGTCTCCATCATGACAGTCATCAGTTTTGACTGATATATAAAAGGTTTCTTTCCCATCAGATAGGAAGTTCTTAAATAACCCTCTCCAAGTCTGAGAGGGCGCTATTTTTTTTGTTTAAATCCATGGCAAGACAGCATCCATAGACATCTCGACAAGTAATCTTAAGTGATAGCATCAACGACACACATCCCAATCTCACGATAGTTTCGATAGTTCCAGGTTAAATTCCCTAGTGAAATATTTTCACTGACAAGAACAATCCAATATCCGAGACGACGACTGGCCCCAGGACTCTCAGGACTGCTCAGGTAATCAAAGTTTTGATAGATCCCAGTTAATTCCCTTGTGAAATATTTTCATTGAAGGGAACAATCCATGATCCGAGACCTACCTAGCGCCTGGATTCTCTGGAGTTCCTGGCATTCCTGGGTAATCAAACCTGACGTCCATGTCGTTGCAGAAGTCGTCGGTGATAGGCACGCAGTTGAAGTACTGGCACCAGGAGCACTCAGTGATGGGGTGGACGTAGAAGAGGATGAAACCTAGGGTGAAGAACCCGACCAGGAGCAGGCAACAGACCACCATCTGGATGCGCTTCCGGTTCCGGTCGAACTCCCCAAAGCAGATGTACGGAAGGAAGATGAAGGAGAGGAAGATGCCGCAGATAAAGCCACCAAGATGGGCAAAGTTGTCGATCCAGGGCAGGAGACCCAAGGCGAAGAGTACCAGGATGATAAGGAGAAGCTTGAAGAGAGCCTTGCAAGGGTTGCGCAGGATCTGCCAGTTCTGGAAGACCTCGACGACAAGACACGCCAGAAGACCAAACTGGGCTCCGGCAGGACCAACCTAATAGGCAAGGAAGGAGGAAAAAAGACAATGAAGGTTTTGATTTTGAATCTTTGAAGGCTATAAAAGATCAGCTATAGTTCAAAAAAAATTTCATGAGGAGTTTTATTTCTTACTGGGGACCAATGAAATGTAAATATTTTGTAATTGGTCCGATCTCATGTCAATTAACTTCATTTGAATTTTGACATTTTAAAAATTTGTTTTTGTTATTATTTGTTTTTTTGTTTGTGTGGTTTTTTTTTTTAAGGGGGATGATTTTATAATGATTGTCAAAACAGAAAGTTGATTTCCCAACTCCCCAAAGTTACATTTGTTTCTATTTTTCCTATAAACTTTCATTAAAACCAGGCTATGTTTGCATACATTTAAGCCAAAAAAAACTTTCATAAATTTCCTGGAGTAGAAAAGTAAAATGTCTCAAAATTTTGATTACTTTAAATTTTTTTCATAATCTGGATATCATGACATGCACACACAAAACAGTGTTGGCTCCAATTGGCCAAAGATTCGTGCTTTACCGTTCCTAATCATTTGATTAATGCTGGAATCATGTATTAGATCAAATACAGAAAACCTTGCACAAACCAATTTTATAAATAAACACAAATGCTAAAGACGGTATTTACCTCGGCCCTATATGGAATGAATATTGCACTAGTGAGGTTTCCTCCAATGCCACTAAAGATATAGATGATCCCGATCCGGAACCAGCCTGCTAGTTTCTCAAGATCTCGAAGGATCGTCATATGCATGATAAAACTCAGCACACAATGGAAGATGCTGCATGAAAACAAAAACAGAATTATTATTACTTAATAATCTTGAATTATACCAAAGAGGGAAACTGACCAGAAATATATACTATGAAAATTGAGCAAAGAAAATGGGATTCCGCCAAGATACGAACCCCCTAACCTCCTGATTGCTAGACAGGCGCTCTACCGACAGAGCTGTGGCAACCCCTATATCAGTATTCATTCCAATGGAATACCATTTTCATTTTACATAGTAATCTTGTTAGATATTACAGTCAACTCTGGATAAGTCAACCTTCCATAAGTAAAATAGTTAAGGCAATTTTTCAGTCCAGTTTATAGAAATATTTTATTTACCTCTCTTAGTCAGACAAGTTACTGTGGTCCCAAAAGATGTATTGAATGAATGAACCATTCATTAAAAAAGTAGGGTTGGGCAAATAATTACTTTTTTCTGAGAAGTTATTTCAAACAAGTTGTTTCTATAGTCAAATTTGATGTAGAATCCAAAAATGACAATTATATTTGTGTACGATGATGTCTGACGTCGCTAAAGTGCAAAAAACCGAAATAGTGTATTTTGCCCATTCATCACACACTTTATAGGTATAAACCTGTTTTATTTTGTTTCTTCATGGATTTTGATGGTCTAGAAGCTCAAATCTGACAATTTTATCATGACTTAATGTACCTAGTATGTGTTATTGGTGTTATTTAGTGATTTTGATATGAGGTGATTTTTGCTCGATATTGACTGAAACTAACTACCAAACTACACTAACAGTCAACTTAGGTAGGATTAATCATTTTGGATTAATCATGTTGGGTTCCCGGACACCCAAAATCCATATAAAAGCGTAATAAAAGTGGTTTATACCTATAAAAATTGTGATAATTGGGCAAAATATGCCATTTCGGCGGCCATTTTGGTTTTTTGCACTTTAGCGACGTAAGATGTCATCGTACGCAAAAATAATTGTCATTTTCAGTTTCTACATCAAATTTTACTATAGAAACAACTTGTTTGAAAAAAAAAGTTGAGATTCGCCCAACCCTAAAAAAAGTCTGTAACCTGTTCTTTTTGGGGCATGAGAGTCCTTTTACCATGTCACCTATATAAAGTAGGTACACACGAGAAATGTTAAGATAATCCCAAAACTATACCGACATGTATTAGCTGCCATACCTAATGAATTGGAGGGCCTTTATTTGATTTCCTTCATCTTCTGTCTGTTTTTATATTACTTAAAAAAAAAAAAAAACCTATTTCCCTACTGTTTTGTACTTTGTATTTCAACAGTTCTGCTTGAAACGTTAAATTTGTGCGTTTCATAATACATGTGCCACCAGCGTTCGTTATCATAAATTGCTTTATGTTCCTTTTGTGTCTCCAACTAACTTTTCCCAATAGTACGCACCGCGAATGAGAAATTGGAAAAATTTATAGATATTTAACTAAAAAATGAATCACAAGATCAGAGAAGAAAAAGGATTAATCAGTAAAACTACAAGTGTGATCCCAAGAAAACTGCAGTGTTCAATTGAGGTTTGTAAACACTTTGAAAAAGAACATATTGCTTAATGCATGTTGTTGAGTACTCTCTTTTCGATCAATCTCTCAGGATTGACGCTGAGGAGTGACATCACAATAGCATGTATTACGAAACGCACAAATTTTACTAACAAATTCAATCTCATTAGAAATGAAATAAACTTACCCAGCATGGAGAAACAATGAGAGCCATAACCTATAGATTTGATCTGGGTAGTCTGGATCTAAAAAGTTGATTAGTCCACAGATATCATCGACACATGAAACCTACAAGAAAAGAACAAACAGGATCTCATTATTAACATACTGTAAAAAATATGTTAATTACATTACGAGGTTCATGCATAGAAAAGACAAGCATGTCAGATGTGTTTTCAAATTGATAGATGAATTTATTTTCTGGGATTCTTATTCTTCCCCCCTCCATTTACAAATATGTCCTTATATCCTAATCTATATATTAGAGTGCACAGAAGTAGCACATGCCAACAGTCTAGCTTAGCCAAGGGGGCTCCCATGTCGCCTGACGACGTTCAGATCCAACATGTTCCAGGAAAAAATTCTTAACACTTTACTAGATGCCTAACTTCTGCTCTAGTCAAAACAGTATATTACCTAACCCAAACATGAACACAATCTTGTAACTTTAAATTCATATTTTGCAGGCATAAAGCCTGGGGCAAATATTACCTGCGGCAAATGTCACGTTACCATAGACCATTCCTTACATGTAATGGCTGACACGGGTTTGTGCCCAACTATCATTAAATTATCGTTGTGGTCATTAGATTAAATTGCTAAAGAAAATGTGATTGGGTAAGGTTGATAATCTTATACTTGATGTGTGATGTGAGGTTTTGGAATCAACAAAAGGATAAAAAATATACTCGATTCTGCCGAGAGTAACATGTACTGTACACAAAAATGCAAGTGTGGGACTACACACAAATGTTTGGGCCAAATATTTCAAAGTTTTGTGGTCATATTATGATTACTAGGGCATCTGAAGAGCAATCCTCTGCAGTGGATCTTTCTATCATAATATTCTATGATAATACATGTAGGCCTACCATAAAAATAATTTGAAAGATCACATTAATTTTGTTCACCTTTCCCACTACCCTAGATTTTCTTTAAAAAAAAAAAAAAAAAAAAAAAAAAAAAGGCTAAAAGAGCGATGTTACCATACCTGAGAACATAAAGTAGCCTCTTCGTGGAAGAAACCATTGACAAAATCACAGTAGTCCCGGCTAACGATCTTGCATTCACCATGGATACCAATACAACATGGCCGCCCTGTTACCTCGCACATGGTATGATGCTGATTATGGGAATCAAATGGCTCTACACAAACCTACAGAGAGGGAAGAGAGAAATAAACATTAGCAACATTGTCTTGTACAGAGAAGCTTTATACTGAAAACATGTACGTAATATTGCAGTCTGTTGTAAAACCACATGCATATATGTATTAATCCAATTATGGTTTAATATGTTAATATGTCGTGAAATTATACCTTGTATTGTCAATAATGTATTTGAAGGTATATTTTCAACACTAAAGCTCCAATACACAAGTCGATTGTAGAGCACAAACAAAGTGCAAGCTAACCTACTAGAAGGAGCCAACCGAGACTGCAGACTCTGAGCTTGTGAACACCAAGATTAGAGAAAGTCAGAAGGGTTTACTAAACCAACTTGATTCCTTGATATCCAGCAAGTTAGGGAATTTTCCAGCAACAGATGAGCGAAAATCAGAGAGAAGATAGCAAAGACCCAAGAGATGAGTACAAATGGCGTAAGCGCGGGAATGAAGAGCAGTACAAGGTGGTTGTTTGTGAATATTTGTGCTATATTTATTACATCGATAAGGAAAAAGACATTTCTTTGACTGCCTGTTAATGTATTAATTTGTTTCTCTTTTACGTACATGTATACTGTGTTTCATGTGTGTGGATTTTTATCTTAGAAATTGACATAGAATTTCACATTTCGGATTCAAGTTCATGTGAACCAAGCATATAGTAGTGAAAACTCATTATATGGATTCAAGTGGGAAACATGGATTCTTCTAATTTCTCATTTCAACACAGAAATTGTTTGCTTAATTTTTGGAGGCAGATCTACATGTAGCTTTCTGGCAAAACTTAAATTTGGTCCCACTTGTAGGAAATTGTGTTGGAACTTTTGTTGGAGTTAGCACCACACCAAGCTCACGAAACGGGCTCTCTAATTGCCTCATCTTCTCTGTCCAAAAGCATGCACCCTTCTTCTGTTATGTCAACAATTAGAACTCTGACAATCAACTTACAGAGCATCTTAAAAGGAGGAATTCTGGTGTCTCATTTAAGCAATAATCTTCCAAGCAAGAAGCTGAGCCAAGATTAGGGAAGGTATGAATATACTGGATGAGTGTCAAAAGCAGAAAAGTATCATTGACAGCTCAGAACCGTGGACGAGTACCGGAGGAATGATCTGGAGGATGACTCAGAAGACACACGGATTCTTCGTGCAGAATCGAAGATTCAGAGAATGTGCAGGATGAAGGAAACAGCCTTTAATTAAGAGAGTTTCAAGCGGATTTCAGCCAACCAAACTACCAACAAAATATATATCCAATTTATTAAGTTTGGAATTGGAGTACTCAAACATTGTATCTATTAAGTTTACCAATATGTATCAAGAACAAAACAATAGTAGATTTCTAAGAGAACTAACTGAATCACAAGTGAAACATCAGTAAATAAATCTATACTCATAAACTATGGTACTTACCGGCCATTTAGTGATATCATCAGGCCATTCATAAGGCGGTCTTGATGATGGACTCTTGCACTCCCTGGTTTGAAGGGGAAAAAAATAAATACTGTTTTAGAATTCATCATTGATAGGGTAGAATGCACAAAATTATGCATGAATCATGAATATTTCTAAGCTTTTAAATCTACTTCCCATACAGAGAATACTCATTTTGACTCCACAGACCAAATAAATAAATGAACACAATTTTTTTTCCTTCAAAACCGATGATCTCCACTATAAAATGTCACCTTCGCACATGCATTTAACCTGTTTGAGACAAGCTAATTTGGCTATAACCCACATTTCCAATAGACCTCAACCCGAATATATTCGGGCTCAGTCCCCAACGGGTTAATATACACAGATCATTAGTGGTTTGGCATTCCCACAATTTTTTAGATGAGAGTGAAAAAAGTGTCCCATCATTTTTATGAACATCTCCCCATGTTTATGCTTACTATGAAATATCATGAAAATGCATGCATGGAACATGATTGTATGGTTTGCCCATACATGTATATTGATGTGTCATTGGAACAAAATGAGGAAAAGTGAAGCAAGTTTCAATGAAATATCATTTTCTCTACCACACATTCAGTTTAGCTTTAATACCATGCCGAGGCTTGAACCAACAACCTTCAGCACTTCTATATTTTGTTGACAGACTTACCTAGGATCCTGACCACACACTGGTCCTGATGTCCTTAGTTCATTAGCATCAGGACTATTTGGTGTCCACTTGGAAAAAAAAGCAAACCTAGTCTGGAAGATAAACACAGGTAAAAACATATATAAATCTAGTCTGAAAGATAAACACATGTAAAAACAAGGTCCGACATTTTCATAATCCTTGAATTTGGATCAATAGCACCATGAGCATCATGCCAGATGGACATGTGAGCTCTAGAAGAATCCACCATTTTTCTTTATCATTAAGTTTTCAGGGGGAAATATGAAAGTAGTCTCATTTGCATCAGGGCTATTTGATGTCCACTTGGAAAACACAGCAAATCTAGCCTGGAAGATGAATGCAGGTCAAAACAAGGTCTGACACCAGTATTTGCAGGATATTTTAAAATTATGTTCACGTTTAACAGGAAAATACAAAAAGAGTAATATTTGCACCAGGGCTACATGGGCTTAGTTTTGTATATTGATGACAAAAGGATTGTCAGTTTCCCAAGATAAGGGTTAATTAACTACAGCTACTAGTATTACTGAGAGTGCAATTTTAGTGTTATTTTGTTTTGTCTGCACCGATTGCCAAAGTTGGCAAGCCGTCAAACATGTCGCATGGCGAGTAAGGCACATAAAGAGTTAACAAAGTTGAAAACACGTATTACAACTAAAACTTACTGAACATTCTGCAGCTGAAGTCTGCACACATCCAGCATTATCTGTTCGTATACAGCACCCTGTAGAGTTCTCAATAACTTTGGCCGCCTCTATCTTTTCAAATACTTGTTCATCTCGATGCATACAGGGTGAAAACTTGGCACCTAGATGTATCAAATCCGCCTGTGAATGAGCAAAATATGAGGTGTATACTCTTGTTGTTGGCTGATTAATTACTTTATTTAATAGCGCTCTTGGTATGTATTTTCAAATCATACTTGTCTATGTATTTTTTAATAATGCTCTTTCTATCTAATTGTAATACATTTAAAAAGTATCAAATTTTAGCTGCAAAATTAAATAACATTCAATTAAAAAGTAGCAAATTGAAATCTCTTCCATGAGCAGTCAGATATTAATTATCATATCAAAGCGCTCTTCATCTAAAATTGTTGTGGTATAATGATGCTTGACCTTTAATTCAAAGTTTGAGGGTTCATAATCCAATTTTATCATACATTATATCCTTGACAATATATTAATTTGCATTTCCCACGCTCCACCAAAATGACCATATCTGGTCCCCATTGCATTCTCTTGAGATACTGTCAGACTAGATATGGTCAAAAATCGTTAATAACAACCATTTTCAAGGCATAAAATGTTTGAAAAATTTCTTGTTTTACAGTATTTCATTGCAAGGCTGACTTGTTTGAAAGCATAGTTTCATTTTGTAGCATTGAAAAATCCTCAACAAAGTGCTTTAACCAAAATGAAAGCTTCAATACTTACTGGTCTAGGACCGATCCAGAAGTTATCTGGTTCCATGTAACCCACTGTCTCCATTACTAGATTAGATTGTAAGACCTAGAAATGAACAAGAATTAATCATTGCAACATGAGAACTGTAATAGACAATAACCTTGTGTATTGGATGACTTTGATTTCAATGACCTTAAAATAGAACAGAGTTTGTGGGGAGCACATTAGAAAAATTCCAGTAAGCTTCAAAAGAACTTTTTTTTAAAAATCTGGTAATGATTACAAATGAAATCTTACATAATCAACTTAAACCTACACTAATTGTCAAAACTGCAAATAAATTACAACTGTCATACAATACAGTGGTTACAACGTGTTGTACGTGCAACATGCAATTCTCTACAATGGATTTCACAGAAAAACTCTATGTTGCACAAATTGTATTAGACCCCCCCCCCCCCCCCCCCCCCCCCCCCCCCCCCCCCCCCCCCCCCCCCCCCCCCCCCCCCCCCCCCCCCCCCCACCCCCCCCCCCCCCCCCCCCCCCCCCCCCGCCCCCCCCCCCCACCCCCCCCCCCCCCCCCCCCCCCCCCCCCCCCCCCCCCCCCCCCCCCCCCCCCACCCCCCCCCCCCCCCGACTGACAAGACTAAAAATTTAGTAATTTAGTTAACTTTTTCTTAAATCTTGTATTGTTACACTGAAATGTATGTATTGATGTTTGTAACCTTCTTTGCCAAATTAATAATAATAACAATAATAAACTACTCCAGTGGGGTGTAACACAAAGACTTACGATTGATAAAAAGTTACAACTGATTTTTTCTCGGTAGCCTCATTTGGAAACCAGGTACAGTCATGGATTGGGATTTGGATATGGTTAAGATTAGGGTTAGGGCTAGTGTAAGAATTAAGATCATCAACTTTGGAGCATCCTGTCCATGATGAGGCTACCGAGAAAAAATCAATCGTAACTTTTTATCAATCGTAAGTCTTTGTGGTACACCCCACAGGACTATCTGGGTTATATCACTTAGTCAATTGCCTGTAAAAATCGACCACATACTTATTTGGGAATTAGATGAAAACGCAATAGACTATTTGGCTATCAGACAAACTGGTAATAAAACCAAGTGACAATTAGACTAAGCTTGTATTAGACCAAGGGGAAAATTAGACCACATGGTAAGTCGACCAAATGGGTATAGCCCATCAGACAATCAGACAATTGGACTGACTGGTGTTAGACCAAGTGAATATAAGGCTAACTTACCACGCCAGTCTTCTGTGTGTAACTGAAACCAATAGGAGCGAATCCATAGAAGGCAAGAGAGACAATCATAATGGCTATCTGTACTGTGGTCACCCAATAGGTGAAGTATGGTCGACTGTAGAGAGAGGAAGAAAGGGAGAGATTCGTACTTGAATGTGTGAAGGCAACTGATTTTTCCAAGAATTTTTAAAAGACTCCACATTTACATTTTATATTCAATTGCTCTTTGTAGGTCTCCATAATAAGTGAGTATTCACAATTCGAAGCTTTTGGTAAATCCATGAAGTACAATGTAAGCCTTATTTAAAATGTTAATAATGATTATTATTATTAACATTTTAAATTAATAACGGTCTTTATTGAAACATCAAAACATTCCTAGCAGCCAAAGGTAGAATTTTAATGTTTGTACAAGGTAAATGAATCACATAGAAAATTGATAAAATTGTAAACAAAGTAGATAAAAATCAAATCAGTACATGATAGAATTTTAACTCCATTCAACCTTGCAAAGTCACACCTACATGTATCTAATAAAACCACCTCAAGGGAAACAGAGAATGACAAAAGTTAACAGGTGGCCTTTATAGGCAGGGTCTGCAATATCTGTTTCTTCATTGCGGGGGTCATTTATAGAGAGGTGGTAGCTAAGACTCGTTTAACTGGATTTATATCTAGATCTGAACGATTGCATGATTACATGTATGTGACTCAGAAGTTCATTTATAAATCACAAATTTTTCATTCTATACGCCCCCAATAAACATCACAACATTTTTTTGCATGCGTAGAGAAGAGAGAGAAAGAGATGATTGCTAAAATGCGGCATAAACTCATCAGAGCTTTATGAGAGCTTAACCCAGCTTTATGTCTACCCCTTCCATAATGACCTCTTCCCCACTGAACTTGCATTGTAAGTGGGGAAAGGCGCATGTGAAAATTCTCCTGTAACTTCTCCGCCTCGTGAGGTGGAGAAAAGGGTTAGAGATAGGTGGGGAAGTGGTTTACCCACTTAACTTGACAGTCTAAAAGGGGAGGAGCTCAATATGAAAGGGTATTAATAGCTCTCGGAGATGTGTGTGAAGGTCCCAAAATACATTGCAACATTTACGTGCATGCTTAGAAGAGAGAAAGAGAGAGACAGAGAGATGGAGAGCGATACTGCATGCTTAAACCATTGGATGTGTCCCTCTACCTGTACCTGTGATCTTCAATCTCCTCGATCTGTTTCTGGACGTAGCTGTCCATTCTCCTAGACCTGTATCTCCTGTTCAGAACACGACCCACCAGGCCCTTGCCGATCTCTCTCCTGTCAGCGTTGTCCATCGCCATGTCCATGATCTGTTCCCTGATCTTGGTCCTTCGCAGGGGTTTGCCGCCGTCTGGGAGGTCCTCCGGAACAGGCACGACGGGAGGGATCTTGAAGCGCTCTTCCGTCTTGGGCTTTCGCCAGCCGATACCAGTGGGTCTGGAAAGAGGAGACGGTCAAATGGATTTAAAATTCATCAACCTCCACTATGGGGCACTAAGGCTCTTGAGATGCTGGCATAGGGAAAGGTCTTTCTCAACACCTGCACCTGATTCCTGGAGGGCGCTCGCTATTCATGGCTTTCAGAACAGCATCATCTTTAAAAAGTTTCAAATTCACGTTTTAAACAGGCAAAAATACAACAACATTAGATCAAACCTCTATTCACTCACTGCCCCCGAACCCCAATAAAAAAAGGGCAATACCTGTATTGTCATGCTTAACACTTAATTTTGGATACGTCTGTTCAAACTTTATCTTTCATTGTGAAACTCGAAAACCTCTATGAAGATAGAAGTCAAGAAAATGGGACAGATGTTTTTGAAATTGTCAAACATTGGGACATACCACAGATCTATCAAGGATGAAGTCCATTCTCCCCCCCCCCCCAAAAAAAAAGGCTCCAGAGTCCCTATTTAACCGTTATAGTTGGCACTGTTTTGTGTGTATTACTACGGTAGAAAGGCCACTCACATCATGTCCTGAAGCACACTGTTTGTTCTTGAGTCCAATGGATCCCCAGCTGAAGGTTCCCTCCTGTAGACGTCTGGAAGGTCTGGCATGGTATACATATCATCTTCACCAGGTGGGTAGGGAGGTCTTCCAGCTACAGGGAAAGGGCAAAGAATAATAACAGTAAATTACAAATTACCTTTGAGATATTTCAAGCGGATTGTAGTACATTACAGGTGGGTTATATTACATTACAGGTGGAATCTAGTTAATTAGAGGAAGGAAAAGTTAATGATGGTATCTCACTTCGCAGAAACTACTATGAGATGGTTTTGAAACGGCTTGGAGATGGTTTTGAAACTTGTCGCGGAGACATCTCGGCGACAAGTTTCAAAACCATCTCCAAGATATCTCCTCAGTCCCCACAAAGTTTCATGAGTCACAGGAATCGCGGAAACTACTTTGGGACAGATTTGGGACTACTTTGAGACGGTTTTGAAACAGCTTGGAGATGGTTTTGAAACTTGTCGCGGTGACGTCGCGGAAACGCCTCAGAGACGCGATGGATAAAAGTATCGGAGACGTCTCTAATACTTTTTATACATCGCGGAGACGTCTCTGCAAAGTGAGATACCACCATTATATTACAGGTGGATTGTTTTTCATTACAGTTGGGTTGTAGTATATTACAGGTAAAGACTAGTTCATTACAAGAGGAATTCTATAGATTACTGGTAACAGAGGTATCTATCATTTGCCTCTTCTGGGTATGCAGTTGCAGTAAATAGGCAACAAAATTGCACAGTAAAACTTGAATGTGGTATGTTGCAAGTGCAATGGCAGTAAATTAAATATTAACTGTTGTAAATGTACATTACATTTCATTTGTTTTAGATACACAGAACTTATGCTGTATTTGTTCCAAGAGATACCTACTCAAATCATAATTATAGGAGTTTAAATGTCTTTAAATGTTTTAATTTTCCTTCAGTTCTCTGTTGAAATTAAAAAACAAGCCAACAAATTTCTTTTGAGTGTTCCTACAAGGGAAAGTACCTACCCAAATCGACCTCATCGAAACCGCCCAATCTGTTGGAAGGTGGGTGGGGCAGCTGACGGAACCGGTCTTCATTGTGAGGCATCCTGTCCCGTATCTCTTCATACTCGCTCGCCTCGTCCGACTCCAGCCGCCTGCCCGGGGGCGGGGGAGGGGGTGGCTCTGAGCTGGGGGGAGGGGCTCTCCTCTGGGCCTTCGGTGAGAAGTCAAAGAACACCTCGTCATTGAGTTCATCAGAAAGCTGGATGGTTTGGGTTGGGGATGCACAGGCAGGGGCAGATGCAAGGGTTCAATTGTCAAGGGTCAAGGGTTAATGAAGGATAATAGGGAGCAGTGGGGATGGGTAACAGGTTGAAATACATTAGAAAAAGGTGAATAACATAAAGAGAGAAGACCAATAGTAGAAGTAGAAGATATAGAGGGGGGAGAGAGAGAAAAGGGGAAGAGAGAGAAAAGGGGAAGAGATTGAAAAGTAAAGGGAATTGGCAGATGCAAGGGACACGGGCCGATGGCAGAGAAGGGGGGGTCGAGATGGGTAACAGGTCGGAAGCAGAAATGGAAAACATATACAGGGGAAAGAAGAAAATAAGTAGATGTGCAAGAGAGAGAGAGACAAAGAGAAAGGAAGAACAGTGAAAGAGGGAAGATATAGAGAAGAAAAAGGAACAGAGACAGAAAGATAGAGAAAGGGAGTGGAGAAGAGAGTAAAAAACACAGATGGAGATTTGGAGATTTTTATACAGATGCAGAAAAACATACAGATTACGGAGTGATTGCAGGAAGAAAAAAAAAGAAGAGATCGAGAAGAAGAAGAAGAAGAAGTAACGGCCAATAGTGAAGAAGAAATGATGATCAGAGGGAAAGGGGTATTAACAGGAGGGCACCGATAGGAAAAGAAGGGGTTTGGGGGAAATGGTCAGACGGGGTAATGAGGGAGGAGGGGTTGGGAGAACAAGCAAAATGCAAAAAACAAAATAATAACATGCAAATATAGCATACAATCATTCAAAAATCATATAATCTCACTGAAATTCAAGGTTGAAACAAAGAACACCAACATCAATTTTCAAAACTTGAACTAGAAAACAGCATTGTGTGTATCTCCAGATCACTTTGAAATATTGATGTAAAATCCTATTAACATTTAAAAATATAACATCAAAGGAAGATTAAAATATCTTCTCAATCCTCAGTGAATATCCTAAGGATTTTACCAGCATCATTAGTAAAGAAGCCTAATGACGAAAATGTGTTCAAATATTCCTTTGAATATATCATCAAACAGCATTAATAAACAGATGCATGCTTTGAATAAATTTGAATTATAATGGAGACTGATAAAAAAATGGTGGGTTGGCAGGTCAGTACAGCCCAACTAACAAAAGCAAAATTATAGGTGAAACCACACACCTGGGTTTTTCTTTTACAAATCATACACTAGTATATTATTTTAAGGACACAAAACTGAAATTATAATCTTGCAAGGGGGAAAAATATCACTAGCAATTACACAATACAGACAGGTATTCTGTTAGTCATGCATAGAATTTTACCTTTTGAGGTGCCTGTAATAAATATAAGAGAGTGAATACTATTTCAAATCTCTGCATATTCTATTCTAAGTTGTATAATAATTTTGAATTAAAATAACCGAATCAAATCAGTTTCAATAGTGAAACAAAACGAGGGCTGCCTGCTCCAAAATTTTGTTCCTCAAAAGTGAAATAGCATATGTTATTTTGAAGGTTCATTGGTCAGAGCCAGAGATTGATATCAGATAAGGAAGCAAAATTATAATCTTCTCCTAAAAAAAAAACTCCTCCAAGCTGATTTTGATAATTTTTCTTGAAAAAAAAAAAAAACGCACAAAACCAGACAAACAAAGCAATCTTCGTTAACTGACAACAAACAGCATCTCAAAAATAAAAAATAAAATATCTACAAACTTGCTGATTTAAATAAAAAGATACAGGCAGATCTTTGTTCTGTGTAATATTTAACTTTCTATCTTATTCATGTTTCATTTAATATGTGTACCCGGGTATTCATTCTTAAAAGTTTGTATTCATTATTTATTTTTTTCACAACCTCATTATTATTATAATTTTTTATTTTTTTAAATTTCATTTATTTTTTTTTATTTTTTTTTTTTTGGGGGAGGGGGTTCTTACCACTCCCGGTGAAAAGAACTGTGTTGGATCAACATCCTCGTCATCCTCATAATCAAAGACCATACTAGCTGGGGCAAAACTTCTGCTGTGAATGAGAGGTGGGCGTTGCTGGACCCTAGCTGGCTGCTGAAATACGAAGAAAGAAGAAGATTTTTCATCGTTATTTGGTAAAATTAGAAGTCATAGGCTTGCATATGAAAATAGATGCCAACAGGTAGAAGTGACAATGCTCTAGGAATGATCAACATTTTGCTGTGTAAAATCAGTATTTGAAATGTTTACAATAAACACCTTTTGTCATCAAGTTATATTGGAGTGATGTTAAATATGATTATTGTCATGATGAAATCAGGAACAGCTCTCCATATTCTAACCATCATCACCATCAGCATCATCCTCATCATCATCCTCATCATCATTATCATTATAAATGTCATTATTATCACATTCGTCAATATCATCATACTCATCACCATCATCGTAACTATCATCCTTGCATTGTGACCATTATCATCATCACCATGACCATTATCATTATAGCCATTACCATCACCCTCATCACCGCTGTCATTATCATCTTCATCCTCACCATGTAAAAATCATTCAGACATATCTAACTAACTCATACATGACCTGTGCCAAAATGACCTTCTTCATAAAGTTCATCAATATACTTGAAAACATGATTTATCTATTAGGTACCTGTTATGAACTATTCTGCTCAAATTCTAGACAGTTTAATGATCATCTCTAAGCAGAAAAGATCGCTCTCCATTTCTAGCTAAATCTATAAATTAGGTAGAAAGAAGAGAGGTAGACTTCATGTCTGTCCTCTATTTCCTGTAATGTATGGCCCACTTTATAGAATGATCTCTTTTAGAGCTCTTGAAAGCAGATAAAAGCAGAAAAGATCCTGATTGATTGGTCACATTAGATCTGAAGACGTCATGGTCGGCCCGGAAAAGTCTCCTTCACCCCCCACCCACCCCGCCCAACCACAAGAGGTAGTATTCCTCTTTGCCATTTGCTCTTAAAATGCACTTTCTTTTGGAAAGCAATTATCATAAGCATTTGTCATAAGAAAACCTTTTAATCGGCATAAATGAAGACTTGGATAAATAATTTCTTTTTAAAAAAAAGCAAACCTAGACTTTAAAAATTTCTTAACATTTTCTTTTCCTTAATGTGATTCTGGGCAGTTTCTCCCATCAAAATATGTTAATGAGAAGGGTATGGGATTTTGCCATTATCAAAAGGAGGTAATATTGAGGAATATTATGGGAAAAGGAAAAGAAATTATTTAGCTTTCCCTGTTTTAGATATGATCAAAGTTTCCTGCATCATATGATCCATGTCTCCATATAAATCATATAAATGGGAAAAAAAGAAAGAGAAATGGCATTCATGTGACCCTCCGACCTTTCCCACAGACCTCAGCTGATATCAAATGAAATAATATTCCTGTTGAGATAACTTATGATAGTGAGATCATATGCAAGTCAATAACCCTAACAAATGAAAAGAAAATAACATCTTGCCTACTGCACAAATCGCCACCCGTTTTTTATTCCTCAAAGCAAAGAAAATTGCCAAACTAATAAAGTACAACAAAATGAAATGTGGACAAGATAACAGACATGTGGTATTTCAATAAACACATCCCAAAGCCAACGTTTCATTTCCTGCAATATTGAATAAATGAAAGTGCAATAGGAAAATCATATACCTGCTAGGTGCGTGCTATTATTAGTTTCAGCTGATCCAATTTTGTCAGCCCAGATTTAGCGAACAAGATGACAATTACAAGTGCTTCAGGTCAGAAGAGAGGAGTAAGAGAGAAATAAAAGGAAAATGAAAGTGAGAGATAGATAGTGAGATGCAGTGTAGGCCTACATGTATAGGCTACAGGAAGAAAGAAAGAAGGAGAGAGAGAGAAAGAGATACAGAGAAAGAAATAGATAATGCCTATTAGATGACACTTTACAAGTATCTTCTCGTCAGACAGTCCTGAGGAACAAGATGAAAACAGAAGACATATAGTGTGTGTGTGAGAGAGCGAGAGAGAGAGAGAGAGAGAGAGAGG
>CALNVZ010003430.1:18207452-18219752 GCA_940671915.1 Paracentrotus lividus | reverse complement strand
GGAACAAAAGAGAAACAAGGTACATTGAAAGAAAAAGGAAAGAGAAAAAAATATACAGAAAAGGAACTAGGTAAAGCCTACAAGATGACAATTACAAGTAGGTTCTCATCTGAGAAGACAGATGGGAGTCAAAGAGAGATACAGGGTATATACATGTAGAAAGAGAGAAGGCGAGAGAGATAAAGAGATACAGAAAAGAAATATGTGACAATTACAAGTAGGTTCAGGTCAGAAGAGAGGGGAAAATGATGAAAATGGAAAGTGAAAGAAGAAGTGAAAGAAGAGAGAGAGAAAGAGAGAGAGAGAGAGAAAGAAAGACATAACAAGATAAACAGAGAGATAGAAAGATACAATTAATAGCAAGAGATACAGAGGCAGCCAGAGAGACAGGTACATTTTCAGAGCGAGAGAGGAGAGTGAGATGAAAAGAGTTGAGAGAAGGTGACATACTTTCTGAAGAGTGATAATTTATTTTGCAATGAGTTTTCCCAAATTTTTGCAATTATGAGAATTTCCCAGTGCTAAATTGCACTGTTTGTCTGTTTGAATAATTACTAAGATGAGGATTTATTATCTCATTACTTTTCAAGGAAATTCTGAAATTGCTTCCGCAGAGCTCTCTAGATGTACCTCATCCCTTTCTAGATGCTTTGCTTCAAGCAGTATCACTATTTAAATCCGATGATCATTTTAAAATGTATTGAATTCTACTCAACCCTCAAAAATTAATTACACACTTGTATCATAACTCATTCCGCACTGATCTCAAGCATGAAGTGCGTCATAAATTACAATACTACATTATCTGCACATGTACAAAACACATGTCGCATAACGTGTATGCTATGATTGGAAATCCCTGAAATAATTCAACAACATGTTAATTGCCTCTAATTCAATCAAATGATGTTTACGAAATTCTTCATCAGAATTTCATGTTCATATTCATAACAAGAAATGGGGACTCAGGTTGATACATACTGTGTTCACACAGTGATTGGCTTGGGGGTTCAACACTCAACCCCTGTTCAAGACAGCAATTTTATGTCATGTAAACAGAATCAGTTTGATCCACGACTGAACTTTTTTGCTCTGTCAGAGTCACAGACAACCTGCAAGGAAAGTTGGATTCGGCTACTTTTTTCTTGTGTACAAAGAAAGCTGTTTTTGAACTCATTGACTTTGAGGTCAGTTGTCGAATTTGGAAATTCATCGCATCACATTATCCCAATAGTGAGGTCATTCTACTTCCATTTCTTATTTGCTTAAATCGGCCTTTTTTGTATCACTTTGCTCCTGTAACAGTGTTCAACATGGCTCCAAGATTCGACACTCGAGCCAAGTCACTGTGTAAACACGGTAACTGTCCCCTTGAAATTCTTGAATGAAAGCAAATTCAATTACGATGTTATTCTGATTCTGATACATTATGGATGCTTCAAATATGCGCTTGTTCTAATGATGCATTCCTGACGAAGTTATCAGTAATGATCAGTGTCGATGCGCTGCTGTATAAGCTTTCTTTAAATGTCAAACCATGCACAACTTTCACCCTACCTTGGGACAAAATATGCAGATCTGTGCAAGAAGTAAGTACATGTAGCCCAAATAAATTATCAATATAAAAGGTCTCTTTGCCTTTTTTTCCTTCTTGTTTGGTGGTGGTGGGGGGGGGGGGGGGGGGAGATGGTGCTGCAGGATATTTCCTAAAATGTTTAACAAATTTATTCATTCTCATCCTGCCCACTTCTTTGAATTTTAAACCACCTCAAGTTACTTCTTCCTTATGTTTATTCAAATTGATCTTTCAAAGATATCAAAGATTAGATAAATAAGTTATCTAAATTCAAATAGTGAAATGGAGATTTTTATCTAGCTAGATACATTTGGCAAAGGCCCATTAGAGCAAAACAGTATAATCCTCATATGTCCAACCCAACATCAAATGTCCACCCACATACACAGCCCACACACACGAATGGGGAATCGTGGTAACCGAATATATACATACTACGCAAAGATAGGCCCCTGGATATAGGCATTACCAAATACATACACATGTATGAAAATATAATTAAGCATTTACTTCAAGTAATGCGGTAGGAGTCAAGTAAATATGGCGTTAATTTTGAATATTTTGATATAACAATATCTCATAAGAATGATAATCAACAAATAGCAAATGAGTTCTGTAAGTATCAATAACAGGGATTTATGAAATGTTCAACATCTTCTACGATAAATCATGATCACAAAAGAAGATGATTTCTAAATACTGATTTCCCAAATCCATAACTTGGTTTAAGTTTTCCTTTAATGGTAGTGTCATCCTTTTGCAGGCAAAAATATTACATTTCTAGTTTTTGAGAGGATATAGTAGTATATCAATAACTATATCTTCCCACAACATGATTAAGCTCAAATGTGTATGTTTGTCATTATATTGTGATTATCAAAATTCATTCCTATTTTTTCGGACCTCCAAAAATATGCCACACGGTGCGAACCGGTGACCTTTAGCGCAGAGAATAATGCACGCTGAGGCGCCGTGTGTATATTGATGTGTGTGGTCCGTGCTGCATGCGCTGTAATATCAACGATGTTGATGGAGAGCTGGTCTAGATTGGTAATCAGATTTTCGTTTCCTATTACTGATATAGGCAACCTATGGCAGTAAGATTGAATAGACAGTATAGGTTGATCATATTCTAAAGTTATGCCAAGTTGCATTAGTTTTCGCAATTTGTGAAAAAGGATGACACTACCTTTAAAACACTCCTGTTATAATATATAACAATGTTTGGTAACATTTGAATTTTATAGTGATAATCTTCTATATCCATTATTAATTCAAGATTTCATTTATGTTTTCAAAGAAATAAATTTTAAAGAAGATTATTTGAAATCATGCCCTTAGGGGAAGGGAGAGATGGTGAAGAAAGGTTCAGTTGTAATCAAATTTGGAACTAATTTTTGCATGTTATACCCAGAGAACTTATATTGGTTGCCCGGCATGCATGCATCTTACTATGAAAATATACATGAATTATACATTTGCCTCCAGGCCAACACGACATCGACCTACGCCTTCGGATTGCATTATGAAGATTAACGTTTGTGAGGTGGGTATTTCTCCGGTCCCTCGATTCCAACGTTCCTTCGCCCCCACACACATTTACTTACATTTCTTGAAAAAATAGATCAACATTAAAGCCTTTTCGTGAATAATCGTATCAACAACCTACCATTTCGTTTCTGCAATATTTTCATTTTGTAAAGATATGTTTACTACAATGTTCTAAACTCAAAGGGATCATTGGTATCTTTTAACAAGTATTTAAATGTATACACACTCTAAATTGTTCCTATTTTTCAATTGCAGTCACAATTGAATACTGTATCCATATATTTGTTTGCGATTTTGCTTCAAGACGGGGGACTGAGTATTGGGCTTTAAAAAATGTGTCAAAATTGGCTTGTAACAAGTTTGGGCATAATCAATTTTAGCTGATTTTGACAGAAGTTACAAAATAGAATATGACTAACTCTTTGACATGAAATAAAACAATTCATATTAATATAATATATAATGATATAATTATACAATTTTAATACCAGGCTCTCAAATTTGGATTTACTTTTATTTGTGTTGCACTGCAGGCATGTAAGCAACAGGAGTTTCACAAAACTCTAAACTAAAAACTTATCTCTATCTACATCTCCTAGTCTGCATGAGGGCAGGGGCTATCAGGGAGAGCATGATAACTATCCTGGCAGCTCCCTTCCCCTCCCTGCAACTCAGGAAGATCTCACAATTTCCCCCCTTTCCTATCCACCCTCTTAATTTGGTTGGACATGTTAGAACACCCCCAAGTAATCATTGCACTGAGGAACTAGTTTGCAGGCACAACCCTATGGTCTGAATCTAGAGACTTCATTCACTCCTGTACTGTGGTTTTTCCATTGCAGACAGTGAGCTTAGTGTCTAGTCTCCACCCTAGACATGGTATAATTTTTTAAAATGTCAAATTAAAGTGTGCCCCTGCAGACTACTCAGTGAAATTGAGGTAAAAAATTTCCTCTTCCAAATAGGAGATAAAAATGAGCTATGGAAAGCGCCAGTTAAACACCTATAACGCAATGGGTGCCAATTTTTTTAAACTTTCAAGTGCATCATCAGGAATACATTTGAGGTGAATGTCCCAAGACAATCATATATCACAAGCCTTTTGAGGGAGCTGGCATCCCATCTTGGCTAACTCTCGCTGCATTGCCTGGTAAGCCTTTGTGACCTCCCCTACTGAAAGATCCTCCAAACAGGCACTACCACTTAAACTCACTTTCCATTGACATCATCATCATCAGCAGCAGCAGCATCATGATAATTATCTTTATCACCACCATCATCACCACCATCATTATCATCATCATCAGCAGCATCTTCATTATCATCATCATCATCACCATCATCACCATCACCCACATCATCTTCTTCATCATCATCATAATAATCATCATCATCACAATCGTCATCATCATCATCGACATCGTCACTATCATCATCATCATCATCATCAACATTATCACTATCATCATCATCCGCATCATTTCTTCAACTCACCTTGACTGAATGTCTAATCAGCTCCCATCCCATCTTTGCCACAGATTGCCTCTTGCTGCGCTGTCTGATCAGCCTCTGAGACCTCTGCTTCTGTAGGATGCTACTGGTGGCGGTTCCAGTGCTCAGCTGAGATGGGAGCGGACCTCGAGGGCTGTCGTATTCGTCCCTCAACCTCCCCCCAGGCCTCGCTGAAGAAAGGAACAAAATCACCAAGAAATATTTTAATAAGAGATCGAAACGATAATTTTCACAGTTGACAATGATGCACTTCAACAGGAACTTGTCAAAATTATGACTTTATTAAGGAGAAAATTGTTCGCTAAGAGCCAGAAAGGCAATAGCTCAGGCATGGATCCAGTATTCACAATTTCAAAGGATTGTTCAGGCCCAATAGCGGCTCTATTATGTTTGTGCATGGTCTGATAGTTTCAATTGTGTGATATGGCTGGAACTGCTACTGTAGCTTACATATTAGAAGACTTAGAGTGTGTTCAATGTCTAGTTTCAAATTTATACGCCAACATGAATCATGATACAAAACGCATTTTCAAAAATGCTGATATAAAGAGAAACAAAGTGTGTGTTCATTGTCCCCCATCCCTGGTCGTAAAAGTAAACATGTTTCAAATCTTGATTCAGAGGAAAACTCAAGCACCGAAAAAGATGCGTTTTGAAACACAATGGCCCGAATTCACAAAGGTGGATTCTGCAAAATCCACGGATCCGTGGGTTATGTAAATTTTGCGTAATAATTACGCTTAATTTTAGCTCGTCATAATGAGAAAGGTCCAATATGAATGCGCGATTTTGTCATAACGCGCTAGATTTACGCCAGTTGCTATGGTTTTGACATAATGGGCCCATTGTTTAGAATTAATGAGTCCACTGTTGAGTCAACGGTTTATTTAAATTAATTTGAATAAACAGCAGACTTAACCATAGCGACAAGCGTAAATGTAGCGCTTTGTGACAAAATCGCGCATTCGTATTGGACCTTTCTCACAGTACGCGCTAAAATTAAGCGTATTTATTACACAAATTTTACATAACCCACGTATCCGTGGATTTTGCAGAATCCACCTTTGTGAATTCGGGCCAATCAGCTTCAATTTTACGATCTTGAGCATCGCGATTGCAACAAAATACGACACTGAACAGGATTGAGTTTTCAAATGTGGTTAAATGTGCTCTCGCAATGGAAGCTCCCGGTGCAAGTGAAAAAAGGAGAAGATGTTTGTTTTTGAGAGCGGGGAATTTAAAGACGATGGAAATATAATCAGCTTTAAATTTTTTACACTGAACGGTTCACCGCTGATCGCGTTTGTGTTTGTGTTTTGTAGTTACGTTTTGTATCATGATTTATGTTGGCGTATAAATTTGAAACGGGACATTGAACACACCCTTCGTTTACATTACTCTGCTTCTCAACAGAAAAATATATACCACCTCAAAATTGAATGTTTTAGTTCTCCTGCCACACACGTGAACTACTCCATCATATATTCTTGTGTAATGTAACCCCATGACAGTACATACTTTGTACATAAATTTTTGCCTGTCTGGCTATGCTTTCCTATGTCATATCCTGCACACTCACTGGGTTGGGCAAGGGAAGCATATGAACCCAGAGAGATTATTCAATTTTTCGCGTAGATACCCTTAATTAACATCATGATTTCTTTGTTCTTTCAAAATACCTTATGAACTCTGCTACATGTACATGGAGTGTTTCTTTTGTCTTTGTCTTTGTTTCATACATTAACACCCATTAGGGTTTGAAATTGCATGTAGAAAACATGTAAAAGTTGTTCAATTTCAAAGTGTACATTTCAAACATGCAAATTATTTAAACTTGTTTCAAAGAATAGGCATAAACCATACAGAAATATATCATCATTGAAAATAAGGTTATAAACTTGACAAGCTCAAAACACAATAAAAACATGGAGGTAAATCAAATTGATTTAGAAAACACATTATCAAGATGGGAGATAAAGGTAAAAGTCAGTGATTCTAGATTATCAAGTAATTATGATGAGGATCAAATTCAAGATGATAAACTATCCCTACTGCTTACTAAATCAATCATTCTCCATGCTCTAACCTTGTTCAGTATAACATCCATTATCAAAATGTCCATAATATTCCAAATGTTAATATCCAAACACCAATCCAGGCCTACTGCAAAAAATGAAATCCAGTTTTCCAAATCACATTCAAAGTTCAGACAGAAGGCTTGGGTGAGAAACTTTCATTTCAACAAATCCAAATGAGGTAGTTAATCCTAGCACAAAGTTATTATTTTCACTCAAACAATAATTTTAATATTCTTGTTGAAGACATCCTTCTCTCCTTCTTATCTTCCATGTTTTCCCCAGCGAGAATCAGCAATGCACTACAGAGTCATAACTCTCCTCTGCTCCTTATGTACACCTCTTCAACCGAAGAGACCTGAGACTATGAACGTTTGCCTCCTAAGCGCACTTCTTCTTCCCGTTCTCATCCGCACCCTTGTCACCTGCAACACATTCCACGAATCATTTATTGATCTCCCTCAATAAACTCCTGATTCCCCTAATCCAAATAGCCCGCTGAAAGGCAATCGGCCAGCAACATAGACAAATTAAGACAGAGAAAAAACGAGGTAGCAAGAGAGAGATAGATGGGGGGAGGTGGTGTGCTAGCAGAGAAATCCAATATAACACTTTAAGAAATCACTCAATATCTGGGGAGACTAGTCAAGATTGTGACAGTCAGAGCTCTACACTACATGGGCTGTTGTAGTCTTGCATTTTCAGACTCGACAACTCTCCGTTATGCACTATTGCGTAGACATGGATACGTGTCTGCAAACTAGGAGGGGGAAAGGGTGGTGAAGAGGCGAGCTGGTTCAATCTCCTAAACCCTCCTAGCTCTTCAGCACTTTCCTAGTTCCCCCTTCTAGTCCATTTCCACTAGGAGCTCAGCAGGATCATCTTTCTCTGCATGTAAGCTCCAGAAAGAAACTGAAACGGAGAAAGAAGAAGAATCCTGATTGCGCAAACACTCTCCGAATCACCAGAGCCAAGAGTAATGAAATTATCGGCGAGCATCCGCAAAGTAAATTCCCAGAGTTCAGAGGAGGGGAAAGGAAATATATATATCCATGGAGAGAGAGAGAGAGAGAGAGAGAGAGAGAGAGAGAGAGAGAGAGAGAGATGGAGAAAGAGAGAGAGGAAAAGAAGGCGAGGTATAATCACGTTTACTGATGAAAGTCCACACAAGAAACATCGTCAGCCCTCCTGCTCAAATACTTGGTTTGATCACAAGAAGTAGCAAACTGACACGCCAGGAAAGCAACAGACAAAAACTAAACCCCCTTGCAATCAATCTTGATGGTCCAAAATAGTCTGCCATCCCGCAATTACAGTAGCAATAATTCTGAAACCTATGCTGAGGTCAATGATGCTACATCAACTACGAATGCCTGTTTGTGATATAAAAGAGAAGAGTACAGCACTTTTGATATAGGCCTACCTACATGTCCTAAAGGTTGAAGAGCAATGATAGCATTATCAGTGGAACATGTAGTTATGCACTTGAGATATTTTCCGCAACTGTTTATAAGCATACTCGTCATATCCACATACTTCCGATATCAACATTTATTGAATAACTTCACCCACCACTACAGGTGCAATGCGCTGTGCAAGAAAATAACTTGACATTTATAGCTGAACGCTAAATCATCTACCGTATCAAAACCCACTCCAATCTATATTCAAATTACAATGTTATTTTTTTAGAAAAAGACTTATCACCGTGGCGACAATATGGAGAATTCCCAGTTTACAGATGCGTAGAAATTTTTTTCTTCTCTCTTTACTAACTACTTAAATGGGTGGAGATGCATGGCATCAACTTTCCATTTCACTCAAATTATACCCAACATTCAAATTATTTTTTCTTTTTGATCTGTATACACAACAAAAAATGTAGATCTATTCGGTGTTTAATACAAATACATACAAAGCACATTGTAGAATATTGCTCCCATTGCACAATTGAATTTGATAGTTATTTCATTACCTATTCTCTTTATATATAATTCCTCCTTTAATATATTAAAAAGGTGTATATGAAATAGATATTCCTTGACCTACATTCCATAAACTTCGTTTTGATCGATAAAAATTCAATATATGACTTGATGTTCCTCAACAGAAAAGACAATCCAGGGTCTGGTTGCAAAGCCACCTTTAATAGCAAGTTTCGCTCCAGGCCAAACCACGTCTTTCCAGCCTACCTGTGTCGATGCTGTTTTTCTTAGGCGCTCCTGTTTAATATGTCAACCTGAATCTCTGTTCAAGTCCTTTTGCCTTTTCATGCTTGGATTACGTAAAGACTGCTGGCGATTAACGTCACCGCAAGTTTTGACGCCATGGCTAGCTCCCCGAAAGCTAAACCTAAATAGCTAGGTGGGGGTTAACTCATGTCACTTTAAGAAGTTAAAAATCTGTCCTGTTCTCTCAATAGTTCACTTCTTCACCAAAATTTTGCCAGCCTATACCTCATTTCATCTTAAAGGGGAATCCAACCCAAGGAGAGAATCAACCTTACAGGAAAGAGGAAAATGAGAGGACCAATCTAAAAAAAGTTTCATCAAAATCGGTTATAAAATAAGAGAGTTATGGAAGTTTGAAAAGTCTTGTTGTTCCTTCTATGGGGATCCTCAAATTGGCATCATCGGCTTCAAAATGGCCGAACTTATGGACAACTCTCCATTTTTTTGTACACAAATTTTCAGATTTTCCCCATTTTCTTTCAAAATATGTCTTCTTTACTTCTGAGCTCAAAATATGTCATGGGAAATATATTTCACACAACATATGTTGAGCTCAGAAGGAGGTAAAATATATTTCGAAAGAAAATGGGGAAAATCTGAAAATTTGTGTACAAAATGAATGGAGAGTTGTCCATAAGATCGGCCATTTTATAGCTGATGATGCCAACTTGAGGATCCCCATAGAAGGAACAACTAGACTTTTCAAACTTCCATAACTCTCTTATTTTATAACCGATTTTGATGAAACCTTTTTTTTAGATTGCTCCTCTCATTTTCCTCTTTCCTTTAAGGTTAAGTCTCTCCTTGGGTTGGATTCCCCTTTAAACCCTAGAGCGAAATTACTCCAAGCTGTACATCTTACCCTACATGTACATAGACAGTTTTAGAGGATCTACATGGAATATAATATGGGTATGGGGCAAACTATATAACCTATATATACTACGTCTAAGGTGCTAGAATAAAGTATATTTTGGAAAGATAATGACTAATAACATCTATTTTTAAGCGTTTTAAAAAAAAAATTAAAATAAAAAAAAAAAAAAAAAAAAACATTCATTTCTGAAAGTAATAAATGTAGCTTATTATAAACAGCTAGACTGAAAGTTCTTTCTTTTAAACAAAGATGATACTTGACATTCCAAATAGGCATTCACAAGCATTTGCGCAGTATTGGATAAAACTGCAGACAAGTCAAAGATTTTTGTAAAATATACAGAGAAAATGTACATTATATAAAGTTTTGACACTTTCCTACTTGAAATCCATCATCAATTTATGTTTTTGAAAGGCTAAAAAGCACCTGTATTACAAGAAATCACGTGTCAGCTTTGTTTTGTATACATTTGTGACCGGATAAAGCAGGAATTCTGAAATGAACTTTTCAGGGGTTATGTCAATTGTACATCTCCATAAAAAAAATTGAATCTATATTATTTTGACGTACCACTCGATACCATGCACATATTTCACATGAAGACTGAGCTAACCTGAAATTCTGATAACAAATAAATGGGCATGCATGATTCAGGTATGTGATCATAAGTAGGCCAAAGTTTATCAAAGCCATGAAACACAATTTTTTTAAAATTATTATTATGATTTCTTTATTCCTTATCTGATCAAAAAGGGGAAATGTAGGCATATATCACATAAAACCATTGTAAGCCTACATGTACTATTCACACAAAGATGTCACCTTTCATACAAGAGCAATTCAACTTTTTTGAAAAATAAAATTGATAGACAGTAATTTATTTAGCAGAACCAAAGTAGTCAAATTATTCAAATATCATAAACAAAATAAAAATCAAACAATGGTACAAAACAAACCTGTCATGAAATTTATAAGGCTTCCAAGAGTTTGTGTAACAACCATCGGTAATTCATCTTGCATTTGATCATACATTATCCAATATTTTACGAAGAAGACTGCACTAGGACTGTTGTACTTCAGCTGCATGATACCAAACTGTAGAGTAATTTTTTGTTCTTAGCCACCACATGCAATTTTGCATTGATCACCTCATGTTGTGCCCTATAAATCAGAAGGGTTCCCTAAACAGTACTTCTATTGCACTTGTTCATAGGCACACCTGAGGCCAAATAGACAAGCTGAGGCATGGATTTTAGATGTATTAAGCCCCCACCCCCCCCCCCCCACCACCCACCCAACCAACCATTGAGATAGACTGCGTCAGCCCCTACATATTATGACAAAAGAATCATAACTGGACTGGAATTTGACTTGTGTAAAATTGGAATGAGTAAGACCCAGGAGGGTTCTTATTTAATGATATAATAATAATATAATCATATTTAAGTAATTATAATATATCAGATTTATGTCAATATGTTCATATTCATGGATGATACAAAGCACATACATCACAATTACAGATTTCAAATTTCATGCTCAAGCAATCAAGAAATTTCATCCTCTCAGGTACTCAGTTTACCTGTGTCGAGTGTGGCAGATGCAGATTAATGCCTTGCAAAAGGACAGAATGCCATGGCTTGAACTTGAACCCTGGACCCTGTGACCCACAGATTGATTATTTAACCAATAGACCATGAAAAAATAAAATTCATAAAAATATTATCCATCCCTTGTAGAAATACAGAGAGAGAGAGAGAGAGAGCACCTTTCTGTTTATCAGACAATGAATTCACAAACCTGCCACAAATGTTCTTGTTTTGATACTGCACAAAGGGATCCGTCTTGCACCATCTTACTAGAGATTACGCAATTCGTTAGTCCCAGGTACTTCAAATTATATCTGGTATATGCTCCAACTCACCATCGCCACCTCAAATGACTGTCCATTTCAACTCTCTCGCTTCGTCTCAAACTTAATTATGACCGTTAT
The DNA here is from genome assembly GCA_940671915.1 of Paracentrotus lividus. Taxonomy (NCBI): domain Eukaryota; kingdom Metazoa; phylum Echinodermata; class Echinoidea; order Camarodonta; family Echinidae; genus Paracentrotus; species Paracentrotus lividus. The sequence goes on along the minus strand of CALNVZ010003430.1, from coordinate 18,207,937 downwards.
TGTCTAGGTATTTAATTATCAGCTGATGAAATTATGAATTTTCAACTTTGACAAGTTGACATCTGCTACTGTTTAAAGTTGACGCTGAGTCATGAATGCTAACACCACAATATACAATGGTCATTATAGATAAAAAAAATAATCTATGTCTAGCCTTGGATCAAGAGATTTTAATTCCTACATTACAAAATACCTTGAATTTATTCGTTAGTGACAGAAGGGTGATGTATTAAATGATATCAGTTTGGCAGTTATGTCTTTTTGGCTCTAAATCTCCAAAATCTTTCAGGGAGCACTCCACCTAAAGGTATGCAGTTCAAGGTCCACTGTGCGTTCACATTCAGTTTTAAGCTCCCAATATGCTCATGAAATCAAATAGACACATCTGGTGGTGTTACACTAGAATGAGTTTGCCAATTAGCCTGCTTCAAGGAGGATAAGGGGAAAGCCGAAGGTCAACTGTTTCAAAGCATGCATTTTGCAGT
>CALNVZ010003430.1:18129491-18205673 GCA_940671915.1 Paracentrotus lividus | reverse complement strand
TAGGACCTTGCTTTTTATTTGGAAAATTCTATCAGAGCCCCCAGGAGAGTAATAATATTGGAAGGCTACCCTATTTGTATTCTGAAAAATGATTTATGACCTTTTGGCTTTCACTACACAATCTATTTGTAGAGAGCAAGAATATATGATTTAATGGACATGTTTTTCTTTATATGTACATAAATTGTATAGTTGTCAGAAGGGTGGAAGAGAGTTTTTTATATGGTTGATAAAACTCTTCCACCCTTATGCCAGACGCTGCACGAATTTGATGTTTAACAAAGTGATGCCCTGTCAGAACTACATGTACATGTATCACTCATACTTTAACAATTGATGCCAAATATGCATTACTGAGGTACTTACAGAAATTTACTCCAAATAGAGAAACAAGCAAAAGCATGAAAAGTTGCTAGGCGACAAGAAGAAAAATATGATGAAATTTAAAATCACACTTTCAGCAGACGAAGATTTGACAGCAGTGAGCAAAATAATCACTTTAGAGATGATTTCAATTTCTTTGTTTGCCTGGAGCAGACAACTCGGACTGCCAAACTGATTGGTGTAATTGCACTAAAGATATGCGTAAATGTGGCAAAAGTCAAATGGCGCAGTCCGTTGCACATTCTTGAAGTGTTCAAAATGAGGAAAATATATTAAAATTTCATCTTCAGCATCTTTGAGACACTTGATCATGAAGTGTTGTTGTTGATCATGCTGCAGTCAGACACGGCTAGAAATGTAAGCAGATTAGAAACTTGAGGGTAAGATTTGGGCCTTGTCTGATAATTTTGCTCTTTTTTTATATTGGTCGTTTTTCACACGTTTACATCCGCTAAACGTATTTGGACACATACCGCATATTAACAGGACAAGTAACCATCAAAATGCATCCAAGCTACACATGACAAATGACAAATGGTCATACTTATATGTAAATGCACAACCCTCAGACAAGGGATGTATTTTGGGATCCATCTCAAGAATTGTTATTTTGGTGCATGCACAAACTTTCTGGGCGCTTTCTGAACGGACAACACTGGACAATGAACATCAACCCAAGTGTGATAATTACATTACAGATGCACAATAATATTATCTCTTTCTCCTATGTTTTTTGATCTGGATATGTCTGACAGAGGTATGATGAATTTCAAGTATTGCTTAAGAACTTGATGGTCCTTTGATTAAAATTTTGATCCCACACAAGGATAATTACACAGTAGCATTCGTGCCTAGCACGTGAACATAAACATGTGCACGTGTACATGCTCAAAAATGTGAACGTTCATAATTTCCACTTCAAAATATGCCTGTTTTCTTTGTAATACAAAAATTGTGCAAATTTCAGAACAAAAGGAAACCAAAACTCAAGAAGAAATTCAAGCCTATAAGAAAGACAAAAATGAGACAAGCAAGTTTTTAAAAATTCATCAAGATTATTTAAGAAAGAAATTGTGTCTTTCAATGTCTTTGGAGTAAAATGAGAGTGGAATTACATAAGTGAAAAAAGTAGAATGAAGGAACAGAAATTATGCATTTCATGCACACTTGATGTGCTGTTGGCGATTTCATCGGTAAATACCTAGTTTAGTATTATTCGCACAAATGGACTCTAATTTATCAAAATGCAACAGTTATTTCCTTTTACAAATGGTATCTCAAAAGCAATGTACGCAATATGGAAATGATCAACGGGGGTGTATTTAATGTGTTTTTTTTCCATTATGCTTTTTACACAATAAAAGCAATAAACAAACCACGTTTAGTGTATATTATTCACACATATGTGCATACAAAGAATTGATATAATGAATGATATCTAATTTATCAAAAAGCAACAGTTATATCTTTTCAGGGATAATATCTTAAAATCAAGACTCAATAGGGAAGAATAGAAGACATAAACAATCGTGGGAGGAAAATGTATTTCATGTTTTTCCATTATGCTTTTGTACATTATGAAATGAATGATTACAAAAAGCAATACAATGATAGTAATATAGCAGGAAACACTACAGGATAAAGATAATATTTTCTTGTTCTCTGTTCTTAAAAAGATAAATACAGCCTGCAATGTACATATAGTTGAAGATTTCCACTATATGTAAGGAATAAGAAATGAGAAATAAAAGTCAAGATAAAAAAATATAAAGTGGTACGGATAGACACAGACAGAAAAGAGTGGGAAGCTTATTAATTCAAAGAGAAAAAGATGAAGAAAAAAAACAACACACCCACTACTTTCTAAAAATGAGTAAGAAAGCTCTAGAAGAATCTATACTACATGTACATGTATATAAAGAAGTACAGGATAGAGTATTGATACACAATTTGCATTCATTAACTTGGAAGTTGAAGATATTCAAAATTTTCTATATTTTCTAAATTTTCAAAGGAATTTTTTTCTAATATTTCAAAGGAAGTTTAAAAGAAATGCATGATCTGCCGAGATTTTCTTTTTTTCTTCTTTCACTATTTTTCCTCCCCAACTTTTTAAATCATATGAATGGATATTTCAAAGCGGAAACAAAAATGTATTTCATCTGGTTGATGCAGCAATTGATCCTTCAATCTATATGCATGACTATGTGGTTGAACTAATATTTTGGTTTGAGGAAAGAAAATTATGAATCAGAAAACCTCAATTTGTCAGTATTTCATGAATAATCACAGGATCGAGTTTCAATTTTCAAAAGATAATGATGGATAATGTGTGTGCATGCTATTTTCAGACTATCTCATTTTTCATCTGCAGTGCTCATCTCAGGCAATTTATATGTTAATGTGTTCTTCTGAACATATTGATGATTATTTCTTAAGTAATGTACAGGAGCTCTCTTTAACCTTATCACTTTTTCCACAATCAAATTTACCTGTTTCCTATTTTCATGTCCATTTTAATTTTGTGCTGTGCCATATAGACAAAATAAATCAAAATGGTTTGGATTTTCAAAAATACGATATATAACTTTTTGGCCTGATTGTTCCAAAATACATGTATACAGAAAATAGAAGCTGTGTTATATTAAGTCATGGGTCCCTTTAGCTTCATGGTTTGCAGATTTGAAGAAGAGTACCACAAATTGATGGATCATGCATAATTTTATAAAAAATAAAGTAAAATGATTTTTGCGAATTTCACAAGTCTATTCTCGCAAAAAATATTCACTTCAAAACAAGGCTAGTACTGACAAAGTTTCAAAAATTATTTACTTGCAAATTTCTCCCACCATAGTCTAAAACCGTGATAATTTGTTTTCACAAAAATATTGGCTAATACAGTATTTATCACACATCCAAGGAAGATATGAACCTCCTTTTGTAGAATATTGTTAATAACAGAAAAGTCTTGTCAGTTAAATTTCTTGATAGCAATAGGGGGAAACGTAGATTACCACAAAGTTCCAGATATATGTAGTAACCAATGAACTAGTAGTGTTGTTTATAAGTCAGTAAGTGTGCACCACTGATCTCTACCAAATATCTGGATACACCATTGGCTCGTCGCGGTGGCCCCACTAAGCCGCCATGTAACCACTCTCATCCACCGGCTTTCCATGAACGCTTTCTGCCATCGTTCGTGACGTTTATTTTCTCGTATTTATGTGACAAATATGCCTGAAAATGCCTGCATGTGCAACAGTGAACTGTACCAATCGTCAATCGAAAGGTTGTGGACGAAATTTCACCTGTAAGTATTGATTTTTATTTATAATAACATGAAAAAAATTCAAGTTAAAGTCACTGCTTCGTGTAGCTTTATGAGAGTGGCGATGGTCTTTGTGTGTAACCACATATAGTATATTATGTTGGTTCGTTCAGGCGGACACTACATGAGTCGTTCAAAATGGGAGGTTCAGTAGTGGTCTAGATGGTGAAGTTCAGAAGAAAAATAGGCCGTTCTGCATTTTCAGATGTAAGTTTTCATGATAAAAATACTCAACCATAAAAACCTATACTTTTTTCAAAGAATGATTTTCGTTGCAATTTTGCAGCTGTATTTGATGCACTCTGCGCTGCTTGTATTGTTCAGTGACCAGCGGGCTCTTTAACACACTCCCGCAGGGCCATCTCCTCAATGTATGTTGAAATAAAGATGGACAAAAATTACTTTGTTAGATGGAATGGAAAAACTTCTTTTTTATGCATGCATGTAATGAATAACGTTTGAAATACAGTTTGAGAAAAATCAATTCAGAAATGGCTAAAATTTCACACTTAAAAAAATAAAAATAAATACATGTATGTCCCATCAAAACTTATTCAAATATGAATTGACCGTCCGGTCAGTCACTAATTAACTTGTTTGTTTATGAACTCATAGGGCTAAAGGAGGACAGAGTTTTTGTTTAGTTTTTTTGGCTTGGCCTAATTTTTTAACAAGCATTTTGAAATTCACTTTCTATTTGTTTTTGTTTTTGTTTTTACTTGTACAGATTTCTGTTCAGCCGTCGGCAAGTGCTCCAAGTATGGTTGGTTAACATGAGGCGGACCAGTGGGCGCCAAGTCGCAAGTCAGTCCTGTGTTTCGACCACTTTAAAGAAGAATTCGTTGAACCGCTCTGGCCAAACAACACGCCTAAACAAGATGCAGTTCCATCTATTTTCCAGTTTCCCAACCATCTGCAGAAGGTAGTTCATCTTCATACGTCCCCCTCCACCCTTACAACCCCTCCCCAAACTAAAAATGATATATTCTCTGTGCGATCAATAAAAAAAATTATGATAAATGTAGTCATTATATCATTGGAAATTACAAAAATACTTTATCATAATTCTATTGTTGTGTTGTGGTGGGCCACCCAAAATTGATATCATAAATTAATTAATTTTTTTTTTTAATACAAAATCTTTCTCCGTACATGTAGTTATTACAATGTTATCATTACCATAGTAAATAGAAAAAACATTTGAGGATAGCTTTTTATATCTGCGATATACACAACTGTGCTAACATACATAGACTGATAGAGTGGAAAAGGTTTTAGTTTTAGTTACATAATATGATGTGCTATAAATCTAAATATGAAAATCATGTTTTTAATGTTTCTATAAAGCCTGTATGTCCATGATAATCAAAAACGTAAATGCTTTTGGAAATATTATTTTAAGTACATGTATATTGTTTTAATTAATAAATGTTCTTTCGGCTTTTCCCATCAGCTCAAAAAACCTGCCAGAAAGCTGCCTACGGAGAGAAACTTCATCTAGTCGACATCGAACTGGAGGAAAGAAGACAACACAAGCCAAGCCAGAGACCCCAAATCATCTCGTATATATGAAGATCATTCCTATTCTACTCTGCAAAGCCTGAGAGCAGCTATAAAGAACAAGGATCCAACTAATCTCATAACAATGTTATTTTGTTGGTCACTTATATTTCAGTTCTACGTGTTTCGCCTGTTTTTGCAAATCTTATATCAGATTGCAAAAACAGCGAAACACGTGAAACAGATTTGCAAAAACACGAAAACACGTAGAACTGAAATATAACAGAACTTTGATGTATGTACATATTACATGTACTGTTGTGCGGATCCAGACAGCGGCATGAGGGCACTCACCCCCCGACCTTTATTTTTACAAATAGATATCTGTATGTATTATTTTATTACTCGTCAGTAACTTTTAATACATAGATTATAAGATGCATACAAAATTCTGGATCCACCACTGGATGTATATACTTTTTCTAGACCCAAGGAGTTAGCCTTAGCTAGAGTGTACAGGAGTTTGAATATTATTGCTTCTGCTTGTTTCGATTTGTACTTGTTATGTAATAGTACTTTTAGAGTTGCGAATACTTGTATCATTACATTCTTTTAGGTATAATTGTATCACCTACAAGAAACAAGAAGTATGATGAGACAGAGCAGGATATGAGGTTATTTTCAAACCAATTTTGTTCGAAGACAAATGTTATATTGAAAAAACGATATGTGAATCACACAAACATCATCTTGCTGAGAAATAAAGAATGAAAACAAAACAAATAGTCACTTTTATTTTGTGTGAGGAAAAAATAACAAGTGTGGATGCCATAAATGGAAAGAAGAGATTTTCAGTGTCTTGAAAGTAGCCTGACTTTACAAGACTGAGAAGAAAGAAAATTGATGAAAATGTGATGAAACTAGAATGAGTGGGTGTTTGTTGCATATGAATACAGTTTACTGGGTAACATAGTCATCCATACTTGACCCAAATTCAAAATTGAAACAAATTAAGGACAAAATTATGTACAATCAAAACATCATATAAAAGTAAAAAAAAAAACAAAATTGGCTGAACCAAGGTGAAATAACATTGAGCAGAATCATAGGCGTACAGGGAGGGGGAGCTAATTTAAATAAAGGGGCACATGGGGTTTCACTTATAAAATTAATTTTGCATGTATTTTTATTTTCTCTTTCAAATAAAAAAGAAACACCGCCCCTACCTCCCCTATATTAAATATTAAAAGAAACTGTAAATGTAAGTGTTATTTTTATCAGACGGAGAGTGAGTAAAAAGAGCAGCGGAAAAAGTGAACCATTATGAAATAAAAGGGTGATAAATCATGTGTAATAGATGTGTGTGGATGTGTATGAAGGTTCGCGAAAGTTATAACATGTATTCTTTTAAACTTATGGGAAAAGAATTTGCTTTGAAAGAGTTAGAATTGGCAAGTGCATGGTTACAAGGGACTACATATAATCAATACACTATAGTCAATGGCACGCTGTGCGGTGCTTCCCGACGCGTCCGCAAACATGAGAGTGGTTATGGCCGCCGCTCGCACTGAGCGGTGGGGCCAAGCGTTCGTACGGTGCGTATGGGCCAATGGTATATCCAGATATTTGGTAGAGATCAGTGGTGTGCACAAGAAGGGGATGAAAACTGTTTAGCTAACAGTAGAGGGCAGTATCACAATTTCAGAGCTCTCAAAATTGAGTAGTATTTGTAAGCAGGAGAAGAAGTCAAACCCTTATCCTGGCCCGATATTTTAGATGAATAAAAAAAAAAATTAAAAAAAACAATGTTAATATTTTTTTAGTATTCCTGTAAAGCCCAATATAAAACATTGAAACAGAAAAACATGCAAAAATGTTTAACCCACAATTTGTGGAAAATATTAAGTGATGAAAGACGGAAATCAAAGTCTTCCCATAGACAAAATTTTAAAATCTAGAATCATGACGAGTTGACACTTTGCACCTTGTAGTCTATTCATCACAATACAACACACAGAACTTATGCATGTCCACAAATTACAATCTCTGTTACAGTGTTAGTAGGATTAAAATCATATTCGTCAGTGGGGTGACAAAACCTCATATCTCAAGAATGTCAAATGTTCAGAAGAGCGACAAAACATGGCAGCCAACATACTATGACCTATGGGATCGCCTTTATTTGACATCCTTTGGTGGCTTCATTTTTAGGGTAAGAGAGCTAGAATTTGGACAGGACATTACTTGACTGATTACCAGGAAATTAATCAAAAAGGTGATTTTTTTTTGCACCAAAATTTGAGATACATGGTCTTGTCACCCCATTGATGTGTTGTCCCACACACTTTGTTTCATGTTAGCCATGACAGACGTACCACAACAGAAGTATCCATCCACTTACCTAGAGGATCCACAATGTTGGGAAGAGGCAACCCAAACGGGTCCTCGGCTGATACAGGTGCTGGTTCACATTCCCGCTTGATGCCACCGTGGCGCCGACTAAGGTACCGTGATTGCCGCCGGCGCCATCTTGCCTGGTCTTCCTGGCAGTTGTCTCCCACCCCAAAAAAGTTGGCCGTCTGTGACACCAGCCGACTGTCAAGAAAAGAAGATATGATTTGGACTGTTTAGAATATTATGTTATATTGTAGTATTGCTTTTTTCATTAAGATACAATATTATTCATGTATATATTATGTTTGCACTGGGTACCTTGCCCAGTTCGGAAACTAGCACTGCTGTAATGGCCGACTCATAATTTGCAAATTCAAAAAGCAGTGTCTGTATAATCACATCCAGAATGTTTCAACAGTGAAAAAGTTACCACTGCCATCTGGTGTCCAGTAGATGGCATTTAATTAGAAAGTATTACAGTAGGACTACATGTAACTATATGACATAATATTATCTGGAGACCAAGAAGGGCATTTACTAACACTATATTTCTCTACCACGGACACTTATAATTAATAAATAACTTTCGCTTCAATTTCCACACAGTCATGTTTATTTCTCATTATCTAATTTTATGATAAATCATTTTCTTTACACAAAGTTTGTTAGTATAGATTTGTAATTGATAATAAATAATGTTTTCATGTTAGGCCAAGTAAAAAAATAAACATGTTGATCGTCCCCGCCCGCATCGATTTTTGGTGCTGCCTCGATTTTTTTGTTATTTGTTTGTTTGTTGTTTTTTTCTTTTTTTTCTTTTTTTTTTTTTCTAAATTCACCAACACGATGTATAATGGGTTAGACAACATGAGTAGTTAGTATGTTATTTTTAGTTCTCGAGTAAAACATTCAAACACCATGATGGCAATGAAACATTATAAAAAGCATAAGAAAATTTATATAAACAGTGTCTGTGTGGACTTGAATGGATTGTGCAATCAAATATACATCAGGGGTTCCCAAACATTTTGTTCATGACCCCAAACCAACTAACTTTGTCATAACAAGGACTGGTGGTGACCCCAATTAAAGGTTTACTAAATTAGAAAAATAATTATGCATTTTTCGTTGAGGAGGTATCCTCAGAAGTCACAATTTACCACCCATTCTTTTCAAAACACTTTTGTAATTAATGATAATCAATTTGAAAACCCATAATTGCCCATTCCCGCTGCTATAAGCCCGCCCCTAAAAAGCTTCATCGAAGAGATATCGTGGTCACGTGACTGTGACGTATTGTGAGTAAGCCAGCCTCACGGACAGTACAGTTGTATACGTAGAGGAGGGAGCGCCTGAGCTGGCGGGCCGCTATGCCTCATGCTCCCGTTGCACGATGACATACTGTTTCTTTCATACATTACATGGTCACTAGAATGTTGATTTGGACACGATTTCATCAATAAATTTCTAATTTGTGTGTTGATAAGGGTTGTAGTAAGAGCACTGAGGGATGCTAGGCCTAGCTTTTATACAATCATTTTTTCAAAAAGAGATTGAAGCTTTGGAGTTTGGAAAAGTAAGTCAAGCTTCTGAGCAGCTAGCAGACTGGCTACGGGCCACAAATACTTGCAGTGAAATTTGCCAGAAGTTGAACTAAAATATTCCTAATTCGATATGAGGAATGAGATATTGTTTACGTAGGTTACTACATACTGACAAGTAATAACATTCTTCTACTTACAGTTTATCAATAGAAGTCAATTTTGAATATAAACAGTCACTGTGGTAATATTGTAGGCAGACTGATTCAGGACAGTTATGCAATATACAGCGACGAGAATCAGACTTACAATGTACTATATAGTGAGTGCATAGACGTAAGGGTGAGTGTGTAATTCGCACGCTGCAAGAAATATGCCAATAGGGCAGCTATTTCGTCCAAGTGCATCTATCGTGTGTGTATATACTAAATACACATACGACCTTATATCTGCCCCATCAGCTCATAACTCTGCGTGCGAAGCATGGATGACACAGGATCTGTCTATACGATAACTCATAGTCGATTAAACCAGTCGTTATGTTTATGCTGGAGGCTATTTGAGGTACAACAAGTGTAAATAAACCTAAACTTACAGGGACACATCACAAACGACTGTTATGCGTTTAAGATAATGCAAAGACACAGTTGACAGCACAAGACGACGAGGATGTTTGGTAAAAATTACGCAAGATTTGGAACATTTGGCGAAAATGTTCACTGATGATGTGTAACAGGTATTCTTAACGACTTTCGTATACTAAATCTACATTCATTCTTCGTCAATTTTTCGTTAGTTTTCTCTCTGCACAAAGGATCTAATATTACGTTTGGTGTACATACAATGCATTTGCCAAGGTTCGCCGTTTGTTTTGGGGTCTTCTGACTTGTTAATACGTTCATTTCCGCTAATGAACCAATCAGCTCAACAGGTTTCAGGAATGTTACCAAAACCTATAGTTTTCCACATTTTTCGTCAATTTGAGACTTTCTTATGAAAAACAATTTTCACTTTCATTTTTAGAAGGTAATTATCCACTGAATAAGCCCAATTTGTTTTTCTAATTTAGTAAACCTTTAAGCAATTCATCAGTACCGTTAATAAATTCTGACAAAGTCTTGCACCCCACAGTTTGAAAACCCCTGATCTACATGTTGTAAAATCTCTCACTGATCACTTGTCATTCAAGCTGCAAAATACTGATTGATATTGGCAACTGACTTGACAAGTGGACAATATGATACATGTATATCTTCATTTGTGGACCTGCATTGCACCTTAAACCTAAAAGCAGCATTAAATCTTCTTCAAATATGAATATGGCGGCCATCTTGGACGCGGCAGCCATTTTGGAAAAAATAACAAAATAACAAATAATAAGGGCCTCCCTCATCAACTTTTTTGAAAAGTCCGGACGATCAACATGTTTATTTTTTTACTTGGCCTTATGTTTGTTATTAGCATTTCCTTCCTTACATTACAAATAAAAAACATTACAAATATTAAATCTTGAAAGCGCTCTTAAAGTAAAGTGCTTCATAAATTTGGCTATCATCATATTTTTTTCATGCAACACTCCCCTGATTCTTAAAAGACAAATGTGTACATGTTAATTCATAATTCCTGCTGATCTAGCAATCTGTCAATTAAGAAATGATCGTCAAGCTACAACTGAGCCTTTAATGATAGATCCTTCCTCAATAAATATAGTCTGTCAAACTTCTGCACAAACCAAATATAGCTTGCAAGTGAATCATGGTGTTTCCTGCCTTTCCTACAACAGGAGCAAAGCCATTAATTTCACCAATTATATTTTCCTCTACGATCGTCTTGATAGCAAAGAAACATAAGACAGTTAGGAGGCAGATTTCTCTAATTAGTGTCTAGGGTACGGCCTTGCCTCCTTCTCGCACACACCGGTAACTCAATTATAAAGCCTAACCCAGTTCTAATATACTGCTATTGTAGACAGTTGTGATTCCCTCAATGATTGTGATGTACTTGAGAATTCTCACATAAAAGATATTCCACTTTTAGCATATCACATATTTCAGTTTTAAAGAACTGTATGGTTAAAATAAAGAAGTCTGGTGTATATGTATGCATTGGACATTGATGTCGATTGTAAGCACACAAAAAAAAGTGGTAATAAAGTGATCAATAGCAGTAAAGTTATTTTGTGAAGAGATGATTTGCCAACAGAAGGTAGGCTTAAAAGGGGGAAATGTATTTAAAAAATTAAAAACTTATTTAATCGAGTAAGAACATTTCTTATACATTTGTGATTATCTTACGATAAATGTTAACAGTTAAATTGACTTATTATGTATTTATGATTTGCAGTTTTAGTCGCACAATCTTTAAACATGGTAAGGTTCTCATTTCATGAATTTTTTTCTGATTCAAGATCATGTTTCTAATTCAAGATTTTATGGTGAACCTTGAGAATTAAGGGACAGAAATCTTGCTAGAGATAAAGTACTTGTGATCTGCAGGTTGCGATTGTGACATGTTCTGCACACGACAGGGCTAATCACAAGTCTCAAGGGCAATAAGATCCTCAAATTGGCACCACTCTAGAGAGATTTTACAGTATATCACCTGCTTCTTCATGTGACTTCAGTGTTCACATGACAGAAGTTTTCATTTACCCTTTTATAGCTACCAAACTGCAGTGGCCTTTAGCTTACGGTACTTGTGGAAATGTTAGATACATTCATTTTTCGGATATGCACAAATAGTTTTAATATTTTATAGCAGATTTTGATAAAACTGTTTTTAAATCGTTCCTCTCATTTTACTCCTTCTTTTAAGTACAAAAATGGAATAAAAGAAGCCATAGAAATAATAACTATCCATGAAATCAGCATAAAATAACTTCAATGTCAAATTACCTTACAAGTAGGCCCTATACTCAATATGAAAAATGAGCAAAGAAAAAGCTCAATTGCTCATTTTTCACATTATATATTTCTGGTCAGTTTTACTTTTTGTTCAAAAGTATACACAATGTGACAAAATGTTTGGCATTCAATTTCCTTTAGAGTGTTTCTTAGTGGAGAGCTTTTGAAACCTTACAACTTGCTTGTATATTTTAATACAGTTATCAATATAGAAGTAATCATGTCAACTGACATTAAAATAACCGGAAATTACAATGTAAGAAACCATTTAAAAAAGAAAAAAAGAGAGGGGGAGACAGTATGAAAGTTGAAACAAAGAAAAAAGAAAGGGTAGAAACAAAGTCAAAATCAGAGGATTAAAAGATCATGTTCACTGAGATACAAATAGGAAAATAAAACTTTTTTTTTAAATTGTGTTAGATAAATCATAAATATGTTATGGTTCTAAAGTCAAAGCATCATTTTTGTGAGTCTATTCGTTGTAGACTATTCATGATGTGGCTTCATGTCCGTTTTATCCATTAATTCCTCCATGGATGTGGTTCCAAAATAGAATCTTGACTGTACAGCTGCCACCATTCTACTCTACTCTCTTTGGGTCATGATTAAGAACGTTGCACTCTCAGTTCTTCAAGAGACGTGCCTTGTTCTACATTGCAACAAATAATGTGGAGCACTCATATCCCTATCCCTATCAAGAAGAAAGCGAGAGAGAGAAAGAGAAAGAGAATAAGACAAGGAAAAAAGAAGGGGTGACATGAGAAAGGAGTACAGAATACATGAAAAAAAAGTTTTAAAAAAGTAAAGTAGTAAGGAACAGTAAGTAGTAGTAATATCATGTAATAGTAGGAGTAGAAGTAGAAATAAAAGTAAAACTAAAAGTAGAAGTAGAAGTAGAAGTAGAAGTAAAGGTAGAAGTAGAAGTAGAAGTAGAGTAGAAGTAGAAGTAGAAGTAGAAGTAGAAGTAAAGGTAGAAGTAGAAGTAGAAGTAGAAGTAGAAGTAGAAGTTAGAAGTGAGTAGAAAATAGAAGTAGAAGTAGAAGTAGAGTAGAGTAGAAGTAGAAGTAGAAGTAGAAGTAGAGTAAGTAGATAGAAGTAGAAGTAGAAGTAGAAAGTAGAGTAGTAAGTAGAAGTAGAAGTAGAAGTAAAGAAGTAGAAGTAGAAGTAGAGTAGAAGTAGAGTAGAAGTAGAGTAGAAGTAAGAAGTAGAAGTAGGAGTAGAAGTAGAAGTAGAGTAAAAGTAGAAGTAAGAAGTAGAAGTAGAAGTAGAAGTAGAAGTAGAAGTAGAAGATAGAAGTAGAAGTAGAAGTAGAAGTAGAAGTAGAAGTAGAAGTAGAAGTAGAAGTAGAAGTAGAAGTAGAAGTAGAAGTAGAAGTAGAAGTAGAAGTAGAGTAGAAGTAGAAAGTAGGAAAGTAGAAGTAGAGTAGAAGTAGAAGTAGAAAGTAGAAGTAGAAGTAGAAGTAGAAGTAGAAGTAGAAGTAGAAGTAGAGTAGAAGTAGAAGTAGAGTAGAGTAGAAGTAGAAGTAGAAGTAAGTAGAAGTAGAAGTAGAAGTAGAAGAGTAGAAGTAGAAGTAGAAGTAGAGTAGAAGTAGAGAGTAGAAGTAGAAGTAGAAGTAGAGAGTAGAGTAGTAGAAGTAGAAGTAGTAGAAGTAGAAGTAGAAGAGTAGAAAGTAGATAGTAGAAGTAGAAGTAGAAGTAGAAGTAGGTAGAAGTAGAGAGTAGAAGTAGAAGTAGAAGTAAGAAGTAGAAGTAGAAGTAGAAGTAGATAGAAGTAGAAGTAGAAGTAGAAAGTAAGAAGTAGAGAGGTAGAAGTAGAAGTAGAAGTAGAAGTAAGAGTAGAAGTAAGTAGAGTAGAAGTAGAGTAGAAGTAGAGTAGAAGTAGAGTAGAAGTAGAGTAGAAAGTAGAAGTAGAAGTAGAAGTAGAAGTAGAAGTAGAGTAGAAGTAGAGTAGAAGATAGAGTAGAAGTAGAAGTAGAGTAGAAGTAGAAGTAGAAGTAGAAGTGAAGTTAGAAGTAGAAGTAGAAAGTAGAAGTAGAAGTAGAGGTAGAAGTTGAAGTAGAAGTAGAAGTAGAAGTAGAAGTAGAAGTAGAGTAGAAGTAAGAGTAGAAGTAGAGTGAAGTAGAAGAGAAGTAGAGTAGAAGTAGAAGTAGAAGTAGAAGTAGATAGAGTAGAAGTAGAAGTAGAAGTAGAAGTAGAAGTAGAGTAGAGTAGAAGTAAGAGTAGATAGAAGTAGAGTAGAAGTAGAGTAGAAGTAGAAGATAGAAGTAAAGTAAAGTAAAGTAAAGTAAAGTAAAGTAAAAGTAAAAGTAAAGTAAAGTAAAAGTAAAGTAGTAGTAAGTAAAGTAAGTAAGTAGAAGTAGAAGTAGAGTAGAAAGTAGAGTAGAAGTAGAAGTAGAGTAGAAGAGTAGAAGTAGAAGTAGAAGTAGAAGTAGAAGTAGAAGTAGAGTAAGAGTAGAAGTAGAAGTAGAAGTAGAAGTAGAAGTAGAAGTAGAAGTAGAGAGATGAGTAGAAGTAGAAGTAGAAGTAGAAGTAGAAGTAGAAGTAGAAGTAGAGTAGAAGTAGAAAGTAGAAGTAGAAGTAAAAGTAAGTAGAAGTAGAAGTAGAAGTAGAAGTATAGAAGTAGAGTAGAAGTAGAAGTAGAAGTAGAGTAGAAGTAGAAGTAAAGAAGTAGAATAGAAGTAGAGTAGAAGTAGAGTAGAAGTAGAAGTAGAAGTAGAGTAGAAGTAGAAGTAGAAGTAGAAGTAAGAAGTAGAAGTAGAATAGAAGTAGAGTAAGTAGAGTAGTAGAAGTAGAAGTAGAAGTAAGAGTATAGAAGTAGAAGTAGAAGTAGAAGTAGAAGTAGAAGTAGAAAGTAGAAAGTAGAGTAGAAGTAGAAGTAGAAGTAGAATAGAAGTAGAAGTAGAAGAGTAAGTAGAAGAGTAGAAGTAGAAGTAGAAGTAGAAGTAGAAGTAGAGTAGAAGTAGAAGTAGAGTAGAAGTAGAAGTAGAAGTAATAGAAATAGAAGTAGAAGTAGAAGAGTAGAAGGTAGAAAGTAGAAGTAGAGTAGAAGAGTAGAAGTAGAGTAGAAGTAGAAGTAGAGTAGAGTAGAAGAGTAGAAGTAGAGGTAGAAGTAGAAGTAGAAGTAGAAGTAAGAAGTAGAGAATAGAAGTAGAAGTAGAAGTAGAAGTAGAAGTAGAAGTAGAAAGTAGAAGTAGAAGTAGAGTAGAAGTAGAGTAGAGTAGAAGTAGAAGTAGAAGTAGAGTAGAAAGTAGAAGTAGAGTAGAAGTAGAGTAGAAGTAGAAGTAGAAGTAGAGTAGAAGTAGAGTAGAAGTAGAAGTGAAGTAGAATGTAGAAGTAGAGTAGAAGTAGAAGTAGAGGTAGAGAGTAGAGTAGAAGTAGAGTAGAAGTAGAAGTAGAAGTAAAGTAAAAGTAGAAGTAGAAGTATGAAGTAGAAGTAGAATAGAAGTAGAGTAGAAGTAGAAGTAGAAGTAGAGTAGAAGTAGAAGTAGAAGTAGAGTAGAGTAGAAGTAGAAGTAGAAGTGAAGTAGAGAAAGTAGAAGTAGAGTAGAAGTAGAAGTAGAAGTAGAGTGAAGTAGAAGTAGAAGTAGAAGTAGAAGTAGAAGTAGAAGTAGAGTAGAAGTAGAAGTAGAAGTAGAGTAGAAGTAGAAGTAAGAAGTAGAAGTAAGAAGTAGAAGTAGAAGTAGAAGTAGAAGTAGAAGTAGAAGTAGAGTAGAAGTAGAGTAGAAGTAGAGTAGAAAAGTAAGGAAGTAGAAGTAGAAGTAGAAGTAGAAGTAGAGTAGATAGTAGAAGTAGAGTAGAAGTAGAGTAGAAGTAGAGTAGAAGTAGAGTAGAAGTAGAGTAGAGTAGAAGTAGAAAGTAAAAAGTAAAAGTAGAAGTAGAAGTAGAAGTAGAAGTAGAAGTAGAGTAGAGTAGAAGTAGAAGTAGAAGTAGAGTAGAAGTAGAAGAGAGTAGAAGTAGAAGTAGAAGTAAGAAGTAGAGAGTAGTAGTAGAAGTAGAAGTAGGAAGTAGAGTAGAAGTAGAAGTAGAGTAGAGTAGAAGTAGATGTAGGAAAGTAAGATAGAGTAGAGTAGAGTAGAAGTAGAAGTAGAAGTAGAGATAGAAGTAGAGTAGAAGTACGAAGTAGAGTAGAAGTAGAGTAGAAGTAAAGAGTAGAAGTAGAAGTAGAAGTAGAGTAGAAGTAGAGTAGAAGTAGAAGTAGAAGTAAGAAGTAGAAGTAGAAGTAGAAGTAGAAGTAGAAAGTAGAAGTAGAAGTAGAAGTAGAAGTAGATAGAAGAGTAGAAAGTAGAAGTAGAGTAGAAGTAGAAGTAGAAGTAGAAGTAGAAGTAGAGTAGAAGTAGAAGTTAGAGTAGAAGTAGAAGTAGAAGTAGAGTAGAAGTAGAAGTGAAGTAGAGTAGAAGTTAAGAAGTAGAGTAGAGTAGAAGTAGAAGTAGAAGAAGTAGAAGTAGAAGTAGAAAGTAGAAGTAGAATAGAAGTAGAAGTAGAAGTAGAGAGAAGTAGAGAAGTAGAGTAGAAGTAGGCAGTAGAAGTAGAGAGAAGTAGAGTAGAAGTAGAGTAGAAGTAGAAGTGAAGTAGACAGTAGAAGTAGAAGTAAGAGTAGAAGTAGAAGTAGAGTAGAAGTAGAGTAGAAGTAGAGTAGAAGTAGAGGTAGAAGTAGAAGTAGAAGTAAGTAAGTAAAGTAAAGTAGAAGTAGAAGTAGAAGTAGAAGTAGAAGTAGATAGAAGTAGAAGTGAAGTAGAAGTAGAGTAGAAGTAGAAGATAGAGTAGAAGTAGAATAGAAGTAGAAGTAGAAGTAGAGTAGAAGTAGAGTAGAAGTAGAGTAGAGTAGAGAGTAAAGAAGTAGAAGTAGAGTAGAAGTAGAAGTAGAAGTAGAAGTAGAGTAGAAGTAGAAGTAGAAGAAGTAGAGTAGAAGTAAGAATAGAAGGTGAAGTAGAAGTAGAAGTAGAAGTAGAGTAGAAGTGAGAAGTAGAGTAGAAGTAGAGTAGAAGTAGAGTATAGAAGTAGAGTAGAAGTAGAGTAGAAGTAGAAGTAGAAGTAGAGTAGAAGTAGAAGTAGAGTAGAAGTAGAAGTAGAGTAGAAGTAGAGTAGAAGTAGAGTAGAAATAGAGTAGAAGTAGAGTAGAAGTAAAAGTAGAAAGTAAAAGTAAAAGTAAAGTAAAGTAGAAGTAGAAGTAGAAGTAGAAGTAGAAGTAGAGTAGAAGTAGAAAGTAGAAAGTAGAGTAGAAGTAGAAGTAGAGTAGAGTAGGAAGTAGAAGTAGAAGTAGAAGTAGAAGTAGAAGTAGAGTAGAAGTAGAGTAGAAGTAGAAAGTAGAAGTAGAAGTAGAAGTAGAAGTAGAAGTAGAAGTAGAGTAGAAGTAGAAGTAGAAGTAGAGTAGAAGTAGAAGTAGAAGTAGAAGTAGAAGTAGAAGTAGAAGTAGAAGTAGAGAGAGATAGAAGTAGAAAGAATAGAAGTAGTAAGTAGAAGTAGAGTAGAAGTAGAGTAGAAGTAGAAGTAGAAGTAGAAGTAGAGTAGAAGTAGAAGAAGAGTAGAAGTAGAGTAGAAGTAGAAGTAGAGTAGAAGTAGAGTAGAAGTAGAGAGAAGTAGAGTAGAAGTAG
Source organism: Paracentrotus lividus (assembly GCA_940671915.1). Classification (NCBI taxonomy): domain Eukaryota; kingdom Metazoa; phylum Echinodermata; class Echinoidea; order Camarodonta; family Echinidae; genus Paracentrotus; species Paracentrotus lividus. The sequence continues at coordinate 18,188,033 of CALNVZ010003430.1, read as the reverse complement.
AGTAAAGAAAGTAGAAGTAGAAGTAAGAAGTAGAAGTAAGAGAAAAAAAGTAGAAGTAGAAGTAAGTAGAAGTAGAGTAGAAGTAGAGGTAGAAAGTAGAGTAGAAGTAGAAGTAGAAGTAGAGTAGAAGTAGAAAGTAGAGTAGAAGTAGAGTAGAAGTAGAAGTAGAGTAGAAGTAGAAGTAGAAGTAGAAGTAGAAGTAGAAGTAGAAGTAGAAGTAGAGTTAGAAGTAGAAGTAGAAGTAGAGTAGAAGTAGAAAGTAGAAGTAGAAGTAGAAGTAGAAGTAGAAGTAGAAGTAGAAGTAGAAGTAAGAGTAGAAGTAGAAGTAGAAGTAGAAGTAGAAGTAAAGAAGAGTAGAAGTAGAAGTAGAAGTAGAAGTAGAAGTAGAAGTAGAAGTAGAAGTAAGAAGTAGAAGTAGAAGTAGAAGTAAGAAGTAGAGTAGAAGTAGAAGTGAAGTAGAGTAGAAGTAGAGAAGTAGAAGTAAAAGTAGAAGTAGAAGTAGAAGTAGAAGTAGAAGTAGAGTAGAAGTAGAAGTAGAAGTAGTAGAGTAGAAGTAGAAGTAGAAGTAAAGAGAAGTAGAAGTAGAAGTAGAAGTAGAAGTAGAAGTAGAAGTAGAAGTAGAGTAGAAAGTAGAAGAGTAAGAGTAGAAGTAGAGTAGAAAGTAGAGTAGAAGTGAACGAGTAGAAGTAGAAGTAGAGTAGAAGTAGAGTAGAAGTAGAGTAGAAGTAGAGTAGAAGTAGAGTAGAAGTAGAAGTAGAAGTAAAAGTAGAAGTAAAAGTAGAAGTAGATGGAGAAGGAGAAGGAGAAGTAGAAGTAGAAACTAGAAAAAGAAGTAAAAGTAGAGTAGTAGTAGTTTTTGTAGTAGCCAGTAGTAGTAGTATAATTAGTATCAAGAGTGTAGCCCTTGTATGAATAGTGGTAGAAGTAGAAGTACTAGTAGAAGTACTAGTAGTAGCAACATTGTTGCAGTAGTACTATTACTAGTAGTAGTATGAGTGTAGTACGAATAATGGTATTAGAAGTGGTAGTAGGAGTAGCAGTAGGAGTAGCAGTAGTAGTAGTAGTAGTAGTAGTAGTAGTAGTAGTAGTAGTAGGAGTAGTAGTAGTAGTAGTAGTAGTAGTCGTAGTAGTCGTCGTCGTCGTCGTCGTCGTCGTAGTCGTAGTAGTAGTAGTAGTAGTAGTAGTAGTAGTAGTAGTAGCAGTGCTCAGTAAATATATTCAATTAATAAAAGCACAAGTTTTCTTAGAATATATCTGTAAAGTCTGAAGTTAAACACTCTCCCTGTAAACGACACATTATATAAGACACAGAAACTCTGACACTATTTGAGGCTTCTACCTCCCATATTTCCAATTGTCTTTAGTTATTTTGGCAAAATCACAACTTTGGATTTGTGAGCTTTCATTCTGCAGCAACTGCCTCTCCCTATCAGCTATGTGTATAGCATGAGTCAGAGTTCAGTGTCAACCAATTCAGGTCAAATATAATATTGAACAAATTCAATTATCTGACCGAATGCCCATTATCTCTCTGATCTGACACAAAACAATTGTGTATCTTTATTATCATTATTATTGTTATTTTGCCATTAATGTGAATATATCAGTTTTACATTGTATTATTATTGTAATTCTTTTATTGATTGTGAAAGAAGAAAACAGAATTGAACAGTAACTCTCCTGGAAGATAATGTAGCCTATTCATATGTGTATTATAACAGCTTCGGATAAAGAGTGGGCTCATAATGACTTCTCACATACGTACAATCAAGATAAACAATGCAAATGAAGTTGGCAACAAATTTCTTCTTGGCTCTGAATATTCTCTCCTCGCAATGCTTCGTGGGTATATATATGGTACTTTTGTATGAATACATCTCTGGATTCATTAATATGTTTGTTTTTTTTTATTTAACAAAATGGAGAGCAGCTTGCAATGCATAGGGTACTAAACACAGTGTGGGAAATCTGCACACACTGTGGTATTTCAGAATATTAAAGTTCCCGGTATTTCAGGGTAAAGTTCGATTCCTAAGTCTGATTCTGAAGTCAAGTTGTGTTCTCATCTACTTGTAAATCAGTTTAACAAGGCAAAGCAGTCTTGAAAACCACCACCTTCTGAAGCAGTTTATACAAGACCACTTAAAGATTGCTTCCAAGACTACTTCAAGCATTATTCCCACAAAAAGTTAAACCGGGGCCCACTAAACTGATTTCCGTTTAACCGGTGAAGAAAAGTAGATGAGAACAGGGTCAAAGTGTCCTTTTCAACTCCTGCAAGAGCCCTACAGGACTGTCATGGCTTCCACAAGAGGAAATCTATGCTTTTGATTAAATATTAAAAAATTCAGATCCCCCTGGCCAACATGAGGTTAGACACAGTTCACATCAGGGCATCGATCTGCCTCATTAAGACGTGCTAGACATCTTATTCTGATAAGCACCCTTTTTGGACAGTGAAAGTATAAACTGAAAATACAACATGATCACACATTATACAGTGCGTTTCAAATAAAAGGTAATCCATTTTTGGAGGGGCTATATTCCCAGCTCATCCATTTTGGATATTTATTTCTGTCATATAATTGAAGACGAACTCCTCACCTTTACAATGATACCTTTCTTGAATCATAAATGTGACGCATAACCGAATAAATTGCAAATGAAGGTGTCATGTACAAATCCATTTTTTCTGAGTTTTTGTCAAAGGATGAAAGACAGGGTGATACTTTCAAAGGAGTCACACATCATTGCACGCAATCCTATTAACAATGCTCTGGGACAGCAGGGACAGCATTCACTCAGTCTTCTTTCATTTTCTTAAAACTTGGAAAAACTGACTCTGTACCTGCCATTATTATTTGCAATTTACTAAATTATGCTTTACATTTATGATTCGAGAAAACTATCATTGGAAAGGTGGAGAGTTCATCTTTAATTATAATTTACATATAAACAGCAAAAAAAAAATGAGCACGGAACATGGGCCCTCTAAATATGGATTACCTGTTATTTGAAACACACTGTAAAGAGGAAAAAAGAAATAATAGTACAACCATGGAAAAAATAACTTATATTAAGTATGAAATATTCTCAAACATTATATGTATGGGGTATCAAATTAAAGCCCCATGACTTTTCTTGTTGATGCACTTTATTTTGTATAATTTGCTTTTCTAAAATAAAGGTTAATGCTAAATTTCATTTGACGACAATTTAATCGTAAATGCCCAAACCTTTTGTTCTATCACGGTCATTTTGGCTCATTATGTTTGAAACCTACACAAAGGCATGTGACGGCATGCGCAAAATGGATTTTTTTTTTTCTTTAATTGTAGTAAAATGGTCATCTTAAAAGACTACAGCACTAAATTAGCTAGAAAATATCAAACAATACCAGGTTGTGATTTTATTTGATATAGACTGTAGGGCCTACATATCGTTTTCCAGACTGTTAATTAGAAAAGTTACAAAAATATTATTTCGAGGTGCGTGCATGCTGAATAAATGTTCATCAAAATCCACAATCACGTCTATCGATTCTAAAGCCAAAGATCACATACATATCTCTGACTCATAAATGTATATACACTACCTTCTTGATCTTTCAGGGGCATTTGGATTTTGGAGATACTTCATTCTAGTAAATTATCACAAGTATTTCCATAAATTATGTCTAATTCTCAGAATTTCAGCTAATCCCTCAGCATAATGTAATCCTTAGAACTATCGCACATTCCACAAAATCATGGAAATCCTCTAGTGTAAAAACTGTTCGTCAACTATTCTGATGTTGCAAACAAAATCTTCTTTGTCAATTCAAAACAATTCCATATCTATTGCAAAGATATATAAAAGTGTAGATCACAATAATATCCAGTAATCCTTTAGACCGAGTTTAGGCCTCTGCTAAAGAATCCATATACATATATATGTACACAAGCAGTATGCCAACAAAATACTAGTGTATCGTCTTAGAAGTTGTTTCGAAGGTGATTCAAAATGACAAATGTTGTAGATCCTCCTCCATCAAAACAGCACTTAATTCATGTTGACGTTTGAACAATAGCACAACATGTAGATATGTAACTTAAGCTTTCACTATGCCCCTGTATTAAAGTCTTTCCATTGTGAGGTAAATATCACATGCTTCTTTGCCCCCTTCCCGGCTTCGGTCCTTGCGAGATTAAAGTTTGACGTGCTCTTAGCTCAGACATTCCCGCGAGTTTCCTCAGGATGTGACGGTTAGAACGTTCTAAGGCACAGGAAGGTTTGTAAGACTACTGTGAAGGGGGCAACGAGCTAGGCAACGCAACGGGGAAGGGGGACACAATAATTGTATAGGATAGCAATGAGAGGGGAAAGATCGCTGCAAGTTTAATCATTTGCGGTGCAAAGGATTGATCCCTATCGGTCACACTTAAAGGGAACTTGGGTAGGAGGTACTATTCAAGATTTTGAAATGAATGTGAGCAAAGATAAAAATTGCTTTTAGTTTGCTGTACAATATATTGTAAGAACAGAAATAAAACATGGTGATTCATTACATTTAGTAAGGGTGGTATCTCACTTCGCGGAAACTACTTTGAGACAGTTTTGAAAATGCTTGGAGACGGTTTTGAAACTTGTCGCGGAGATGTCTCCGCGATGTCTCCTCGGTCCCCATGACGTTTCATGAGTCGCGGAAACTACTTTGAGACGGTTCTTTGAAACTGCTTTGAGACAGTTATTAAAAATTGTCGCAGAGACGTCTACGCGACAGAATAAAGTACCGGAGACATCTCTAATACTTTTTATCTGTCGCGGAGACGATTCCGTCGCAGAGACATCTCCGCAAAGTGAGATACCATCCTTAGTGTCAAGCAGTTAAGATATTTAACAATTACATACATAGTAAGAATTCAATTGTACTAAAATATCAATAACTGTAGACCAAATCAATTTTTTAACAGATATGAAAGCTGAAAAGTATATAATGCACAATTGTCACTTTTCATATAAGAATTGTCTTCATAAATGATTCTTTCCATATCCTTTTGGATTTATTCTTATTTTAACAATATTTGTTTTTGAGACTTAAATAAGAGCCTTTAATGACATGAAAGACTGCTGATCCAGATGAACCTTGTTCCATAAGACTTGGTCAAAGGAACTGAGATCTATTTATAAACTCTCAGCGATTTGTCATCACACGTACTCCAAATGAGGCAACGTTCATTAATAATATTATCATGGACACTTCTTTCTATTCTCTCTCATCAGAAAATATTCTGAAAGTTGTCTTCTTACATGTACCTGGTTTCAAATCCATAAGATATACTCATTATTGCTATGATTAGACAAAACATCATGTAAAATTGAAGTCAAATTATTACAGGTCAATTTTTTTTTTATAGGAAGCAGTTGCAGGATGCATTACATTTACATGTGTAGGCCTACATTGTACATGTATGTACATGATGTATTTGAAATCAGACAACTTTTTTAAAACTCTTTTATGGTAAACTAAAAGGGAAAAAATGATAACAATTGAATCTAGATTTTGTTACTCAAGTAATATTTCATTTACATGCAAATTGACAATGATTGTTATTTAGTGGCTGAATGTGGCAAGTTTACAAGAGCACCACATTTTTGATAGTGTATGGAATATAAAATTTACTTGATTCATCCCAACAGGTCAAAAACAAATCAACCCCCTCCCTGATCACACATATTTTGTTTAATCCCTCACCTCATTATCATTCCTTGTCGCCACCAACCTTAATATCTTCAGAAACCTGTTCAGAATCTATACATTTTTGTAAGCACTCTATTTCAACTCAAGCATCCCCATCTTATTGCAACAATGCGACAAGGAATGAAAAATGATTTATCAAATCTTACAAGCCAGTGGGGCCACCCCATATGAGAATTAGTCATCATAATTCCGATCTCTGTTTGATTTCTTGACTAAACATTTACCTCTAGTCAATTTAACCCAATCTGCATGATCTTACTCTTTGCTTTATTTTTAGATGTAGAAGCGTTTTTTTTAAAGATTTGGCACCATGCAAATCTCAAATATTAATTATCATTATCAACATTATTTCTAAAAAGAGATTTAATTGAGATCTGACTTTCTGGGACATATTTATTTCAATAATTTATAAAGAGCTGTTAGGGGATTTTTGAGAGTCTTCTGCATATGTTTTTCAATTTCTCTTCCAGAAAGTCTAAGATGAGAAATCTATGTTAATCTAAACAATTACCAACAATTAGCACTTTAATTAGTGCTCTAAATGCTCTAATCTTTGGGTATCATGCCCTTATTACTGTTACCCTTCCCATTTGCTCTTTATATTACATCTTTTATAAACACTGAGCAAATCCCTAATGAAACAGCCCATGGGATATAAGTAGTGCAATCATATCATATTTTATTGAGCTTAATTGACCAATGATGACAGTGATTAAAAAAAAAAACGTGAAAGAAATTAGTCCAAAGATCAGCATTACACTGAGCAAAAAACTGCACAAACTCTAGATATTTCTAAGGATAGATTGTAGAATGTACGGTAGAATGCAAAGGGCATACTATACCAAAACACTAACACCCTTTTGCCAGCTACACTAGAATTTGTGTAGGCCCCTAAAGATGACTGTTTCCACAAGTACTTGATGGTAACACCACACCCTCCCATCAGAGCCATAAGGGCGCTAACACTACGTTTACAAACTGTAACGCCCTTCTGAAACTCAACAGACGACAGACAACATACTCATACATGTGAAACCCTTGAACCTTTGATGTTTCTGGGCAGGGCTTCCCACAGAGCTGAAAGTTTTAACTTCTGACTCAGCCCCCATTTTATCTTCTCTCTCCCATGAGCTCAAACACATACTCGTGCTGAGCTGCATCTAATCGGCGTGATTTAATTGTGACCCTTTCTTATTAGAAATCAAACCAGAGCTACCAAAAGAAACTAAAATTAGATTCTGATTTCTATGCCCTCCCTCCTTCCCTCTCCCTCCATCTCCCTCGCTTTGAAATCCAGGGCTCGTAATTCCCACGCCAGTTCATGGTTATTAATGGGCCAGATTAACGTCATAGCTTTAATTCTCTTTACGGGGATCTAAACACATCGTATTGGTAGACGATCGAGAATGGAGATGGAGGTATAATGAAAAATGAGGTAACGATATGCGTGACCTTTCCACATTATACAGTCTGTATACATGAAGATACCTGCATTCTCTTAACAATACTCAAGGTTATGAAATTTAGGTGCCTCGAGAATGTACTTGTAATATTTGTTATTATTTTTTTTTCCCTGTCAATCGTAATTGGTATAATTATTAATAAATTTATATATATTAAATATATTTTTTTTTCACATTTATATTAAATTACACACTAGAAGTAGGAAATAATTTCTACAAAATAATAAAATGCAATCCTTTATACATTTGGAGCATGATAAAAATCATTTAATGTTTGATGTGGAAATCGATCCCTTTATTAGAATTAATAAGATTGAAAAAATGTAATGTTACATGATCAAAGAAGGGCACTTTAATCTTAAATATCAATTTGTGGTTTTGACTGTTATAGCTACTGTATAAGTGGTTATTTTTGTGGTGACTTTGTTTTTCGCGAAGTTCCCAAGTCAGCCATCGTGAAAATTTCAACTTCAATACAAGGCTATTTGTAGTAATGAAGTCATCACCAAAATCGCGAAATTTTGCTCTCGCGAATTGCCCCAACTAGTCCAAAATCGCGAAAATATTGGCTTATACAGTACCTGCATGCAAATTAAAACATTTAATTCCCTTATTTACATACATGCCGACACTTCACTTTCACCAACCGATATTTTACCTACCGGTAATTTGACTTGCCGATACATGTTTCATACATGCAATACTGCACTCAAAGGGAAAAACAAAAATAACCCCCAAAATTATGGGGAAAAAGGGAACTGTATGTCTACAATCGCTGTACAGCACACATCTTAAAGTTTAGGGAATACACCAAATTTCGAAGTGAAACAAAATGGTAAAATCATTAAACATGCAGCAGAAATTAATTGTAAGCTGGAATAGTAACCCAAAATATAGATACAAAAACTTACAAAGCAGATATTAATATGTTTTTGAAATATTTTCAAAGCACTCAGACAATGAAATTACCAAGCGCTTCTTGGAGCAGGATGTACAACACATTACGAAGCAAACAAAAATAACATTTAGCCGAAAAAACATCAGAGCTTCCACAGGAAGTTATTACTTACTTGAGTCCCGATCTAATATTTTCCCACGTGAACTTACTTTGAGAAATCACAAATAAAAGGAAGTAAAGAGAGAGGGTTAGTCCTAGACACAAATCTACATTTCACACAAAGTCTACATAAACGGGCCTCAATATAGATGTACATGTACATATAGGCTAATAGAATCCATGATTAAGGCTACAAAAGACAACTAGACGTTGCAAAACTAAATAAAGAAAAGGCACATCCATAAAAGAAACACAAAATAACTGGTGTCACAGATTTAGATGCAGACAACATACTTTAAGTGACAACCTTAAAGGGGGTCTTCACAGGGATAGTGAAAAGCCCCCTTTATAAACAGAATGTAAACACACATTTTACAAACATAGACATGTAGAGATGTTGCTTGCAGGGAGATATTTACATTTTCTAATGAGCATTTTAGAATTATGCATAAGCAAGCATGCCTACATAGATACAAGAGCCTTGTTGCAAACCAGCTCTGCTGAACATGTGACCCTGTATAAATATGCAAAATAAATAAATAAATAAAAAAAGAGCAAAATATTTTTGGAAAAGCTTTCACACGGGCAATTCCAGGATTTGGACAGGGAGGTGGAGGCCACAGTTTGTATTTTGTTTTTTCTTCTTCACAAGTGTTCAATGAGTAATTTCCAACAAAAAAAAAATAGTTAGGGCACATGCCTCTTGCACCTCTCATGCCCCCTTTTCTGGATACACCAACACAACTAAATCACTGGAATAAGGGCAAATGGCATTAGTTTTAACTTTTTAAGAAAAGTGCCCATCCCTAATATTTGACACCTTTTTTTTCCAGAACATTAAACAGTTTCCAACAACCATAAATAGCAGGCAGAAAATTGGAGGGAATATACATGTATATAGACCCTAAAAAATAAACAATTTGTGACAACTCTGCAGGGGTTCACTTAAAGATGGGTTGTACTACATTGGATTACACATGCCTATCCAAGGAAATAGGGCACTGCAAAGGGTCACAAAAAGGGGGAGGGTACATTTTAAGGAAGCGGTCACTTAATGCAATAAAGCAAGGAGGGAGATGTTGTCAGAAGGAGTGACAGGCAACATCAAAAAGATTCATGCAAAATGACAAACAATCTATTCATCTACAGGGACAAGACATCGAACATCCCCCTTGACAGATGCTTGCTTTGGCTGGTACATGTATGTTTCAAAGCATCAATATCATCGCTATGGCAACGTATCTCAGACACCACAGCCTGCATGTGTTCATAACTATGCAAACACGTTATGGATGTGCAGGTATGTCGATAGTGATGGACACTGTGGACAAAATGATCGATATGATTCTATCCGTGTATAATCCTTGAACAAGGAATATACCAGCTGATTAAAATCTGGTGACGTCATGACATTTAGATTTTAAGTGACTTTAAGTTAACACATAGAAGACGGTATTGTCGGTAAATATATATAGCTGGCAAAAATAATTTGTGCTGATGTAATATTATTTATGAAACATTATTATGCTTTTATCCCCAAGGACTCTCAAATTAGTATTCCATTTATATCAATTAATCTATTTTCTAGACAGAATATTATCTCACTCGACTGAACCATAGATACAATCATTTGTTTCCTTTCTTTTTGTTAAACAGTTCATATTATCATTGTTTACAGTTTTACACTCAATTATCTCTCTCTCTCTCTCTCTCTCTGTTTCTCTATCTGTCTGTCTCAAACACACACACACATGCACATCTACTCTCCAAATATTTGTAAAATTCAATATATTCACATAAATGTAAATAAACATTAAAGAGATTAAGTATGTATACCTGTCAAGTTTGTTGCTACACTTTGAGAAGATAACAAGAAGTAACACCCAGAAACAATTATACAAAAGATGAAGTATAACCTCTGTTTTTAGTTTCCACAATACTTGACAATAATTTTTGGAACCCAACGCAAGTGGACCTGCAGCCACTAATGAAGAGAGTCTTCATGCAAAATTTGCCAAGAGTCAAATCTGAATTCAATCTTCCTATCAATTAGTTCTTTTTCAGGCAATATTGATATTTTTATGATATCTTTGTACTAAAAATAAAGCATATTTTCTACTAAGATCCTGAAGAAGCAAGTTAATATAAAGTGTACCTTTATCTACATTGTTAAACTGGAGGGAAATTAAATATCTTCTTCTTCTTTCAGGGGAGGGGGGGGGGGAGAATAAAACAAGAATTACTCTGAATTAATTTAATATTGACCGGATATAAGGCTAGAAATTCATGAATAAAAGTATGAAAGTTGTTACTCTGAAAAGAAATTTTGTATGACAGGGTCATTTAATTTCCTGAGGGCAATACCTATTATTTTTTCAGTTTCCTGGGGTATCCACACATAATCATAACTGTAACATATCTGGGTTAATTGGTGCTCTTTTGATAGTCAACAAAATATAACAATTCACACAGGAATATTCTAATTTCTGATGATTAAAACTGATCAACTCCAGACGACTGAATACATGTAGTTTGCATCTGGTACAAAAATGTAATATCATCTGGTACTGATTTGTCTCTGTTCTTAAATTTGGAAGCTCAATGTAATAAATATCTATTTGTTTAGACTTATTTCTTTGAAATTATTTTTCATGAAATCACATTGGTCACATTTCAATGTACATATCGTCTGTTGGGAGCCATAAGGGCGTTATTGCATCTTATAGATGTTCAGTTGAGAGCCATAAGGGCGCTATTACTGTACAAAGTCAATAGTAATAGCGCCCTTCTGGCTCCAAACGGAACATCCTTGATCTGTAATAGCGCCCTTCTGGCTCCAAGCCGACGATATGTTACGATATCATTTCCCGGTATCTTTCATAATCATTGTGATCTGAATGTAAGAGAATGTAATTGTTCCAAATATTAGAAATACAGTGGAAAAGGTCTTTAGGATCTGAACATTTTACATCAGGTTTCTTGTTGTCTTTGTAGATTGACAAACAATACTATACTTTGTTTGACTGGAGTAATACATATAATCTGTTACATCAGATATTGTTTAATATAAAGAAGCTCTTTGCATCAAGTTTCCACTGTAAGATATTTTTAAAGAGGAATGAAATATTTCTACTCTAAAATGGTGTCAAGACCTTTTCTTGTATCCCGAGACGTGACCTTAGAGAAAGGTCAATTCAATTGATAGTAGCAGAGTGTTGGAGCTAGAGGGTAATAATGGGCTCCCCAGGGGGAACATGATACAAGTGCAAGATCACAGCCGGACTATGTTTGAGGAGAGAGAGAGTGAGAGAGAAAGAGAGAGAGAGAGAGAAAGTGAGCTCTGGACAGCTCCCTAAAAGCCAAAGGGAACCCTACAAGACAAGAGTCTGGGTCACAACAGGCCTAAGAAATGAAATGGATTATAATTGTAGAACATTTCTTTTTAAAATACTGTCAATTCTTAATATGCATCCTGTGATGTGTTTTCAGGATGTCAGATTTACAAAGATAATGATATGATAACTTTTACTAAATACACACACCATAGATGATGCATAATAATGATGTAAGCCTATATGTAGATAAATTTAAAATTTTGGAAGTAAGTTTCAAGAAGGATCAGTAATTTTTATGTTCAAAATACCATATTTGATTGATTTTGTATGTTTTTTTTTTAAATCCATGGTTTAAATTTTAACCTTAAACTTTGGACAACGTAATATAGACCCTATAATTTATGTGGTATAACAACTGACAAAGGTATACAAACTTGTGGTTTACGATAAATTTATATTCGGTAGATTGCGATGTAATGTGTTATGACAGAGGTGAAGCGATGTGTTACTAATATAAAGAGCTAGCAAACCCCTAGGGATGGCCATCACCTGGGTATTGATTCATTCTACATGATTATACACATTAATTCCACTCACTACACTTGTCATCTAGTCCATCATGTTCACCGCAAAAAGGGTTCTAACTGGTAGGCTTTCAACAAAGGATTCAGCCATTACCACCCTTCTGTGACTTACAAAGTTATCATTACGTATTGGGTTAGCTTGCAATTATATCCTCATATTATGAACTTGTCATCTACAATGTAGTCTATCATGTTCACAGCAAAAAGGGTCTTGATGGGTAGCTATAAAAAAAGGAATGGGCCGTTACCGCCTCTCTGCATCTTAAAAAGTTATCATTTTGTATTGGGTTAGCTTGCAATTATGCAGCTGTCATTTGTAAGACCCACGTCTTGACCCCCGGGAGTAGTCCGTCAAAGTTGCGTCAAAGTCCCCATAATCAGTGACTCACAGTACCGTCATGGACGTCAAAAGTCCGTCATAATACTGACTCGTATGTGCGTCTCAGTAAGTCACTTTACCAATTTGCGTCACTTGGTGTGTCAAATGAGACCGTCATGGTTTGGGTGATATATCGCTATGATCGTTGTTCATGGTCAGTCACTATGGTCAGTCACTATCACCAAAAGGTGCGTCAGAAATGTTCATTACGAGTGTGTCATTGGTAAGTCACTTTCGTGAAATGGTGTGTCACTTTCTGTGACATAGGGTGCGTCATGGTATCTCAATGTATGACTCTCTTTGGTAAATTGACGCACCTATCCCGGCGGTCAAGAAGTGGGTCTTACAAATGACAGCTGCATTATACCCTCATATTATGGACTTGTCATCTAGTCTATCATGCTCAGAGCAAAAAAGGGTTCTAACTGGTAGCTGTAGACAAAGGGATGGGCGGTTACAGCCTTTCTGCATCTTAAGATGTTATCATTTTGAATTGGGTTAGCTTGCAATTATACCCTTATATCATGGACTGTTTGTATTCTACAATGTTTGGAGCCAAAAATTTATAAATGAAAAATAAAGTGACATATAAAGAGTGGAATACTCCACATGCACTGACGCAGCTATAAACAAAGATGATAATATTCTGAGAGATCTAAAGTCGTTACAAATGTGTTACATGTCAGATACAACTCTCTGGTCCTACACAAGTGCCCTGTAACATAAGAGTTACAATCAATTGCAAATTGATAGTAGCCAATCAGGAACTGTGTTGCATGCACTCTGAACCAATCAGAAGAGTTGTTTCAAGTTTGCAATTAATCAGATCTATTTATGTAAAAGGGCATACACTAAAAATCAAATAGACATGTACAATTACAGGTTAAACCATAGTCATCAACTTTAATAAGTCATTAGCTTATCTTAACACTGCTTAGAGTACCGAATCAGACATGAATTCTGAAGAAATACAAAGAATGATACTGACTCAGAGGGGTGCAAATAAAGAACTTGCTAATCTAATTATCACTGAAGTACTCCACATTGATGTTGACATTTACATGCGAGCACCTTCCTCAGCTGCAATAATTGTTCAAATAGAAGCTACAAATACATAATTAACGGATCTGAGTAAGACAGCTGATTGAAAAGAGTGGGAGCTGGGGAAGATAAGGAAAAATCATATTGCTTTCTCGTAAGATATGCGATTTGAATACAATGTTTAAAAATAAACAAGTTGATAGTGGTCTACATGAGGGTCCGATCGCGAAACCTGCACAGGTTGCGGGTTCAAAGATATTTTTTTACTTATTTTTAAAGGGACTCTAAATTGATAAAACATGGGGAAAGCAGCTTATCTGGGATGAAATAATAACATGGCATGCAGAGCCCGAGGGGTGTTACGTAATTTTCAGCGATAACGCGTCTTGTCAGGGAAGAGAGTCCCTTGGGGTTAATAATTCATGGCTAGACCATGGATATGTATATCCATGGCTAGACTAACTAACCAGAATTCCGAAGTAATTTTACCTATGTTTTGTTTTTGAAATGGAGCATTATACCAGTCCTCTCTTTGAATTTATATGATGAGACCTGTTGAGAGTCTAAAAACTAAGGATTGTTGAGAAATGGAGAACCTAAAGCCATTGACCGACTGAATTCGGTCAACTTCGTTATGTTCGTACTGTCCGAATATTAATCTCCAGTAGTCCGACCCATGCGTAAGCCTCACTTTCAATTGTGTACGAGTCAATGGAGCTCAAGAAAAACGCGCATTCCCCACAATCTCCGAGTTTCAAAGCCCTTTAATGTATATGCTCATTCGATTTCAAATAATGAGGATCTGATATTATGGTATCGTTTTAATTGAATGAATTTGATAAGTACATGTATTCAAGCATTCCTGGTATTTCTTTCTTATGTTATCTATTAGCTTCACCCGCGTTGAGTGTGGCAAATTTAGATTAATGTCTTAGGCCTTCAAGAGTTGCCTGTAGAAGAATCCTTGTTGAATCCTTTACACACAAAAATTACAATCTCACCTCAAACGGATTGAGAATCAAGTGCATTAAACCCAAATTGACATTTTTTTTTTCTTTTTCTATTAACACTCAACTTTTTAAATAGTTTCTCCAATCTTACCTTCCAGCTCTATGTATCTTCTTGGTATACTGTCTTTCTATAGGCATGGTTGCAATCTCAAAAAAACTGTTAAAATATTCAAATATCCAGAGTCACCCGATTCCACACACAAAGTCCCAAATAACGGTCTTATTCACCCAAAGCTCCAATTAACGACCAATAGTCCAATTAACACCAAGAGAGAGAGAGGTGGGTTTTAGATGTGACCAAATGAAAGTGTCGATGTAAAATGACAGTTTCCTTTCCTGTTTACCATTTTCTGATGATACATTCTCACCCTTCTACCTCCAAGGATTAATCCATCCCATGAAACCCCGCAGGATCAGATCGTCAGACCCCATGACCGCCGGGTAAAAGAGGGGGCTATTTTTACCCCCTATATGGCGTGAGTTTACAATAATTTATGGAAAAATAAATTGTTTGATTGAAATTACACATAGGGTAGATAAAATGATGACTACCCCTTGCACATGTGTCAATTCAAATTTTGAATAGGACTAATGTGAGTCAAGTAATATGGAATGGATTAACATTACATTGTATAATTTTGCAGTGATTGTAAAATATGTATACATAACCCCCCCCCCCTTTCCCCACAGTGTAATGGTATACGTCATACCACTATCTAATTTTGTAGGTGAAAAACAGGACTAAAATGGTGACTCAACCATTGATTTATGTGGCTATTGAAAATTGGAATAATTAAATATAATTTATTTTCTAAACCTTGAATATAAAAATAAAAAAATAAAAATTATTTTTATTTTTGTATTCATTTTTGTTTTTTTACATAGGGCAGGCCTAGCCTTAAAACTTCACCCAGACAAAGCATTACAAAGTATACAGAATATGATGATCCTGATTTATGGAGAAAAAATGAATGAAATACCTAGGTATCCCATAGAAAAACCTAACAATTTCCAATATCTTGCCTCTAAATTGTGGTGAAAACTGCATTAGTAATATCAGACTACTCATTGTCTGGAAGATATTTGCTGAGAGAAATGTTTTGCAGATGGCTGTGATTTGAGTCATCATATTAAGAGCGAGTGACAACAGTCACGTGTGAGCATACAAGACCTAGATGTACAGAACAGGGCATCTGCATGAGACGGTGTGCTGGAACCCCCCCCCCCCCCTCCTTTTCTACCTCCCCGAAAGTTGTATATTTTCTACACTTTAGAGTATAAATATACAGCAGATCTTGACACTTTCCAGCAGAGTCAGCCAACAAATTTGTGCCTTACCTACAAATATCATGCAACCCAATATATTATTATAAATCGTAGAGGACGATTAAGCCTAAAAATGAAATTGTTACAGCTTGATACATACAAACAAAGTAAGTTAACTTAAATTACCTGATTCTAAATCAGTGCTGACATTTGTGTACCTAAAACACTCAAGAACCAGTTCAAAATCATCCCAAGCACTATGCTCATCTATCCAGCTACAAAAATCTTCTTTCTCTTTTTCATGCAGTATAACCACCCAGATTCCTCTCTGCACTCACCTATCCAGAGAGCGAGGGCGCCGACCTCTCCGACCCCTCTCGTTTTTCTTGCGAAATACCACCTTGACATCCTCACTCTCGCAGGCCTGCCCGTTGTATCTCTGCTCCTCCTCATCCTCTTTGAGGATGCTCAACCTCTCCTCCTTAATCGGCATGGCAATGATGGTGACTTCCAAAGCACAATAAGAAATCTACATGCGAGGTTAACACGCCCTTGAGGCTAATTGCAGAAGGTGTACAAGGGTTTTCTCAAGGATCAACACTGTCTGAAGACTATTTTAATGCATTTTCCCTCCATGTGGTTCATTTGATCATAAGAAGCTTTTCTCCTCGACACTGTTTCAACTTAATTTGCCAAGCTTATTGTAGAGACATCTAAAAAATATTGTCATAATTCTGTTCTCTTGTATCTCCTAATTCAATGGCTTCTTGTTATCCTGAATAAGTCCACTCCAAACTGAGAATGCTTCGCAGCACAATATCATGCGTTTCCAATAGGATGGTATTCCACAATAAATTTTCCAACATTCGCTAGTGTTTCTATTAATTTAAAGGGAAAAAATACTTATTCCACGTTAACCAATAAATCCATTGAAAATAGAGACTTTGGAATGTTTTTACAACAACTCTCATCTATATGAAACTCAGAAGCCAATTTCAATCCAAAGATGGAGGAGCCAAATGTAAAATAAAAAGATTTCCCAAAGCAGATTGTAAGACCGACAATACATCGGTTTTCGACCAGAAGAACAAGGGAAAGAGTATGGTATTCCAATAAAAGTTTCCACACATCATATTTCAACATACATGTATCCCACAAATCCACAAAGAGTTGAAATCAAGTGAAAGGCCATTTACAAAACCTGAAGAAAAAAAAAATCTTCCAATACATTTAATGAACAATAATTACGCTACGATGCAAATAGCATTTAATGAAAATATCAGCCAGAAATCAGGAACAGTATGTGTTCATTAAAAATACATTAAAAGAAAATACCAATTATTTCTCCCACGTGGATTTCAATTACAGCAATTAGATACAAAGCAGTTGCTAATTCCACCATGCTCTCCATAAACGATTCACTTCAGAAGCCTCAACGGAACATAGAGATATAAAAATGGAAAACACTTTTGGAGGTATCCTCCAAAATCAATTGAAAAACAGGCACTGCTATCATCAGCATATAACGATACTGAATTTGTGGCAGGTTTATCATAAAAGCTCGCCAAATATCATTAACAAAGTTAAATTGCAAAATGATTTTCTCATCTTTGCATAACAAACATATACTAGTCATTGTAAAAGGAAAGAATTCATCCATTCATATTGTTGTCTAGACTTCATGAAATGCTTATTCATCTTTGTCTCGACTGCTTTGTCTCAACTTTTCTTTGTGAAGTTAAATGTGCAAAATTGTGCTATCAATATGTGGGTAACTGCAAACACAGTTTACATAGTTCGGCATTTACTTTGTATAGGGTACAGATTGACAAATCCAATGGCAACCAATGATGCATCACAAATATGAGCTTCAAAAATATAAGTAAAATGTTTCATCATCTGATTCACAACAGAGTAAATAACACAAAAGAGTCACATCCGCAATTTACTTTTGAATAATTCCACATTTATGAATCCATGGCAACCGATGATGCATCACTGTGCCTTTCCTCAGGAATCGCTCTAAAAACGGAATGCCATCAATTCCTTTGAAGACGATTACAGAGATAGCCTTCTTTTGATAATCAATCCAAGATGTTCAGGTGTGCATCACCACCCAACACTAAAAATTCCTCTCTGTTGCAACAAGACGTTTTTCCAATCAATATGGCGTATATTCTCGAAGGTGTCCTTAGTTAAGCCGTAGCTTAAATATGTGGTTTAACCACGGATAGCAAAATGTGACATAATCTCAAACAACAGATTTTTTATTTATCAGAATTTTTGGTACCGAAACTATTCAAAACTGTCCGGGAATGATAAGTATAAAAGTCTTCCTTACCATTAAAGTACGATTCCAGAATCCAGTAAACATGTAAGCAACGTATTACGTAGACAGATTGTGCCACATTTTGCTAAACATAGTTAAACCACATATTTAAGTTATGGCTTAACTTAGGACAACTTTAAGAATATGAACCTATATGTGTACATGTACTTCTGCATCTCGTCCTGTAGGTTGTACTGCTGACATTGCAACAGAACTGCAACAGAACAGCTACAGGATCATAGTCAGGGTGCACCTGCCAAAACCACTACTTGACTCTCAAAGAGCTTCAGAGGAAGTCTTCAGCATATTCTTGACAACTATCCAATAAAACTTTGTAAGAAGTTTAAAGGTTTCAAGCAAATGCCAAACATTGTGTTGTACTCAAGGACCACATGTGGCCAAGCTGGACTCCAAAGTTTGAAGAAAACTTTTCTTAAAAATGGACAAAATTGAAACAAATGCACTGAAATGAAGCGATAGGGGGAAAGATCAAGAAAGTCATGGGGAACGAAGTAAATTGAAAAGGGGGGGGGGGAATAATACCTGTGGTAATAGCTCAGGTATATGTATCAAGTTTAATCAAACAGTAAACTAAAAAGTGAAGAAACATGGCAGGCGAGGAAAGGTGATACATTATTCCTGAGATGAATGATGATTAATACAAGCTAATTGCATTGTCAAATTAACAAGAAGTAATAGAACTCCTCTTGTTCAGGCCACAGAGCTATAATGACACTTCTTCTAATTCATGACGGAATGGAAGATTAATTGAAGACTGAAATGTCAAAAGGAAATTACATATTAAGATTCTTAAAGAGGAGAGGGACAGGTTGTCGGAAGAAGGAAGTCAATGTCAAATACATAATCTGGTGTCTTTATTGAAGACTGCAAAAAAAATATTTTCAGGATGACATAAATTTAAAAGACAAAAGGATTTAACATTAATAAATTAATCCTGCATCTTTCTCTCTTTGTAATGGAATAGGCAGAAGCCTCTGGTTTATGGTTCAAATAGCATAATAATTAGCAAGCAAGAAACCTCACCCCAAATACATGTACGTCATAATGCTTTCACTCTACGGTTTGGGTTGTTTATAATAAGAAATTACAAAAAGTTGTAAATCCTTTCATCTTACATGTTGTAATTATCCTTCCATGGGCAAATTACTAACAATTTTCATATTTCCAAAGGCAAGAGATGCCTGTCCGATAAAAGTGTCGATCAAAAGGATCTGAAGTCGAACATGAATTCAACCCTCTAAAATGGCATCTCAGAACAGATAAATTGCCCAAAGGGCTAATGAGTTCATATGTCCTCCTTTCTCACATACCCATACACGCACCTTCCTAATTATTACCAAGAACTTAACTTGACAAAGTTCCAAATCCAATCGCCTTTCGGAAACCACAATTAGCGTTTCTAGGCTTGGAAATTAACCTACAAGAACTAAATTAAAGAAACCTTCTTTGAAAAAAGGCAGTGGAATGGGAGTCAGCAGTAAGGATATTATTGTTGCTCATGAGAAAGCAAAATAAGACATGAAATTGGATAAGAAGTGAACTGTTGGCAGATGGAAGGGGAGAATCAATAATGAACAATCCAAGGAATTATATGTCATTATTGTTGGTTTAACAAATTTTGGAAGATAAAACAAAGTTCACAGGTCAATCGTCCTTTGATATCAAACATTATTTTCACAGTTTCCATGGCAACAAGATGGTAACATACTGAATCACATGTCAAATTAACTCCAAAGCATCATTTGTGTAGATACATGTACATGTAATAGAGTCCAGTCCACGTTAACAATCCTTTAATGATCATACAACATTTTTAAGTTTCCATGGCTACAAGATGGTAACAAAAAAATCACATTCCGAACCTTGGACAACTATGAAATAAGCCCAGTCACAGCATGAGCAAATAATCCAAATTATTACGCTAGCATTCCATCTCCAGAGGTTCAACCGCAAAATGAACTATGATCTGAAAGAACAGAAATAAATCGTTCAAAGCTACTCCCCCACTACAGTAGCATGGTGAAGTCAGATATTGATAAATATAGGCCCCTACCTGATACATAAAATCATGAAGGGCAAGAATACTTGATGAGTAAATAGTTTTTCTAAACCAACTCCATCGCATAAAGTCAGCCGGTTGCGCTTGGAGACTATGCGGAAGTTGCCTCATGGTATTTAGAGGGTTAGGGTGGCTACATTACCATGACAACGCAACAACTGATCTGATAAATATAGCTTCCTTGTTATATGATATGATACAAGTGAAATTAATAGTGCTCTAAGAATAGATCAAGGCTCCTAAAATATGAATCCGTCACGAAGGACGGCTGAGGTAGGGGGGTGACAACGAGTTCGCGAGAAGCGCAAACCTTTGTTGATCCTTTCACGCAAAGAGGGTCACTATTTCCTCAATACTTCATTTCAATAAACCTGGACTGTTCTGTAGCTGAACTTGGTCATAACCAGAAACCAGATAAATTCAGGCTAGACTCAAGACTAAGGAAATTAGTTTGAGTTTTGACATCAGGTCTGGGCCTAAAGACTAGGGTATTTCAAAATGGAGAAGCCAATCATCATCCTTGAACTTCGGAAACTCTTTTTCCCCTTCAAGAAGACGATTAGGAGATTTTGCCTTCCCCCTCCTGTAGTTTCCTAAACCAACCCTTCCACTTAAGGACAGGCTCTTGGATTACGATACACACGTCTCTGTATTTAACAGAGAAATAATTCTTTAATTGTGATTTCCTCATACTGCAAAATGTGTCGCAAACTTGAAGGATTTGATAAGGAATTTAATCAGGGCTGGTGCCCGGCTTGGGAGCATGTGACATCAAAACTTATTATTTCATTTTTTTTTTCACTGTTTACTTCTTTTGAACACGTGCAACGTCACAGACAAAGATCTGGCGGTGTACAGTTCTCTTCGAGGAAAAGGTTATAAGTGAACATTCTAGTTCCATCTCATATTTGTAGTCCCTTAGGCAATCCATAAGAAGAGCATTGAATGCAAGTGTCAAATTGGCATCACTCTGTAAATATCAAGATGAAGTCAAAATGACGATTCCCGTATACACTGTAGAAGACACCTCGTTTTCAGATGCAATAAAGTCCCTATAAAACGATCAAAAAGAAATCCCTCCTCCTACAAAAATGAGGAAAACCTGAAACTTTGAATAAACTAGTTGTATAAAACCATTCCACAGTGGCCACAGATAGCAGATGAACTTGAAAACAGTGTATCCAAGGCAATATTGGAAGGCCTATAGACTCTGCATGGCAACAACAGTATGAAGAAAACGTCAAACTGACAATGCATGTGTATACTAGCTACATGTAGGCAATAAAGACAAATCCACATTAAAAAGGTATCCCAGATGATCTGTAAAACAATCAATCACAGAATCTGATCAAAAAATGTTCAACGTTCTATCCTCGCTTTAGCAAATATTCATGTCCGAAACTTAACAAAAAATTACCCAAGTTGTGAAGATTGTGTCCCATACATCCAAGAAGGGCTGTAGACATTCGCTTACTGTATGATAGAACAACCCTACATGGCAAGTTGATAGAGGTATGCAGGTCGACTGAGACGATTGATCGAAGTTGGACCAACCGCTGATTCAATGAGGTGCAAAGTTCTTACTCCTGCCGAGCCTTGGTTAAAATGTCAACTAGCACCACCGTCATCTCCTCCCGACTAATATCACAAAAATACCCCAAAGTCTCTCCCCCCAAAAAAACCCTCAAGAATGAACTCCTATTTCTTGGCAACCACTCTCCAAGTTTTTATTGATGCGTGGTGGAGTATACAAAGAGTTGTTTGGTCCATCTTGTGTTGTGAGGGGGCGGAGGGATGAAAATGCTGACTGACGATAAGATCTCCTCTATACTGGTTTATCCTATTGCAGACTGCATCACTCTTCAAACTTGACAATGGACTTCTCTCTAGTCTTGCTTTCAGAATAGTCTGACATCAGTCACAACCCTCAAATCATATCTTTTATATCTTATATCTTTTTCTCAGGGACTCTTTACAAAATTGAAACTAAATAATAGTCTTGAAGAAGGAAAACAAATGTCATCAAGCCTTGGATGGCCATACGAGAATTTTTCTGACTTATGGTCCAAATTTGCTCTAAACCTGTGTGCATTTTAGCGAGCATTTCAAGACCATCTCAGGAGGCACGCTTTCCTGGAAGAACTGTAATATTTGTCATTGTTTTGTGTTGTGTCTACAGTTTTTTAGTATGTCTGGTACATTTCAGAAAGAAGAAATGGCAAGTCTATGTGTAATGTTCAGTTTAAACACAATACAGTCTACTGTGTTCGTACCTGTGGGTTGATTGACCTCATGATAAACTGGGATGAAGGAACCCTTTAATTCACTTTTAATTCTTCTATATTCATACAAACTTATTTCGGTATCGATCATGTCTACATGCATATGTGTCCCCCAAAATTTGTAGTCAATTGAGCCCTTAAAGTTAACAAAATTTACAGTGGGTGCTACAGCCCCCCCCCCCTCCAATGAGAAATAGTAATTAAAAACTTGCTTACAAAAAACAAAAAAAAGACAACAGAATACGTGTAATACGTGTGTTTGAATGAATTATGCTGCATTATAACAAACAAAAGCAAGTCATTGATGAAATAATCTTCTCGCTCTTCTGGGTAATGAGACTATTGTCTGAGATGTGACTAGCGACATGTCGGACCACCATCGACACGACACGGACGATGATTGACGACATTACTACGCTCTCCCGTCTACCCAACAAATATTTTCGTAATCTCTGGGCCCCCCTCCGCTTCAACGAGGGGTGAGAAATTCAAATGGTTCTGAATGGGAGCTAAGTGGTAGCTATTTCTGATCCGCCCCGTCATCGCCTCAACTCTTTTCTGCATTCCTACTGAACTATTTTAGCTGAAGAGGAACTTGAAGTTGAACAGCTACATTCCTAAGACTTATCAAGTAGGCCTACATGAACTTCAAGCCCTTTAAAGGGAAATAACAAAGATGGTGGATGTTTCTTGTATGTTCACATCTGGTTTAAACAAAAATAAACATTACAAATATACGATGGAAGATTTCATACGAAAAACTTAACATAGTGTAGTGACACAGTAATAAAACGACAACTAAAGTACAGCAGTGGTTATAGGTGGTGTGCTATAGTCTCATCAAAATAGCACATCAGGACGCTACCTCTACCTCTTGAAAATTACCCCAAGGACAACTACCCCCAGAAATATGGTTAGGTTATTAAATTGAATTGAATGGTTAGGGTTAGATGTAGAGTTAGGGACCTTGGCAGCGGGTAATTGTCCAGGGGGTAGTTGTCCCAGAACCCCAAAACAGAAGTATTGTTCTTTTTTTACACAACAGCAAAGCTAGCCTCCTTCAGGATGAGAACTATACGGCTAAGGCCGGTATTCTCGAAGGGTGACTAAAGATAGTATGCTTACTAAATGTGTTTAGTAAACCTTGCTATTGTCCATAGCCAGACCTAAACTTTAGTCACCCTTTGAGAATACTGGGCAAAAACTTAAACATGTAGGCCTGTAGTCTCTCAGGTTTCAAGCACTTCTAATGTACACGTTAACAATCATGCCCTTTCAATATAATGAAGAGTCTGAAAATATAAGACAACAATAGACAAGACTGTACAACCTGCCCATTTCCACCCCCCCGCACCCCTCCCCCACCATGTGATATTGAAAATTGTTAATTCGTCAAATTGGACTCTGTTCTGATCTTGCAGATAGACTAGGCATGTTTCACATAACCTGAAGTAATACAACTTCATCATCATGTCCTGAAGTACAACTTCATCATCATGTAATTTTTGTTAACGTGTGTCAAAAGAAAGTTGCTGATCTACATGTATATGTGTCCGACAGTTTCGTCAATTGCATCCAGTTCTCGTCAGACAGAAATTTAATTCCATCGCACCTGCACTATTCACTTTAATTTCACTTCACAGCGAGCTAACCTAGACTCAAATGTACATTGATTGAATGAAGAGTATTGCTACAGGGCTCCTGTCAAATAGCACATGTAGCTGCAGCTGTAATGGTAGCTCATAACATATTTTGTAAGTACAAAGTCAGAAGGGCTTTAAACTAGGATAATACCCTTGTAACTCTAATGATCTGGTCACAACTCGTTGCGTTCCCCTCTGCATCCGATCTGCATCTGATTTTGCAGAAAATCCTCTCGCAAGCGCAGAGTGGTGCATGTTTATCAAGGCATGCAGGAATAAGGTGGCTGTACTCTCGCTATGTACAGCTACTGTACACACTAAATATTTCGCGGTGTTCTTATTTTCGTGAATTTCGTGACTTATTGAATGTGGACATTTTCACTTCCTGATATTTCTGTACAAAGTAAATGCAAATACAGTAAATTCTCCAAAATACTCTCGTTAATTCCCTGGCTTGAAGCAAAAGCGCAAAAATATAGGACGCAAAATATATAGCGTATGTAATATTGAAACGCAAGAAATCGCAAGGAGATGGTAGCTGCCCGCACTGACTTCGAGACATGCACTGGCAAAAACATGAAGACCGGTTGTAACCATCATCATACCATAGGCAATCAATGTCGGCTATAATGGCATAAATGTTTTGCAATAGTGTTTAGGATCTCATGCCATTGTATCAAAATAAGTTCCAATTTGTTATAGCGACCCACATTCAAAATTTAAACATTTTCTCTGTGGAATATGACTGGAAGGTACAGACAAGAATGAGATTAAACCGTTAACCAGCCCCCAACCCAACAAAAAAAAGGTAAATGCGTATATATACATACATTCTTTGCTCTTCTGTTTCAGTATTTTGGAGCATGCTCATTTTGTTTCTATCAATTATCATTTGTCTATAAAGTTTAGCTAAATTCTTATTCTTCAAGATACTAGATCATATATTTTATTTAGGGAGCAAGCAATAAGGGGTGATAATTAACTATAATTTGATTATTTTTCCTAAATCAATAGCGGACGCAGACCGACGTCATACAATAAAAGTACCGGGCCCATGTGTAAACATAATAGAGCCGCTTTTGTCCCCAGACAATTGGGCCTGAGAAATGCATTCAATTCGATTTTCTTAGATCCGCACCTGTAAATTG
The DNA here is from genome assembly GCA_940671915.1 of Paracentrotus lividus. NCBI lineage: Eukaryota > Metazoa > Echinodermata > Echinoidea > Camarodonta > Echinidae > Paracentrotus > Paracentrotus lividus. The sequence goes on along the minus strand of CALNVZ010003430.1, from coordinate 18,162,676 downwards.
CAATCTCATGATTGCTGAGTTGGCATTGTTAGCCGAACACATACAGTCTGTGTCAAAAAAATTGGTACAGTCGGGGGAAAAAATCATTTAGGTGTGAAATATTTTCAGATTATGTGTGTATGTGGTACCAAATTAAAGCCAAAATATTTTACTTGCTGATCAATGCGATCTGTATAATTTGCTTTCCTAAAACAAAAGTTATGCTAAATTTTGTCCGACGAGGAACAAATCGAAATTGCGCACTTCTATTGTTCTGGAGCGCTGAATTCTTGGCCATTATGCAAAATCTACACAAAGGCATGGGACGGCATGCGAAAATTTGATTTTTCTTGATTGCAGAAAACTAGTCATATCTCAAAAATTACAGCACCAAATGTGATGAAAAAATTTGGAGAAGAAAGTCTGATTTTCATGCTTTAAATACCAAACAATACCAGGTTGTGATTAATCTTCATTCTATAAAAAAGTGTTTTCCACTTGTACCATTTTATTTGACACAGACTGCATAGGCCTACTGTAAAATAAGAAACTTTCGCGAATCTGACCTAACAGCATTTTTCATGAGATGAAACTTTCACAAATTGCCGACCATCAAAAACTTGTAAAGTGTACAGTATGGTACTGGCATTCATTCGCTGGCATTTTACTTTCGCACTTCTTGCCTACTAGTGAAATTCACAAAAGTATGTACATGTAGGCCTTATGTTTCATGCATGCAAAAATGGCAGGTTAGGTAATAGGCCGACGTATGTTTTATAAATTCATATTTCACAAAATATTTTGTCAATGATTTAACGAAATATCCTTAATAATCATAAATAAATTTGTTTCCTATCATCCCAGTTACATTATTAATAAACTTGGCATTGATGTTTCAAAATCCATCATGCTCCACCTGTGCATATTAAATTCCCTATAGATACATCCAGATCCACTTTCATAATCATCTCATGGACACTCAGAGAAATGGGCTAGTCTGCAAGAACAGACTATAATTTGATATTTTACTAAAATGGGAGGCTTCTTTTACAGCACCAGTATGGCATTGTCTTGTCTTGAGTAGCCTAATTCAGCATCCTATAGGCTGTGCTGTTCAGAATACTGTACTGTAGCTCCACCACAGCCAAGGCCTATGAGGTGCTTGTGCAGTTTTGTGTTGTGATTCAGACCCCATGATATTAGAATGTGACTGATAATACATGTATGTTTCACACAAGACAAATTCTTGGAGTGCAGATTACACCATCCAAGGGACTGTTCTCCGCATAAATCCTTATCACTCTTGACACATAAAACAGGGTCTACACAGGGTCTAAACTGTGAGGCCATGTACTTCATTGCACATAGCCCCTGTACTTCAGCTCAGCTGGCCTAGACTTTACTCAAGACACCAAGATCTAAATATAAATTTAGAGTCTGGGCTTGCAGACTACCATTATGTATATAACTCCTTATCACTTATATTAAAGTAAAGAGTCTCGACTTTAAGGCTATTTACTTAAATGCCATAGACCCTGTGTACTGCATCTAATCTGCCCTAGGCTAGGTTCAAGACACTTTCATTTTGCTTAAGTGCCAATCAGAGTCTGTGCTTACAGACTAACTTCATCCCAGGGATAATATTCTCTGCATCCTCATCATCTCTGCACTTGGGGATCAAATGCATATTCCATTAGTTCATTAGAGCCAACGAGATAGCGCTGGTTGCAGTAAGTCAATCAGAGTCTGCACGCACTCATCATAAATCGGATTTGGATGCAAATGCACCAATGCTTGTTCCTGTGGGACTACACACTCTACAATTAGTATTCAATAAGCATATATAGTTCAAGGGAGACAAGTTCGACTTCAGATATGGTATAGCCAGGGATATCCCTGCACGTTGATATTATGCCTAATTAAGCAATATTTTATTCGTGACATAGAGTTACACAGTGAATATTTTTAGAAAATGAAATTTATGTAGGCCTATGCATTTTTTAGGCTGTATACGTGTTAGAGTGCACACGAGAGTGCAAAAGTACCACACAATCATATTCCTTACTATGGGCTAAAAAATTTATTTTCATATAACCTAATAAATATTAGCTTATATGAAAATTGTTTATCTTTGTTTTATCTTTGTTTGATTTATATAGAGTATTGTCATGGAGCTTCCACAAGTAAGGCATGTATGTAGTGCTTATTACAGTCATGTAGGCCTTGCACAACAGTTTAAAAATTAATTTAATTATAATTGAATTGATTATGACACATCAAAAACTTTTTACTTTTTTACTTTTACTTTAGAACATTCAATACATTAACCCCCCCCCCACCCCAATCATATTCAACCAACTCCTAAAATCCTTTGAGGAACGGTTTCATCTCCACCTGAGATCCTAACACACAAGAAAAAAATTCTCTAAGGTCTTCCTCACTCGCTGTCTACGACCATGACAAAAGAAACGATGTAGTCGCCCCATTATCCTTATCAACTTAACTTCCCACAAAATGGCAACGCAGGAACACCAGGCAATACATCGTATTATTCCCCCCATCTACAGTACTTCCCCTGATGACCGTTGAGCAGTTATTCCTTTCTGACATTTATATTTGTATTGATGGGCAGACAAGGAAATTGAAATTGCCCCTTTGTCGAAGAGCGTGCTACTTATGCAGACGAGCAGCCACTTTTTTTTACATTGCACATATCTAAGATACGGTATGATTTGCTGTGCATAGGAAGACTATGTTGTAAATCCTCACTTGGCAGATAGATTGATTAATTCATGTATTTTGTTAATAAATCCTTAACGCTCTTCAAGTTAAAAAAAAAAACAAACAACAGAATATGCCTACTATTGTGCATTATATAGGCCTAGACCCTACAATTACGAAGAAAAAAAAGTTGTTGCATTTTCTTTTTATTCAAGGATTCTCTTGATTGGTACAACACTCATGTAGACATCTGAGCAAATAAAAAAAAAAGCTGATTATTTGGATCTATTGAAATTTTTGTACTACAATGGGATAACGAAATGTAAGCCACTGTGTTTGTTACAAGTTTCAGGGAGGGCTTTTACAATTGATTCTCTGTCATTTTATTTTCCCCTTCATTTAATAATACACCTTTATTATTGACTTATTTCTTTCATATTTCCAGCACAATACAATTCATAATACGCGTAATGTGTACTTTAATGGCCGATGCTACAAAGGCCTCAAAATCCCACTATTGTACTAGCTATATGTAAGGCCATTTGTCAAAGGAAAACCTACAAAACTGTTTTAAGTTCAATTAAAATCAAAAGATGTACATGTACCAATCTTATTTGCTTATTAAAATGAGAATCCATGCAGAATTTTCACATTGAACTACATGTATATTGGTTATATTATGAAAAACAATAAAGCTAAAATTATTTGGAGCTTATAATTTTCTCTCACTGTTTTTTACGGGGGAAATAGCACCTAAATTTAGTAGTGATTCTTTTGATTCTTTTTTTTTTTTTTTTTGGATCTGGAAATCCTAAATGACCTTTCACAAACAAAAATTAAAGATTACGTTTATGATATCATTAAATGACCTGTAACATGTAATCTTACCCAGTAGGTTCAGTCAATATGTTCGACAGGCTAGTATGAAAGGAACTCCATGTTCTCCAAGAAATAGCATCCAGATCCATCTCAGATACTTCCAAGATCATCAAAATTATGAAATCATCACTTCTTGTAAATATTCCATTTTATTGACTCCAGTACAGCTAGAACTTGTTGGAGAAATCTCGAAAGCATGAAGTATGTTCATTGTAGGACATTGTAACTTCATAGGTACCTCTTGTGCAAGTATAATCAGAATTCATGCAGTGTGAGGCATTGTTATATTGGTACCCATCGATCACTGGGAGCTTATAATTCCAGATTGGGTCGTGAAAAGAAAGACCACGGCAGCTCCGGTTGTAAGCTTTGAAACGAGACAATTATTTCCTGTTCAATGGCTATTTACTTGCCCAATTAACGGAATCCTCAAAAACTCTGAGGACCGCAGGATCAATGTCTGAACTCAGGTGTTAATGGTCGGGTTGGAGTCACTTGGAAACAACGATCTTATTGTTGTCAGGTAACGAGTTACCAGTCAGCGGTGAATCTTGGAAGTAGCAACTATTTCTCATCACCAAGCACTCCTACTAAGGAGTGGGTCAAGAAATACGGGTGGTAGACCTCAATAAAACTAGTGATTGTGAGTTATATTGCCAAAATGCTTCACTCCTTTCTGAAGCAAGAGTCCTCAGGAAGCTCTTGCCTCTTACCAATGACGTATGGCTTCTATTACACAAGGCAAACTCCACACAATGGATATCCCAAGGTACTTGACTCTTTATTGGTATAAAATCAAAATAATCGAGTATCCCTCCTTTTATGGTCGGAGTAATGTTCGAAAGTGAACCGCCTAAGCTAAACTGTGGGGAAAATTTCTTCAGAAGATGGAAAGAAACGCTGAAGGCTTATTATTTGCTCTCCCAATCTACCCCACCATCTTGAAGAGCTCCCTTGATAAAGCAGATATTTATTCCATCCAGCGCATACCATTTGGGGAAATAGACATAAATGTCCGAACTCATCTGCGCTGATGGTACAAATGGCCTGAACCGAGATGCCGGTTGCACTGACGACAATGAAGCCCCTCAAGCTGGGGGCTGCTTTTGTAATTATTTTGTAAACGAGTTCTCTCTTCGGGGGCTGATGAAGAGAGCAAGAGATAACTGAATGTACGGAGGAGGAGGAAGTGGAGGAGGAGGAGGAGGAGGATGGCAGGGAACTCTTAAGTGGTATTGAATGGTGGGAGAGAGCCAAGAAAAGAGAGAAAGAGAAAAAGAAAAGAGAGGGGGAGGGAGGGAAGAAGAGAGGGAGAGAGATGGAGGAGACAGAAGATGGCAGGACACGAAAGTGGTAATGAATGGTAAAGAAAAATAAAGAAAGAGAGTGGGGAGGGAGGGGGAGGAGAGAGGGAGAGGAGAGGAGAGGAGTAACCTGTCGTATTGAGGAGGAAGAAGATAAGCAGTAATGAATGGTTAATACCGACAAAGAAAGAGAGATAGAAGTGTATACGTAGGAGAGTGTCAAGATGGAGAGAGGAGAGGGATAACCCAATGATGTATGGAGGAGGAAGAAGATGGCAGGAAACACAATAGATGATGGATCGTAAGACAAAGAATTAAGACAAAGGTAAAAAGAGAAGGGAGAGATAGGAAGAGAGAGAGAGTGGGGTAGAGAAAAGAAGAGAGACACGGAGGAAGCAATAAAGACATTAGACTCAAATTGGAAGAAACCCGGACAGACTGCTGAAGAGAGATAGAAAGATAGAGAGATGGAGAAGAGAGAAAATGAAAGAAATCAGCAACAGCGAGATGGTAGAGATTGATAAATAACAAATTGGAGCAAATTGGTGAAGAGCGGAGGAACGTATTTGGGGGAATTAAATTAAAGGATACAAAGTAGCGGATATCACGCTCTTTATAAGGAATGATGGGAACAAAATTTATCCCAAACAAAAGACAGAGGGAGAGAGAGAGAGGAGAAGTATAAAATGAGGCTGAGAGGCAATCTTTCATTCTAAAACCTCCACAACGTTGCTCTTGCAAGGGAAGAGCCAAAAGTATAAAATGAAATGTTAATTGTTTGACAAAATATGGGAATGTTACAAATAGAATTCTGTTATATATTAGACTCGGTTTTATATCTGCTCACAGATTACTGAGTGAGAGAAATAGTGATTTTTTTTATTATTATTATTCAATGGCAGATAAAAATAGTTCATGGAGAAAGAGAGAGAAGAAACAGCTGAGAGTAAATTTACATGGGTAGAATGAGAATGAGAGATAGTAGATGAAGAGAAAAATCATAATAGATAGGGGAAAGGGAGAGGATGAGATGGAGAATGATAGAAGAAAGAGAGAGGGAGCGAAAGAGGAGAGAGAAGGCAATAAATACCAAGTAAATGAGACCTTCGTCTGTATTATACCGCTTCCAATTAAACCTACTGGATCATTATAAGTAATAAGGTTTATTGCTATTGTCCTATTGTGTGTGAGATTAAAAAAACCTGGGGCAATTTGATTAAATCAGTGATACTATTTTCATCCACAAAAAGGGCATTCTTTGAGGCATTGTCAAAAGCCGGTTTATATTTGGTTTGCATTATAATATGCCCAGGCAAACAAATTGCTCTTTTGTATGCTTTTGGATTCGTGACAGAATTAGAGTTTTATACTAAATCTAAAGAATTTTGTTCCAAATCGTGAGCATTATAAATGCTTTACTTTTTTTGCCTAACAACTGAAAAAGTTAAATTACTTTTTGAAAAAAGGAAATGAATGAAAACCTATTATTACTTTCTTTCTTTTTTTTTTTTGACCTTCAGATATCAAACAAGTACAAGAGCCTAGAATCCACTACAGTTGTTGTTGTTGTTGTTGTTGTTTTGTACTTGTTATTTCCCATCTCCCTTGCTCTTTTTCTCCTCCCCCCCCCCTTCCCTCCCACCCTCTCTATTTCTATTTCTCCAAAATAAAACACAGATATACAAACTGTTCATTGAGCATATCAACAAGGACATTAATTTTGCTCACAACCTGATGTTCATTGTCATCAACACCTCGCCCAACCCAAATAAATTTCTTGCTAAACTACACAGTTCCAAGCACCTTAAACTTGTAATTGGCCAAGGGTTGACCCCCAAGGGTGAAGGGTCAGCCCACAGGGGTGAGAGATCAATAGCTACCTGCAGAGGAAAATGAGTCATATTTATTTTCATAAAGCCTTGTCTTATTATTTGATTTGAGAATGGAATGCAAATTATTAATGTGACAAGGTCAATTTCAGAATTGCTTCATACCTGTTGAAAGCGAACTATGCAATAACTCAATGTTAAATTACAAAAGTTAATAATCCCTGGCATTATATTTTCCTTCATTTGCCTCATTCAATCAATTTTCTTTTTCGTTTTGCTGAGGCAAAGGAGTCACATAATGTACTGTACCAAGCAACATTCCTTTGTTTCTCATTTTTTGCTCGTTAGAAAGGAGGAAATGATTTGCCCCTAAATTATCTGAAATCCAAGAAACTTTGATTTGTGTTCATCTGTATTTTGTATAATTAGACCCTGTGATCACATTTTGTTGCATATGTCACATATATTTCAAAAGTTTTAGTAATATAGCCTTCAAAAAATATCAGTCATCTGAATAATGAAGGGGTCTGTATTTGTACATGCACGTTTGTTTCCAAACAAAGAAGAATGAATTATAAATATCATAGATTATATAACGGAGAAAAAAAGCAGAAATTCATTTCGTAATATCCTGTCGAGTTATTTACTGCTAAATTAAGTTTATGTTATCATGTTTTGACTTGTTTTTGTTAATATTATTGTATCGCATCTAATAATTCATTCTAGCCTATAAACTTTAGAAAAGTAGTTTTAGATTCTTTTGTACATAATAGCTATCTTGCCAAAACAATACATATACTGGGGCCAGGCTCGACTAGCACATGTGCTACCTTCTGGTTCCTATTAACAACTATACTCTTTTGTATCTACCAATTTTATATCTGCAACACTTTGTATTATGATTATTGTATCCATGTCAATTTATTCTGTACCTGTATTCACCATTATATAAAGTTGTTGTTGTTGTTGTTAATAAATAAATTCAATTCAATTCAATAATGTATAGGACTCAGTCAGATAGTCTGTGACATACTCTACCAATAGAGGGAGTACTCAAAAGTCTTGTATATTCTGGATTGATCATGAACTTCTTCAAGCATGGATCTCTTACTACAACATGTAAATGTATACATTGTTGTTATATACATGTATATGGAAAGATGTTTAGATTTATTAATATTTGTACATATATATATATATATAAAAGACGATGAATAAAAAGGAAATTAAAGGAGGCAAAAGTATTTCTCCAGATTACAAGCAAATGGTATCACATTAAAGAGCCGCAAATTGGAGGAACCAGTGACTTTTTTAATGGAATAAATAAAAAGTATTTTGGGACTTACATGTATAGTGATATGCGCTATATAAAAGTGGTATATTATCATTATTATTATTAAATACATTTAGATCTATCCTAAAAAGCTAAACTAGAAATTATATGAACCAACAATGCCTGTCGATAAGTTTTGACTGCAATAATAAACTGCCTACATGACACTTGATGGTAGATATAGTTGAAATAAAAACAAATCAAAATGATAAATGTTTGCTTTAAAATGCCATATTAATTCTGAATATGGATTACAATAGGCCCACAGGAAGACAGAGGATTTCCTCTACACAGAGCGAAGTTCAGGAACGAATTCATTTTTCATTTCTTCTTCTAATCTTTCATCCCACGCAGGAAATGACCTTGAATGAACCCACGTCTGATATTTGTATCATATCCCTAAGCAAGAATATCACACTTCAAATATTTCCTAATACCCGTTGCATTTGTCGTCTTTAGTATTCTTGCAAAGTTTTTAGGAGAAAATAGTGACCCAAATGGCAAAATACAAGCACTATTAAATTAAAATTCACCTGAAAATAATAAACATTGAACATGTACTTCAACAACTGGCTTTGAGTTGCATTTTTGAAAACGCAGCCTAATTAATTTGTTTTAATCAGTTGTCAGATGTATACATGTAGATTTACCAATTACATGGTAAACTTCCCCTTCAAATACTTTCTGGCTCTCATAATACGTTAACCTGAAAGTTCTTGGATTATGCTATCGGTTTCAAAAGTTATTTGCGCTTCCTTGAGGTCCCTAGATTCAGTATCCTGCCCGTACTATTGGCAACTACAAAAGAACAACAACAAAAAAAACTTGTTGTAATTCAAATACAAATAGCACTTGATGCAAAGCTTTACATATGTATAGAGTATTATATTCTGATATAATTAATTTCATGATTTCTGTAATGTAGATCTGCAGGCAAGGTACTTTAGAGAAATGATGACACATTTTGACAGAGGAACTACCGGTACAAAGATCTAGAACGTGATGTCAAGGAAAAAGCTTAAGTTTTTAATACTTTCTTATTACAAAAAACGGGAAGGAGATATAGAGCACAAGGGAGAATGGGACGGAGGGGGGGGGGGGAGGGGGGGGGTGGGCAAAATGCATCTCCTTTGTATATTTTCTTTCTCATTCTGTCAAGATTCCAAATTTTCCAACACGCTCCACAAGCTTTACATAGTGGCCTAGGGCAAAGGAAATTAGTCATCTAGGCAAGAATATGTGCACTACAGTTTCAAACTTAAAAGTACTTTTCTAGCAGGTATAAGGTGGATTTCAAAATACAAACCAGTTCTCTCCTCTCTCACACACTCTCTCCCTTTAATTTTTGAGGTAGTCCTTTTGTTTAAATATTTGAAACAAGATCATACTGTATTTAAAGCACAACAAACAATCTAACTCTAAAAGTACATAAAGATAACCAGAAACTACAAAAAGTAACTACAAAAAGAACAGTTTAAGATGGTGCAAATTAGTTTTAGAGGATCAAAAGCACCACAAGCAGGTGAAGACCTAGATACCAGGAACCCCTTATCATCTCTAGAGACACTGCATTGGAAGCTGGTGCACATGAAATACTATCCCTCTCTTACATAATTGCTCTTGCTTTAGTTAAGTTTTTTTTAAAGCAGGATCAGCATAGAACTACGTAATGAAGCATAATATGTAATCTACATACTACCAGAAACCCTTATCACTGCTACCCATTATTTGAAATGATGGTGAATATTAGCAGCTCTACTAAAGCCCTCTCTCCCTCTTATATTTTTTCCTTCCTTTTTTGAAGCAGGATCAGCACATATAGCACAACAAGCAATGTACCAGTGTATTAAATTGTCACTAGCTAAACCCTTATCGCTTCTAAACCTGTTTAAGAAGACGATTGCACATGAGATATTGCAGCTCTAATCGCCCTCTCTCCATCACAGATTGATTTTCTTTCATTTTTGAAGCAGGTCCAGCATGTATGATATGTAACTTTTCAAGCACAACAAGCAATCCACCAGTGTATTAAATTGTCACCAGAAACCCTATAAATTCTAATCCCTGTTTACGAAGATGGTGCACAGTAGATACGGCATCTCTCTCAAAGCCCTCTCTCTCCCTCTCAAATTGTTTTCTTTTCATTTTTAAAGCAGGATCAGCATGTAAATGTTCGTAATTTTATAAAGCACAACAAGCAATCTACATGTGTACGAAATTGTCACTAGAAACCCTTCTAACCACATTTGAAAAGATGGTGCACATTAGATATGGAATCTCTAGATGTGATCTTTCCCCCTCTGTCATTCACTGCTCTAGATTGTTTTTCTTCAATTTGAAGCAGGATCTGCATATTTAAAGCACAATTGAAGCAATCTACATACATTTTTCAATGTACAAGTGTAACCAGAAACCCACTTCTAACCACTATTTGAAAAGATGGTGCACATAAGAAGCTCTACCACTACAGAGAAGAGGAAGAAGGTGTGTTGCTAGTAGAAGTTGGGACTCACCCTCTCCAGTTAGACGCTTGGAAGATGAGAGGCTGGGAGAAGGAGAGATTAGGCTGTTCCCCACCCTCCTCCTTCTCCTTCTCGTGTCGGATCACTCGATAGGCCAGACTGGAAACAAAACACCAAGGAACTGGAGCTCAACATTATCCATGAAGTCGAAAAATCTTTTTGTAAAATTTACTCATAAGCAAGATATCATGATGATGCTAAATGACAAAAGATGCAGAACCCAGTGCATTTTATGAAGACTATATGCAGTACAAATTTATTTAATGAAGACAATAGCTTTGAAGACAATTTTATTGTATGAAGACAATAAATGCAGTATATATCATGATTTTTTTTCCTCCCTTTTTTTATTTTTAGGTACGTGTGGTTAAAACTACATCCCAAAGTGATCTCACCCTTCTAAAAATCAAAGTTTGTGGCAAGCTTGCAATAACCTCGCAGCAAGCTGAATTTGCGACTAAAGCATAATGCAACCTTGCAATCTCTTCGCAAGCTTGCCACTAGCTTGCCTAAAATATAAAAGGTTGCATGACTATCACAAGCTTGCAGATAACAAGGTAACAAAACTTATGAAGATATCAGAAGGCCGGTTGCAGACGATTTGTGGAACTGTTTTGAATGCTCCTTGAATTTGCTTTGGGAATAAGTAATTTTTTTTTAGATCACCTTGGGCAAATAATTTTAACCATGTTCTCCCAGCAATCAATATTTACATGTATACTTCAATTTTATGGAGCATGAGTGCAAGCTTTGTGAAAGATTTTTTTTCAATGCAACCATAAGTTAACAAGATAATGTGATAATTTCAAACTTGCAGTTAGTGATTTGATACAAGTAGACTTTGGTCGAATGCAATGTGTATAGACAAGTTCAGGAGAAGTGCACCATTACATAGTATTACGATGGTTTTGCTTTATTGTTACATAAACATTTCACTATATTTGCTGCTTTTATTTGAAAAAAAAAATTGATACCATGGTAGGTTTGCTCTTAAATGTATCAATGTGCCATCGATAATGATGTTTGCAAGGTATTACATGTAGATCGCAGTATGTGAATTCTTTGTTTTAGTACAGCACTGCATGTATTCCCTTAAGTTAATACTTTTACACAGTATTGTTATTGATGGATGTGTGGGGCATGACAAACAAACAGTATTTATTGAACATCAACTTCAGCTGAACATCAATTATTCAAATTTTATCTGTTCAATAAAATTGTTATTCTCTTTAGGCCTATATCATTTTCTAGAAAATTGCACAAAATATACTTGTACATTCAACATCCTCCTTACTCTCAAAATTTACCAAACAATCATATCATTTATACATTTTCAACAACACAAAACTATCTTGATGATTTTGAACTTTCATTACCTAAATATTCTGCCTGGTTTTGCATACATGTATTTGGGTCAAAATTAAATGATGAATTATACTGGAGCTTAATAAATATCAAAATCTAAAATTTTCGGGTCCACTTTATCTTATCCACTTAATTATGTTACAATGCACATTACATTAGATTCATATCGGGTCTGGGGTTGATAAAGAGAAAGTCCACTTTTAATAGCTTCATTATAAAGAAGTGATGTACACATGTGGAAAAATTGCTGAGCATGATAAGAACTACTGGTATCACATTTCTCTCAGAAATAATGAATCTAAATGTAGAATTGAAGAATTTTTACTTTTAATACAAAGTTAAAATGAGGTGCATGCAGGCCTTCAATAGTGGGTCTTATGTATTGGTTAAAAGGCTTGTGCAGGATATTAAGCCTTTGATTCTTGATTGCAATGTTGTTGTTTTTTTTTGTAAAATCATACTACATGTACATGTACATGTATCATGAGATCATTTAAAAAATATACCAATACATTTGTAATTGTAGGTTCTATTTTAACAGAATGATAACCAAATAGGATGTTGTGGTGTGATTTCAAGTTTGCCATTCACGGACACTTAACTTTAATTTTAGTGATTCATTCTATATTTTCCCCCATTTGTGTAGCATCAAATAACATATTATATACCAGCATTAAATTTTAATAACGCAATCATAAAATGATCTAGCTTATAAATATACGGATGCAGTATATTTTGTGCAGGCTGCTACATGTATATTGCAGGTGTGAGCTGTTTAGAGAAAAGGGTGGGGAGCAAGCATTTTTACACTCTTATATACATGTACACATTTCTAAAAAAAAAATGAACTAAAATTATTGTCCACAGACATTCACAATTTAATATAATTCATGCAAATCATTTTGAAAGCACATGTATCTAATTACGGACAAAGATACAAGCCAGATAGAATATCAAATTTCATGCCCATTGTTCAACATCTTTTCAATATTTGTTGTTTTTATACATATTTTTTGCAGGAATGTAAAAAATAAGGGTATACATGTACATTGCATTTGAATCATAAATTGATACCGACTTTTATAAATGGATGGATGTGATATATTTTCAAACTTTTTTTAAAATATGTTTACACATAGTGTAGCTCCAGGATTAAAAAAAAAAATTGATTATCGATAAAGACTAATAAGATAATTTGCTTCATAGAAATATAAGGCATTAAAAGGAGAAATTAAAGGCATTGGATCTGAGGGAATATTTTTTATCACAGGTACTAAGTGTCAATTTAATGTAAAAAAAAACTTTAAACTCATCATTTATAAGAAACTACTTGAACATCAATAAAATTTTACTCATGTTAATAATGCAAAGATTCAAAAGAATTATGATATCTTAAGTCTCACCAAGATTTATAAAACACGGATCTAGAACGTATGGAGGTGATTGTTTGGAGGTTCAGATTACAAACAGGAAAAACCTATCTTTGTATTCTGCCAGTTATAATGAAGAACGAAACAGTACATGTATATCAAATCAATAATAATTAATGTTTTCATGTAATACATTACAACATGTATAAGCCATATATTTTGTGAGTAAATTCTTGCGAAAATACTAAGTTACTGATATTAACCCATTAAGGACTGAGCCGGAATATATTCGGGCTAAGGTCTATGGGAAATGTATGACTTAGCCAAATCAGCTAGTCTCCAACAGGTTAATGAAGATCACAAAAATCATGAAATCATTAACTCACGTATATACCCAACTACATGTACATGAAGTCCAAAATTGCAAAATATTAATTACGCAAATATATGGCTCATACAGCATACATATGGATGATGAAGTATTGCATGCAGTACTTACTTTCTCCATGTAAGAGGGCGCAAGATTGCCGGCGACGATGAGCTCATATCCGGTGGTTGCTGCTGATCGTCTGCGTACGAGTCGCTCATGTCGCAGCTCGCGACCTCTTGGTAGGCCATGTTGGCTTCGGTGATATTTCCACTCCTATGGCCTTCAGGCAGGCCTATGGCTTCAGGGATCGTTAGGTTTGCAAAGATCTGGGGCGTGTCATTAGTGCCGTCTTTGAGAGGATGGATACGACGTGTAGGTGTGTGTGTATGGGTGGGTAGGTGTCCAGGATCCTACAAATCTGTACAAAGATAGAAGAATAATGAAAGAATGAGGATAACTAGTTTTCATGTACATGTAATATCAACTTTGAACACTTCAAAACATGAACAACATTTCAAAATGCTTGTAAATTTGCACATACATGTACATTGTATGTGATTTATCTTATCAAATTTAGACACCAGCAAAGACTCAATGATATCAGCCAAATAATAAGATTTTAAATACTTTTCCCTTATATCGTTCTCACTCAATGTTTTTACACATGAACATTGAAGATTCTGAAAATAAAACAAAACATCTTCCCCAGAATTTGACATTTTTTATTATTTTACCGATTTCCTTGACTCGCGTGACGACCTTGGCAGCTTTTGTCTCATGTTGATATGTGTCACATATTATGTGGATGTCTAAATTGTAAATGTGCATGTCATCATTTTTAAAATCTAATATTTGGACTTCTAGTAAACGTGTTATTGATTAACCATGAAGGACTACAAGTTATTCAATTTCTAATTTTAACAGTAATTACAGAGATCAATGAACTTTGGACATTAGTACAAATTGTATGTTTTATATTGGGGAGGGGTGGTTGGGGCATTGACAAGTTTTGGTTTCAAATTCAGTACAATTTAGGGAGATGAGTATGATTGAAATTACACTACAGAAATGTCCCTTGAGAGCCAGAAGTCTATTAATTCTGTGGTAAATCTATTCTACAAATTTAAAGACTTTAAACTTCAAGTTTTGGGCTTAAAAATTCACCCTAGCTCAACAAGGAATACATTTTTTTTTTTCCTTCTTTGTCTTCAGAAGAATGCTAGTAAGATCCTGCTAATTCATCGACATCCCTTTCTAAGCACTTGATTTCACATATTGTATGTACCTTTATGTTCTTTCTGAGTAAGATTGAGTCATAATGAATAACACGACTTTTCGTTTTTGGCGCGCTGTCACAAAGTCCATATTTGTTTTTATGCATCAGAGGCAGCATGCATGTATCCATGTGGGCTAAAAAGAACCTGAAATCTGCAGACCAACCCTAACAATCATTCAGAATCCATGCCCAAAGTTTCAAACTTTGGACCCCTAAAAGTATGATCTGGATTCCCTGTGATAAAATCTTGGTGTGGAGCTACAATGTATTATGAAACAATTGAAGTAAAAGAGCCTGAGCTTTCGATCCTAGCAGAATCTTCGTCAGAGACAAAATGACACAGAAAAGTAGGAACAAACATGGATATAGAAAAAGACAGAGTAAAAGCTACACCTAAGAGTGCAAGCCAAGATGGAGAGAACAGAAAGGGGAATGTAAAAGTGTGAAGAAGCCAGCCAATCAAAAAAGCAAGAGGAGGTGATGATCAAACAGCAAACTGGAACAAAAGGGAGATGATAAGCTGGGAGAGGGAGGAGAGAGTAAACAAAGAGGATTAGAGTGGAGGCTATGGGGCTGAAAAAGAATGAAAGAAAGAGAAAAAGCCAAGGGGAAAAAAAACACCTAGTAGAACCTGTGTGTTATGGACCTACAAGAAGAAGTAAGGGGGGGGGGATAAATAAATAAGTAAAACAGGTAAAAGAACAAGGGGAAGACATGAAACAAACAAAAAAACAAAAGAGAAGTGTGAGCCAAACCTGTAAGGGAGAAAAGAGAGAGAAAGAATTGATAAGAGAAACAGAATGTATTAGTCAAATAAAACAAACACCTGCAAATAAACTAAACTAAGCTAAAAAGGAAAGGGGAAAAAAAACAGATATCAAGAAAGAAATGTGAAGAAGAAAAAAAAAAAAGAAAAAAAAAAAAAAGAGGTTAGTCATTACCCTCCTTGAATGTTGAGACCGTGAGGTTGAATGGTGCGAAGACGTCTCTTCCAGAACTTCTCTCTGCTGAAACGGACAGAATCAGGACGGGTACCTAAAAATTCAATGCCCTGTAGAGACATGTCAGAGATGGAGTGGTTAGGAAGGTTGAAATGGTTCCCAACTGGGGTGTCTAGCTTGGTGGTGGTGACAGTGGATCTGTGCCCATAGAAGCAGCGTCTTTGAGAGTGGTCTTGGTTTCACCTACATACTGCATCTACAACTCTGCAAGTGATAAGATATATAACATTAGAAGTGGTGCAGGTGATGTTCCCTTTGGTGTATGAGATCTGCTAGTGGAGGTACTCTGGAAAGTATCGCCTTCGTGGATGTGTATATTGCAAATGATGCATCTGTTGGCTGTACATTTGAAGGTGCCATGCTGAATGGAGAAGAATGGTCAGTAAGGGAGGGGACTTCAGCACGAACGATGAGATCCTTGAGGTTGCGGGGGCGTCGAATGCCAACGATGGGAGTGTCAGGAACGGCCTGTAGGAGACGATCAGAAGTGTGGAGAATATGGTGATTAGCATGAAGGATGGTGCGGAGAGGAGGTAAATTAGGGTGGAAGGTAGTCACAAGGGGTAATCTGTCCGTGGTGTTCTGGTGGTCAGCTTTCTTTCTGAGAACATCAGATCTAGGGAGAGAATCGAACTTTGTTAATGGCTTGTTGACTGTCCTAGCACTATGTCCTCTGGTCACAAGATGATTCTTCAGGTTCCTAGCATGGGAAGAAAAGTCAGAATCGTCAGAGCAGAT
The DNA here is from genome assembly GCA_940671915.1 of Paracentrotus lividus. Taxonomy (NCBI): domain Eukaryota; kingdom Metazoa; phylum Echinodermata; class Echinoidea; order Camarodonta; family Echinidae; genus Paracentrotus; species Paracentrotus lividus. Next base: position 18,145,989 of record CALNVZ010003430.1, on the reverse strand, counting down.
ACGGCGGAGTCTGAGGGCTTGACTATAAGGGATGCTGTTTTGCAGTGACGGGATGGCAGCTAGAAGAGTGGAGGTACTGGTGGGTATCTGTAGGTTTGGTGAAGAGAGTAGTGGTGATGCGGTTCGTCTCTTTCTTTACGGTGACATCGAGGAAGTTGGCCGTCTGGTGGGAAAAATCAGAGGTGAATTGATGGTCCTGTGGAAAGAATTGAGGTGATCAATAAAGGTGTGGAGGCTCTCTTCCTCCCTGGTCCAGATGAAGAAAACATCGTCGATGTAGCGCCACCAATCCACGGTCGACAGGGTGCTGAATCTAAAATCTGCTGTCTAGCTTGGTCATAAATAGACAAGCGTAGGAAGGAGCCATACGGGTGCCCATAGCTGTGCCAGATACCTGAAGATAGTTTTTGTCCATGAATGAAACAAAATTAACAGATTCTATTTTTTTTATGCACCCAATCATTACCCGAATTCACTATCCTCCACAAAACCATAGCCAGACAGACTTTACCTTTAAAAACCTGTTTGCACTATGGAAATGGGTAAAAAAAAGTCACTATTAAAGCCCCCACCTATAGGGCCTGTTTAAATTTTAAAATTTGGGGGTTCAGGGCCCTCTTGCATAAAAATTTTGGATTCTACAAAAAAAATGTACGCAACTTTAAAAAAAATCAAACACAAGTCCCAAATACGTAATCCTGCTTTGCTGAAAGTCGAGTTGTGTTTGATTATTTTAGTTGCAAAGAAACCAAACTTTTATGCAAGAGGGCCCAGAGCTCAAGTTTGGGCACCCCGTGTGAATCGGAGACCTGATAGTGTCTTGTATAAGTGGCATCTAGATCTAGTCAGTATCATACTATACCACAATGTAGCTACATCCTTTAAAAGTAACTTGTAACTAATGTAAATCAAGCTGAACCATGTTGCGTGTATGGAATTTTTTTTTTTCCAAACAGGCTGAACCATGTGCGGGTATGCTGCCTCTTCAATTCCGGTTGGAAGTCCCGAGAGTTTCATTTACATAAACATTCGTCCATCATCGCGTTTCACTCACCAGCAGCCTCTAAATCTTACCACTTCCTTCATGTGTAACATACAGAGTATCAAACAGTAGAAGTATATTACAACATTTAAGAGCTGAAATTGAATTCACAAAATGTTTTACATACAATGAATATTCTCACAAGGCAAGTCGACCCCTGATAATAAAACAATATCTACAGCAGGGATCAATCCCAGGTCCCTGGTGCATATGGGCCCCAAGTTTGAATATAGGACCACTTCATTTTTGACATTTGACTAGCTACCCTAGGGCTTTCTGTGCATGTAAACATGTACACACTAGTCATTCTACTATTGATGCACGATCACCACTTTAATAAACAACAAGATACAAGTACACTATAGCCAAAGCAAGGGCACTAATATTACAGAATTTTATTTCTTTCTGAGGTTTATTTCATTATAGCCTTGGACTTTTAATGTCAATGAGGTCTTTCAAGGGGATATTCTTCGAAATTTGTCTCAATGTTCCTGATATTTCATCAGTAAAATCCGGCTTGTACATGCCTTGCCCTTGGTTATGCATATTGCAGATAGGAACAGGGTGTTTCATTTCTTTCCTGCTTACACCCCTTTTTCATAAAAGATACATTTACTGTATTAAAAAAAGTCTGATTTTTACAACATATCTGTTTTAAACTTTGTACCATTACATGCAGATTTTCAGTGTAAAGAAAGTTTCTAGACAAGATTCATGAAATTATAAAGCCAATAAATAATTGAATCACTGCTGAGAAAATTACATGTAGTGTTGTCAAAACAGTTTTGTAAGAGGTCTGTCTATAAAGACAATTTGCCAAGCTCTCAAGTGCTGAACATACATGTAATGTTCTCTGGTTGTGTCAGAAATTAGCATGAATATAATTTCATCTTTTTTTTGGTTTTAATTACAGATTCTTGTGAGACAAGGATTATCAGAGAGTTTTTAGACTCGTACATTGATAAGCTATTAAAATCCTTGCATTGTACAGTAAGAAAATCCAAAAATAGTCCATATTGTCAAGAACAAAAAATGAAATAAGGGGTGTATAATAATATTGGTGCGCAGTGGCGGATCCAGGATTTACAGTCAATACAGAAAATCAATCAATGAGTGGTTTTCAAATTATAGGGAGGGGCCCGCATCTCCTGCGCCCCGTCTGAATCCACCACTGGGTGCGACTTTAATATAACATGCTAATGTAGCCAAAGTCAACATTAGTCTATATGATTGGATCGGAGGCCCTATAGATACATTTACAAGTAAATACCTGTACTTGCATGTACATGTTTATATGTACATGTAGGTGTTGTGAGAGTAATTAATGTCTTTGTAAATGTATATTCTTACAATATTATCACAAGGAAATATCAATTGATGTTAATAATCACTTTGTTTCAAATATGGTGGTTTAAGTGTCAAAGAAAATACATGTAAGTACTTCCTCAAGTGTTATTAAGGTAATTTAAAAAAAAGTGTCAATTTCTTATTTCTTAAGTATTGTGGTTTTAAACAGTTTCAGGAAATTGGCAAGATCGATCCTCACAAGGTTTTGAATGCATTTTCCCCTTTTTTCCTTTCCCCAAATGTCTACAAGGAATTTTCAATTTATTATAATATGAAGACCAAGATATTAATAGTGCTAAAAACTACAGCGTTAAAGAATAACTACCCAGCCCCACCAGAAAACTACCCCTAAAATGTTACCCTTTCCCTAATTCTAAGGGGGTACATGTAGAAACTTTGTCCCAGGGTCAAGGGGGAATTGTCCAGTAGGTACATGTAGTTGTCCCAGTGATATTGATTTGTTAAATTGTGGACATTCACAATTGTTAGGGCAAATTGTGTTAATCTACCTGGTACAGAGCATGTGCTTACACGATTAGTGTGTATATTATACAGGACTGATTTTTTTCTTCTTTTTTTTTTTTATTTGGTACATGTTCATGGAACATTCTTTAATTGTTCACCAAAAGATATAATCCACAAAAATGTCCATTCTATACAATGACAAATACATGAATAGTATAAATGTTGATGCACATGTTGCATGATATTAATATCATATTTTCAGATTAAGGATCTTAAAAAAGAGCAAACAACACACGTCCATATTTTTTTATAAATCTACCCCAACTTGTACAGCATGCATACATGCATTTTACAAGAAGGCCCCTCAGTCACCATAGAAAAAGCATTACATATGGTAGAAAAGATGATCACGTATAGAAGTAGTCGTTAGCTGCACTTATTATGTACCAGAGCAGATGAGACCTTGTTAAATTATTGGAACGCTTGGATGAAGATACTAAAATGTGCAATCTGTTTGGAATTATGGGGGAGGGGAGTTGTCTTTGTGCCTTTTACCTGAAGATTAATACAAATTAGATTTTAGTTGTTGTTGTTTTTTTTAGGGGGGGGGGTTATTTTCCATTAACAATAGACAAGAAATATCATTCACAATCATTTTTTTTTTATAAGAGTAGCATTTCTTTTCAACATGATCTACATCCTGGGGCAGGAATTTTACTTGTATCACAAAAAAAAAAGAATTGCTACTACATGTATAACTACAATGTAAGTAATAATAGAGAGGTGATACGTACACGTTCCATGTTATGTTTGTTTGTTGTTTTGTTTGTTTTTTGGGGTTTTTTGTATTGCTATTATTATTATAAATTCTAGATCAAATTCAACCAGTTAATAGGAGAAGTGCATGGAGACATGGGCACTTCAATCTGATCCTTTATAGGGCCACTAAAATTATTGATGTAGGCCTACATTAGCTGACAAGCAACCCCGCCGCAAAAAAAAAAAAAAAAAAAAAAAAATGATTCAAGTCTCTAAGTTATAGTTCACAACGGGGGAACCATCGGGGTTTTTGTCCTCGAGAACAGTATCCTTAAGAATTTAAACACCCCGATCGGCTTGTTCCGTAGTTATCCTTGTTCACACGGGGTGCTTGTCCTCGGGCATAGAAACAGTGTTCCTCGAGGACAAGCGGATCGGCTCTGCATGACGCGAAGTACAAGTTGTAGTGTAGCTGCAGCGCAAATTCATTCCCCCTACGGCGCCACACTGTAATTTAAATATCTCAATTGAGACTTTGTTTTAAATTTGGAGGTTTTGAGAAAATTTATATAAAATCTATGCCTATAAATTCACCTCGTGATTGCGTCATGTGGAACGGAATAGACAAATTATTATACTCTTTCTAAATTTAGCCATTAGAAATACTAGCTGTTTACCGGCTCATTTTAACATAAATCGAATATAGCGCCGCCCTCATTGCCGTAAACTAACTCAATTGGAGTCAAAAGTAGTAATTTGGATAATCAAACCTTAGACGCTTCTAATATAGTGCCAGCTTAACATTAATCTTTCTTTCCACGTTTTTAGCATACGCAAGCTTATGATTGCACCTTAAACCCATCCTTCAAATGGTGAATCATATGGCCACACATTTTTGTTCTATCACGCCTGTTCAAGTTTAAAAATTTCGGAAGGGTAGAGGTCGAATGAATATTTCTTTGCTCTCTGTCGGTAATTCGTAGGCGTGTGTGACCTGTTGTAGGGTGAATTCAAGATATATTCAAAACAATATTTTTATTTCAAACATAACGAACATCAGTCCTAACTGAGAAGAATGCTACCAAATTTATTGCAATTACATTTAGTAAAGTCACTTAGAGGTTGAAAAAATGAGCCTTGCACAGGGCTGGTATTAGCTAAAGAAGTCACCATGAATATCACGTGTATTGGTTGTACTAGCAATATTTCTATTGTATACCTTGCAACGATTGGAGGAGGAGGGCTGCAATCATGAACTAACCCCCCCCCTCCCTTCATAAAAAACAAATTTAAAGGTTTAAAACGATTCAAAGAGTTAGAGTTAGAGAGAGAGGCCGGGGGGTGGGGGAAGATTAGGGGGGTGGGGGGTCGTCGGGGCCTTCTGGTTAGAGGTCAGAAACTCTTGGCAGGCCCAAAGCACACCGTTAATAATGGACATTGGGTTTCATCTGGTCCTCCCGCCCCTTATACTCTCTCTTCTCTTCCTTCCATAATCTTGAGACTTTTCAGGAACGTTTTGATGAAATAACGTTAAAAGTTTAAAAAGACGAGACCTATGATATCCAAATACATTATAAATATACCAGCGTGAGTGTTTTAAGCCCTTTCTACAGACCCACCCCGAGAAATATGTATCCCGAATGTCATCGAAACACCCTCAAAAGGGCTTTAAAGGCGCCACACTCCTGTGTTTAATTCAATTCTCATTGTAAGACTTTGGTGTTGAATTTGGTTGTTATGCATAAATTTAATTATAAAATTCTAGCTCTTTAAATTTCACTTCGGTATGATTGGGTGCTGAGTCGTGAACTCGGATAGGACAAATTGATATGTCCTCCTTTCTAATTTAGACGCCCAAGAAAGATAGCTTTACTCGTGCTCGATTTTAAAATAGTATACAGAATATATATTTTTTTCGAGCCCCGTCGATGGCCGAAAACTACTACAATTGGGCAGTCAAAAAGTAGATTTGATATCAAAACCTGTGCGCGTTCTAATATATACAGAGCAAGCCTTAACATTAATCTCTTTGTCCAGTTTTAGCATCATTCGAAAGCTTTAATGATTGCCGCTTACTAACCGATAAGCCAATTTTCTTAAATAGTGGAAAACTCATCACATGGCAGCACATTTTTGTCTATAAGCTTGTTCAAGAAGGTAGATGTTGCTAAAATTTTCGGAAGGGTAAGGGTCGATGAATATCTTTTGCTCTCTTCGTCGGTAATTATAGGGCGTCGGTGTAACTAAATACGTCGCCTCCAGTTGGGCCGGAAGTTTAACTATGGGGATCAGGGTGGTCACATCCCGTTGAGTCCTCCCTGTGTTAAAGGAGAAACACCTCAACCGTGCTAAGCTTGGATAACCGCGTCCACACCGGTCAATTATGCGCGATCGGTAAACACGGACCACCCACCGCCTTGGAAGTCAGACTTGAGAGATTAGGGAGTCTTACCCTAAGATCTTGGTTCGGTTGGTTAACAATAAACACCATAAATGTGTAATTACCTCCCGAGGATGAAACGTAACACCAAAGGAATCTGTGCACAACCGCGGGCTTGACTCTAACGATACTCCAGTTACTTCTTAAGCTGACAATGTTCTTTAAAGGATACTTGTAGTTAACTTTGGAGATTTTAAGGCTTTACCGTGTTGAAATCCGCTAACCATTTATTCGGTCTGTCTCCCTTTCAAGACAAAGATGAAGGATGAAGCTGTGAATCTGCAAAGTATTTCATATCCTAATTCGTATGATTGAATATAATCCGGGGATAGCGTCAGACACTTCTAGGCTTTGTAACGTTTTGGCAGACTGGATTACGACAGCCAGGACGTGTTTCCATTCCACTCACTTACAACAAGGGTAGATACAGAAAGGAGACCTCCAAGCCAGTTCATGCTTTTAAAAGAGTGAAATACTTTGAGTTGGAGGTTTATCTACATATAATGTAACATAATCCACTGAATATGATGCTTCATTACGTTTTATCACAAAAGATATAAGTGTAGAGAGTAAGTGAGGTAATATACAATTCACACATCAAAAGATTGCATAATTAAAACAAATAGTTACATAGTAATAAGGTATGTTGAATATGTGCAAAAAGAATGGTACAAGTAATCAGAATATTAAATAACTTGAAAAATAAGATTGAAGAAACAGTATTGTCAAAAGAGTGAAACTCATGTACATATAGCTCACTACTATATTAAGCATAACAAAAATAACTTGTCAAATATTTGACGCATGATACAAGGTATCAAGTGTGGGCTGTAACAAGCTTTTGAAACAATATTGGTGCAAACAGTGAACTTAGCTATTAAACTTCTACTCACTTCTATTCAGGTGCATGATATATCGCAAAACCTCTAAAAAATATGATTCACGACGGTCAGAATTATCGACTTTAATTGAGATCAAGACTGCTAAAAATTACTAGAAAATAAGCTATGAGATCAGCCTACTCAACTGTATTAACCTATATTTTGCCTTTGAAGACACGCTTTAGAAATAACACCCTAAGGGATATTAAACCCAGGATATTCAGAGCGCAACTGGCAGTGAATGGTACTAAAATAACACATCGCTCCCGCGACAGTCAAATAGGAGATGATCAACACCTTTCCAATGATTGACTATGTGATAAGCAATAAGTTATTGAAAAAATCGAGTGCAGTCATAACCGTGCGCCTGAGACTGTGAGGGGGTGAAAAAACTTGAGAAATTCCCTCTTGAGACACACATTATAGATCTCCGTTCAAGTTCTCTTTGCACATAAGATGATTCAATCATTAGACAATCCCATAATAGCACTAAAGACTGAATACCAGTAGGTGAGCGTATCATCCAGGTTAGTTGTGATTGGTGTTCTCCTTCGGGCCACGTTTGCTAAGGAATTCACCTTTTAACTGATTTTTGAGAGTGAAAGAGGAAATCATTAGTATGAGGGATCCAATATATTTCCTAAGTGAAAAACAATTTTACTCTAAAGCTCTAGCCAATATTCATACAATTCTCCCTCCTCCTTGTCTTTTTCCCAAAATTCGGGTTGTGCAGTGTATTTTTTTGGGGGTGAGGGTTGACTGTACCATCGTGAAGTTTTGTTTATTAAAAGTCTCTCCATACTGAGTGAGGTATAATTTCCACAACAGCAACGACAAATCTAGAAAAGATGTTAGTGCTAACACGAACTAAAGGGATATAAATTACTTAAAAAAGTCCAAATCATAAAGTATAACGAACTTACATGTAAGAGTTTGTGAACAAAAAAGGAAGTGTCACTTATTAAATTCTTGACCACCAGGGCCTGGACCAACTGAGGATATTCTAAGATACAATAACATAAGTGAGACCAAATAGATCGAGTTAACAGCTTATTTAAACAGCTTGATGCTTCTTTTAAATGTTCAAGTAAAACTAGGTGTAGGATCAATGGTAAATTTAACAACATTTCGTAATTGAATTACTATGAGTAGAATTGATATTCATTATTCACGGACAACTGCTGTGATCAAAGTTCTATTAAACGTCGCCTAATCCTCCTCGTATCTAGGGAAAAGTCTATTAATAACTCCTCTTAAAGCAATCGGTCGGTTTCTATAAGGACAACACGGTATTCACTAACACCTTTAAGACGAAACTTACCGGTTACATTTTTAGAACCTGCCCGGTGTCAAAAAATCAGCTATTCACGTCCATACAGCTCTATAACAAACCTTTTTTTAACTAAACCTAACCCTATTATTGTTTCTGAGAAGAAAAATTCGGGGAGTAGTTGGGGGGTATTGTCCATTGGGGGTAGTTTGTCCTGATAGGGACTTCGGCCATGGTCTAAAACAATACTCTGGTACTATTACTGTCATGTAGGCCAATTATGAACGGAACTACTTCCCTCCATGAACTTGAATGTATAGCCTAAAAAATCAAATAAAACTCCCACAAAATTTCCTTCAAAGTGCCAAAACTAAAAGGTTTGACTTTGTCTAAGGGTTAATTCTAAATATTGGCTTTGCCTAACAATGACAAATCAATTCTGATCAGACCTCGGATCGAAACCAGTCCACATCTTTGGAAGCTTACATGTAGCGTTAAAGGTCACTCCTTGGAGTAATTCCATGCACATCTTAAATAAATGGCAAACAAACAACAAAAATGCTGAAACAGGAAATATGGCTTTCCTAACCGCAGCCCTACATGTATGTACTCCAGGGTTGTGGAGCGGGGGGATGGGGGGGGGGGGGGGGGCTTCAGCTAGCCCTTAATTTCGGGCAAATTGTGTTAAAACACAAAAATTAAAATGTAATTATATTTTGTCGCACCACCCCCCCCCCCTCACCGGCCTATCTGATTTTAGAAAACACTTCGCACCCCCTACTACAACCCCCAGAGCAAAAAAAAAAAAATAGCGGCTGAAATTTTTGCAGACGGTTATAATGGCAACCAAGAAATTGTCCACATCAATTTAATATACATTTGAAAAATCATAAAATCAAAAATTGAACATTGGGATTTCTCCAAAACACTGGTCCAAAGTTGAAAATATTCTATGCAAAAATATTGGCATACAGTACAGTAAGTGTACAGTGTAGTTTGATTTAGGGTTTAAGCTGAAATAACCCTCAGCACCTTAACCACTGAGACCGCCCATCAGCTTACTCATCAACGCCAAAATCACCCTCAGCATTTTCTGCACTCTATAGTCATGAATAGTATCCAAACTGGACATTTGTAACATGATCATGCGGTAAGAATGCCATATTTGCTGTGGCGTAATGTACAGCATACACGGTGTACAGCTATCTGGATTCTAACACACTACAAAAAAAAATATTGTTGTAGAGTACAAAAATTTCCCAGTGAAAACACCCGATGCATAACATGTAAAGACTAAACCACTTTTCAATGCATACACTTTTCCCATTATTTTAAGTCTCTAGTGCTAAAGGGTTAACAAGACCTTTAAAATGACCTAAGCATAGGAAGAAGAGTTCAATACGACTCCAATCTCAACAAAGTCATGGACATTACTATTAACACATGAATCAAGATCAATGCTCTGAGGCAACTGACTTACACATTAGGCTTGTCCTGCACTAGCTACAAGCTTCAAGAATTAGCCACTATTTATGAGCGATGAATTGCCCGATTCAGAAGAATATCAGGACTTTTCCTCTAAACGTTGTGTTCGGGGCGTACTAGAATCTCAGCCTCAAGTCATGCGTATTTGTCAAACTTAAGCTAGTTTTGAGAGTTTATAGCGCTGTGCAGCACTAGCGGAAACCATAAGCCCCGATCCCATATGCAATGTATATCTGTTGCTGGTGTTTGTGCCGCTTTCAGATGTCAGATCAAAAATAGCTCTAGCTCCGACCTTCCGCTCGTACAAGACTTCAGCACTAGTGCATGAATCAACTTGCACTTGACTGATTTGATGATTTTTCCCTAATCACCTCGTAGCGCCCATACTTATCTAGCTCAAGAATCTAGTGCAAGCACGTTACTTACACACAGCTCCTTGAATCCATAATTCCTTCACGTTTGTAATCCTACTACATAATCAAAATATAAAATCCCTTCACAAAACCACATCTATCGCAGAAGATTAGCAATCTGGACGGAAGTTTTGAAATCTGCAGGACGAGCCTTGGCTATATGCTGGTCAGGATAGGGCCTTGAACCCTCTCTCTTCTGATATCAAGTACATGTATACATCACTTAACACATTGAATACCATGGTATTTCCATTCCTACTATTAAATACATCCCAGCAACCCTTCAGTTACCATAATGTATGGCAAGGGTTAAACAACTGTCGTGATAATAAGGCTTTTAACTCAGCAGCAGTTAAAATGATTTTGTTTTTCGCATGAAGAGGCTCTTTTCAATTACAATTCAATATCAAAATTTAAATTATGTTGTCTCATCTTCATTTAATTTGCAAGAAGGGAAACAATGCTTTAGGACAGCCAAACTTATTATCACCCTCAAACCGCGCGGCTAGATGAAATACGTCGTCCTCGGACGATTTGAAGCGATTAACAGGAAATCTCGATGCTAATTTTACCACATCGAGGAAAATAATTATATCAAAGCGCGGCGCGCCAGCGCCAGATCGAGTTTCGAGTCACCAGAGCGGCCTGATACTCACCTACTATAACTATACCGCGGGTGTACATGCAAGCGCTAGCTAGCTAGATCACGGAAAATCGTGCGTGCACTGTGCCCGGGCGCCGGGGCAACTAGAATTGGGCTTATCGGGCAACCAAATTCGGAAAAAATGAACAAAGTAGTTGGCCGCGCTGGGCGCCCACATTTTGGGAAAAATATTTCTTGTATAAAGAAATTCAGGTTGTATATTAACTTATAATCATATCCCATGTATTGCCAATGCATGCAGCAAAGCATGGTCATTGCTGTGTACTGCATTGATCGAGTGTGCATGTAACTAGTTATTGCTACGTAAAATGTACACTGTACGAGTGGTGTGTGTGTTGTCGAAGTAAAGATGCGACATCTGATAGTGATGTGTTTGAGATGTAAGAGAAAGAGAGAGAGAGAGAAGAGAGAGAGAGAGAATGGTGTGGGTGGGGGTTGGAGGGCGAGGGGATATATAAGTTATGGATAAGGAAACATAGATACACACTAGAAAGTTGGATTGACGGAAAAGAATAAAGTTTGGATCATATTTCGATGAAGCAGCAAACGTTTGTGTTATGCTGGAAGAGCAATCAAGCCAGCTATCGGTAATTTATTGCATTCAATGCTAGTCACTGACGATGGTGTCTGTTTACTGGGTATGTCTTGAGATCATACCACTTTGTTCAGAAACATTATGAGTCTGATGGAGAAAAGTGTATTATAAACTGCGTGATCAAGCCTGGAAAATTAATGATTGGAAAAATAGGGGGTAAATTAGTAACATGATTAAAGAATAAAGTAATGGACCGCCAAAAAAAAAAAAAAAATTAAAAAAAAATTTTAAACCAAAAATAAATAAAAATAAATTTATATATTATTTTAAAAAAAAATATAATAATAAAATTATCAAGAAATTATTGATCAGTAATTTTTGTCTACCTAATTCTTGTTTTTACATGAGAACACATAAACCATTGGCGCTGAAATGAAGATTAAAGAAGAGGCAAACAGGGAAAATAATGCGGGAACTTAGCTTATTTCTACACTACATATTACAGGGTCTGCATGTCATTTGCGCAATAGGCAATGAGTGCAAGACGATTTTTATTTCAATTTTGAAACGTACGCAACTGCTTCTGTATCAGAGGTATATCTAGTATTAATATCTAGTGGAGACTGTTTGACTGGATTTTGAGGAAAAGGTATATATCATAGTGGTATATTTCTTGTGTGATTGTTAATGTTATGATGCATAATTTGTGTGAATTTGATGTGAATTGTGCGTTCTGTTCTGATAACATCCATGACCACCGTCGTGGCTAGCTGGACTAGGCGGTAGGCTCGTAGGCATTTAAATATCCCAACATGGTATTAGTTTATGCATCTTTGTCATGCGGTCAATTAACATCAAATACGATGTTAACCTGAATAAACTTATGAATATTACTATTATCCAGAGAGACATTCCAGTAACATTGGACTTGATAAAAGGTTAATGTAGTTGATTTTCAATCTTTCATATTATTGACGAAATTTGTTGAGAAACTAGACTAACGTTTAGATCTTAGAAAATTCTTTAGCAGACGCGTCGATCAAGATAATATCTCAATACTAACAGCTTAAAATGTTTGAGTTTGTCGTTAATGCATAAATGTGTTATTATTTAGTTAAAAGACTTCTTTCTTAATTATATATTAAGTTATTGCATGTGCTTGGATTTTTTCATATTTGACTTCGATTTAAGGCAATGCACTCTTCAATGTTTATTTTCTTTAGGATTTTTGTTTTTTTCGGTTTGTTTGCTTGTTTTTGTTTTTTAGTAGGCTATATTATTATTTAAAATTGTGGTGGGCTGACGACGATTGATATGGTGGGTGGTGGTGATATGGTGATGAGTAATGGGTAACGATCAGTGGGCCCGCCGGAGCCGGTGGAGGGGGGGGGCTGGGAGGGGGGGGGCTTGCAGCCCCCCCCCCCCCCTACTTTTGTCAGCAAACGTGTACAAAAACAGAAAATGCACCATACATTTGTGATTTTTAGCCTGTTCAGCCCCCCCCCCACTTGTGGCTCAAGCCCTCCGACTTTGAAAAAAACGCTCCGCGCCTGATGATGATCATGAGGATATGGTGGTGGTGGTAATGGTGTGATGATCATGCATCATCATCACCATAGGCCTATATGAGCAGAGCTGGAAATGGAGACTGAGCGTGAAAGCCCGCCTCAAGTAAACTGGGTGCGATTTGCTGCGAGAGATTATAGGCGATTTTTTGGAACATGGAATGTTTCCTTAAATGTGACATAATTCGCATGCATTTCAAATTAATCTCATGAGATGCAGAAATGTAAATAAGAAACAATGCCAAGCGATTGTTCCCCCAATGGCGATCCCGTTAATTGGGAAGTAAATGTAAAATACAGTTTAAAATCGCAAGATCCGCTGTGACGTCACTGCGAATATAGAAACAATTTGATTTTTATACTAGAGAAGGGGGTTCGTATAATTTAATAGCCGTGAATTACAATTTTATTATTCACAGGAATACCAACACTTTGGACAGCATGTAATTTCCTTGTTTGAAATGTCCCACATCAAAATATATAACAGTCCTTCTCAAAAATCGAATCGCAGGTCACTAAAGTCGCAGTGTTCGAGACGGGCTTTAAAAGTGAAAACCCAAACACGATTTCATTGTTCGTGTCAGACAAAATTAATTGCGGTTTAGACTCGGGCATATGGATGAGGGAACTTGGAACCAACTGGTAGACGTGGGTATTTATGCATTTACCATCGTTTCTTGGACACCGCTTTCCCGACCAACAGCAGGCGCGGGTCCAGTTCTCCCCGGCCCCCCTCCCTACAAAAGAAAAAAAAGAAAAAAGAAAAAGGGAAAAGGAATAGGAAAATAAATAATATAAAGGGGGAAGCAAAAGGTAAAAATACTCTTAAGACGACGAAAGGGCCGATTTTGACCCACAAACCTAAACCCAATACTTGCTACAAAACCCCTCTGCCCCCCCCCCCCTCCCCCAATCGTCTCGTAGGTGGAGCCAGGTGAACGTGAAAAAAAGAATTGAGAGACACCTTTTTGGCTCGCCGTGTAACGGTTAAAAAATTTGGTGTACAAATCTTAAATCCGATTCTTAGGGCCCCTGTAATGGAAATCTGCATCCGCCAACTAGACACAACAACACAACAAAACTTTACCAGGCGCATTTGTGGCTGGCCACCCCGGCTAGTTTTGGACATTGCATGCAGAACATACACGCGTATATAACACGTACGTACTCAAATCAAGATTTTACCTCATTATCGTTATTCTATTTTCTATTTTTAGATGCTGGTGTACCACCATGCACCAACACACACACGCGTAGACACGCACGTACGTGTACTGTGTGTATGTGTTAAGTTTCATAGCGCCATATGCCGCTATATATATAATCACTGTTAAATGATACTTAATAGTACACAGAGTGAGGTCGTATTGGTTATGTCGATAATCTATAAGAGAAAAAAAATACAATTTTTGTGACATTGTGACAATTGCACAAAAACATTGTAACATTTCAAAAATGTTGTATGTTTCAAACTGCACTCCAAACTCATCTGTTCAAATGCTTCAAGTAGTTTCCAGTCATTTTCTTTCATTGCTTTTTTCATTTATCACAACCCCGGGGGCCCCTCCATACAAGTTTTGGCTCTTTTGAGCACATGATTATTATGTGGAGACAGCGCTTAGAAACAGTCTATGTTTATTATTATGTTCGTTTCACTATCCAGCTATTCAATTCGAATGATTTCGGAAGCTTAACTGTTTAACACTTTTAGTAATTGCTAGTATCATATTTTTTTTAATCGCGAAAGTGAAATGAATGAAAATAGCAATACCAAAATCAAACGTCCTTTATATTTCACATCCAATTCCCCCCCCCCCCCTTCCTCTGATCTTGGTAACTTATGATGGGTGCTGCAGTTTTGAATGTCATGCCACTTGGTCTACTCCCGCGTGATCTCCCTAATGTTTGTATATTGTGGGTGTATTATGGTACAACTGGTCCTATATACCTATTCGTTTTACAATAATTCCATTTTACTATTAGTTTCTTAAGCTCGATGGGGGGGGGGGGGGTGCGGTGTCCAGACCATAAGACAAAAATGATTAAGTCTTGGTTTTTCTTCATCTAAGGATTAGCGAAAAATTATGTTGAATACTTCTTATCACTCATTATCAATCATTTGAAGAGTTTGATTCACAGAAGGCGCTAAATCCACTTTTAGTGTTTTAGAGTAAATCAGGTTTTTTAATTTACCATTTTATCATTATCCATATGTAAAGTTTTATTTTTGATATATATGATAAAGCTATCCGTATTGAATAACGGTTATTAATCAGTTTTTAATTAAAATTGTTATATACATTTCAATTTTTAAGAAAATTTTTATAATTTCATTCCCTGGATTTAGGCGGCCTTTTGGATATAAAACCTCCGTCAGAATGCCAATTATTTGTAGATTAGGAAGACTATTATAATTAAATGAAAATTAAAACGAAACTATGAATATTGCTACCCTCCAGAAGTGTAGATACAAACTAATTCTGATGTTTAATTATTTTGAAATATTTTTTTTTTTTTTTTGGTTTTAATATTTTTTTATATAGAAGGTTATGTGAGATCGTTTATTCCAAAAGGAGCTAAATCCAAAAGTATTCTAAATTATGAAAACTATTATTATACTAAATTTTGCACGGAATGATGGAGGCTGGTAGCCACAGGGATGTGTCTAGAACAGATCTAATTGTATTTTGTTAGCGTAAATTGATGATTAAATAAACAAATATATGAATAGTGGATTTAGCGCCTTTTAGGAATAATTACCAGAATTTGGATTTAGCTCTTCTTTGCGTAACTCATAATTGTGACAATATTTCATTATTTCATATAATGATATATAGTTATACATAGCTCCTAAGAGCACTTAAGTTAACCTTATAAATACTTCCATATTTTGGTCAAAAGTGGATTTAGCGCCTTTGGAATCAAGCTCTTCTTGTTTCTCAACAATATTTTCTGAATTTTGTGCTGAAATTATAACTTCAAAAGATATATGATTTAACACCCTTTCAAATGAATTGTTAAACTTGAGTGTCCGGATATCCACTAATTTCATGTAGCAATTTTTATAAATTTGTCTGATTTTCCAGTAAGGCATTGGCGGCTATCGCCCGGAGAGGGGATGGGGGAGGGACTGTGTCTCCACCTCGAGTTTTTCTGGGGGGGGGCGGTTAGATTTGGCGGGCTGGTTGGTGAAATGGTGGTGAGCTGTTAGCTTAAGGATAGTAATAGGATTTGGACTTCAATTAAGCCAGGAAGATTCCAGTCATTTTCCTTCAATATTCGACACACCACATGCATATATATGTAATTAATTTGAATAGTTGAGATTTTAATTTCGGGGGATTCACCAAGATCTAACGAATGGGCTTGTTGGATTAACTAGAGGGGCCCAACGAGGGAACGCAATGGTATTGAACGTTAGGCCCAACGAAGCGAGACCAAATGGCTCTTACTTAACGGCCCAACGAGGGATCATTTGGGTCTTAACTAGGCCCACTATGTGCATAATTGGTCAAGTGATAGGGCATTGGTTCTTAAAGTTTGATTAAGGTAAGATTTTTTGTTTTCTTCTAAATTTGCAAGATAACCCAAATTCTAGATATAACAGCCATTTAAATATGAGCTGAATACTC
>CALNVZ010003430.1:18117619-18129466 GCA_940671915.1 Paracentrotus lividus | reverse complement strand
TAGCATACGAAGCTTAATGATTGCCCTTCCGATAACCATTCTTAAATGTGAATCATATGCACACATTTTTGTCTATCAGCTGTTCAAAGTATAAAAATTTTCGGAAGGGTAGGGTCGAATGAATATCTTTTGCTCTCTGTCGGTAATTAGGCGTGTGTGACCCTACGTCGCTCCAGTGGGGCCGGAAGTTTAACCTATGCAAGGGGTCACTCTTGTCCTCGAGAACACTAACTCTAAGCTGAAATCCCGTCCACACGGTCAAATGCGCGATCGGGGACCACCCACCGCTTGGAGTCAACTTGGAGTTAAGAGTCTTAACCCTAAGATCTGTCGAGAACATAAACACCAAGTTGTCCTCGAGAACATAAACACCAAGATCGTTCACACGGGCCTTAACTCTAAGATAACTCCAAGTTATCCTTAAGGACTATGTTCTTAAGGATAACTTGGAGTTAACTTGGAGTTAAGGCCTACCGTGTGAACGCTACCTCTGTCTCCCTTTCAAGAAGGATGAAGGATGACAGCGTGAAATCTGCCAAAGTCATTTCATATCCTAATTCTATGATTGATATAATCCGGGGATAGCGTCAGACACTCTAGGCTTTGTACGTTTGCAGACTGGATTACGAACAAGCCAGGACGTGTTTACCATTCCACTCACTTACAAAATAGATACAGAAAGGAGACCCAGCCAGTTCAATGCTTTTAAAAGAGTGAAATACTTGAGTGGAGGTTATCTACATATATGTACATAATCCACTGAATATGATGCTTCATTAGTTTTCAAAGTATGTGTGGGTGTGGGTATTACACACATCCAAAGTTGATATTAACATTACAATAATAATTTGAATGTGCAAAAGAATGGTACAATATCAGAATATTAATACTTGAAATAGATTGAAGAACAGTTGTCAAGGTGAACCTACATGTACATATAGCTCACTACATACTCAAATAATTGTATCGACCAGAATACAAGGTACAAGTGTGGCTGTACAAGTTTATGAAATATTGTGCAACAGTGACTTGCAATTAACATTCTATCACTTCTATTCAGCAGATTGCAAAACCTCTAAAATATGTTAGCTCAGATTATCCAGTTAATTGAGATCACTGCTAAAATTACTAGAAAATAAGCTAGAGATCAGCTACATGTACATTACCTATATTTTGCCTTTGAGACACTTGAAATAAACACCCAAGGAATATTACCAGAAATCAGTCCAACTCAGTGAATGGTACTATAACCTCCTCCGCGACCAGTCAATAGGCGTCAACCTTTCCCAAGGCAAACTGAATTATGCAATGTTTTGAAAACGAGGTGCAGTCATGTGGCCTGAACTGGGTGAAATAAACAGAGAGAAATTCCCCTTGAGACACAAATAGATCGTCAAGCCTTTGCATAACGAATGATTCAACATTAGACAATCCATAATAGATAAGCCTTGAATACGAGTAGCCTATCATCCAGGCTTAGTTGTGATTGTGTTCTCTCGGCCGTTTGTAGGTCACCTTTTTATGATTTTGAGAGCTGAGAGAGGAAATCATTATAAGGGAGCAATATTTCCTAAGTGAAACAATTTTCTCTAGCTCTACAAATATTCATCTATTCTCTCTCCTTTCTTTTTCCAAAATTTGCTGTGCAGTGTATTTTTTTGGGGGTGGGGTTGATGTCCATGTAAGTTTGTATTAAAAGTCTCTCCATACTGAGTGAGGTATAATTTCCACCAACACAAGTCTGAAAAGCATGTTTACACAAAGGGATATAAACTTTAAAAGCAAATATTGTACAACTACATGTACAGGTGTGAACAAATTCATTAAATCTTGAACCTGGACACTGTATCTAGATACAACAGGGGACCAAATACGTACAGCTTAAAGCTATGAGTTCTTTTAAATGGTTCAAGAAAAAACAGGGTGACAATGTATCACCTACATGTAGACCACTGTGTGATCAATTCATTACGTCCTACCATGGATCTTATACCTCTAGATGGTTCTAGGACAACTACCCCTAGACAATTACCCCCTGTCAAAAATCTATTCCTAACTCTACACCTAAACCTACCCTATTTCTGGGGGGTAGTGGGGGGTAATTGTCCAGGGGGTAGTTGTCCTGATAGACTTCTCGGCCCATGGTTCTACATACTCTGGACTATACTGTCATGTAGGCCTACAATGTATGAAGGAACTATCCCTCCATGAACATGATGTATAGCCTAAAAATCAAATAAACCCCACAAATTTCCTTCCAAAGTGCCAAAACTAAAGGTTTGACTTTTGTCTAAGGGTTAATTCTAAATATTGGCTTTGCCTACATGACAAATCAATTCTGATCAGACCCGGATCGAAACCAGTCACATCTTTTGGATAGCTACATGTACGTTAAAGGTCACTCCCCTGGAGTAATTCATGCACATCTTAAATAAAATGGCAAACAAACAACAACAAAATGCTGAAACAGGAAATATGCTTCTACCCAGCCCTACATGTATGTACTCCAGGGGTTGTGGAGCAGGGGGGATGGGGGGGGGGGGGGGCTTCAGCTATCCCCTTACATTTCGGAGCAAATGTGTTAAAACACAAAAATTAAAATGTAATTATATTTTTGCACCCACCCACCCCCCCCCCCTCACCCATCTGATTTTAGAAAACACTTCGCACCCCCTACAAACCCCCAGAGCAAAAAAAAAAAAATAGGGCTGAAATTTTTGCAGAGGTTATAATGCAAGCCAAGAAATTGTCCACATCAATTTAATAATTACATTTGAAAACATCATAAAAATCACAAAATTGAACCATTGGGAATTTCTCCACCTGGTCCAAGATTGTAAAAATATCTCTATGCAAAAATATTGGCATACAGTACAGTACAGTGTACAGTGTAGTTTGATTTAGGGTTTAAGCTGAAATAACCCATCAGCACCTTAACCACCTGAGACCGCCCATCAGCTTACTCATCAAACCGCCCAAAATCACCCTACATTTTCTGCACTCTATAGTCATGATAGTATCCAAACTACATTGTACAATGTATGCGGTAAGAAATGCCCATATTTGCTGTGCGTTACCCAGCTACACGGTGTAGGCTATCGGATTCTACACACACACAAAAAAAAATTTTGTAGAGTACAAAAATTTCCCAGTGAAACACCCGATGCATACATGTACAACTAAACACTTTCAATGCTAACACTTTTCCCATATTTTAGTCTCTAGGTGCTAAAGGGTTAACAAGCCTTTAAATGACCTAAGACATGGAAGAAGAGTCATAACGATGCCAATCTCAACAAGTCATGGACATACTTACAATGCAATCAAGATCAATGCCTCTGAGGCACTGACTTACACATTAGGCTGTCCTGCACTAGCTCAAGCTTCAATAATAGCACACTATTTATGAGCCGATGAATTAGCCCGATCAGAGAATATCAGGACTTTTCTCTCAAACGGTGTGTTGGGCGAAATCTCAGCTCAAGTCATGTATTTTCAAACTCAAGCTAGTTTTGAGATTTATGCGCTGTGCAGCACTAGCCGGAAACCTAAGCCCCATCCCATTATGCACATGTATATCTGGCTTGTTTGTGCCGCTCAGTGTCAGATCACAAAACTAGCTCTAGCTCGACCTCGCTCGTACAAGCTTCAGCTAGTGCAGAATCAACTTCGCACTTGACTGATTTTGGATGGATTTTTCCCTAATCAACCTCGTAGCGCACTACTTATCTAGCTCAAGCTAGTGCAGCAACGACTTACACACAGCTCCTTGATCCATAATTCCTTCACGTTGTATCCTACCACATATCAAAATATGAAAATCCCTTCACAAAACCACATCTAATCGCAGAGATTACAATCTGACGGAAGTTTGAAATCTGCAGGACGAGCCTGGCTATATGCTGTCAGGATAGGGCCTTGAACCACACTCTCTTCTGATATCAAGTACATGTATACATCACTTAACACATTGAATACCAGGTACTTTCATTCCCCTACTATTAAATACATCCCAGCAACCCCTCAGTTCCATACATGTATGCAAAGGGTTAAAACAACTGTCGTGATAATAAGGCTTTTAACTCAGCAGCAGTTAAAATGATTTTGTTTTTCGAGAGAGGCTCTTTCAATTACAATTCAATTCAAAATTTAAATTATGTGTCTCATCATTCATTTATTTGCAAGAAGGGAAACCAATGCTCTTTAGGACAGCCAAACTTATTATCACCTCCAAACCGCCGCGGCTAGATGAAATACGTCGTCCCGGACGATTTGAAGCGATACAGGAAATGATCGATGTACATTTTACCACATCGAGGAAAATATTATATCAAGCGCGGCGCGCCAGCGCCAGATGGATTTCGAGTCACCGCAGCGGCCTGATATCCGCCTACTATACTATACCGCGGTGTACATGCAAGCGCTAGCTAGCTAGATCACGGAATCGCTGCATGCACTGTGCCGGCGCCCGGGGCAACTAGATTGGGCTATCGGGCAACCAAATCCGGAAAAAATGAACAAAGTAGTTGCCCGACTGGGCGCCCACATTTTGGGGAAAATATTTCTTGTATAAAGAAAATTCAGGTTGTATATTTAACTTATAATCATATCCCATCTATTGCCAATGCATGCAGCAAAGCATGGTCATGCTGTGTACTGCATTGATCGAGTGTGCATGTAAACTAGTATGCTACGTAAATGTACATGTACGAGTGTGTGTGTGTGTTGCAATAAATGCGCATTGAAGTGATGTGTTGAGATGTAAAGAGAAAGAGAGAGAGAGAGAGAGAGAGAGAGAGAATGGGGGGGGGGGGGTAGAGATATAAAGTTGATGGAAGAACATGATAACTAGAAAGTTGGGAGACGGAAGAATAAAGTTTGGATCATATTGGATGAAGCAGCAAAGTTTGTTAATGGTGGAGCAATCAAGCCAGTATCGGTAATTTTGCATTCCACTAGCTAGCACTTCTGTTTACTGGGTATAGTCTTGAGATCATACCACTTTGTCAGAAACATTATGAGTCTGATGGAGAAAATGTATTATAAAATGCGTGTTCAAGCTGGAAAATAATGATTGAAAATAGGGGGTAAAATTAGTAAATGATAAGAATAAAGTAATGGACCCCCGCCAAAAAAAAAAAAAAATTAAAAAAAAAATTTAACAAAAATAAATAAAAATAAATTTATAATTTATTTTAAAAAAATAATAAAAAAATTAATCAAGAAATTATTGAAGTAATTTCTTTCTAACTAATCTTTGTTTTTACATGAGAAACAACAAACCATTGGCGCTGAAATGAAGATTAAAGAAAGGATCAAACGAGGAAAATACATCGGGACTTCTATTTTCTACACTACAATTACAGGGTCTGCATGTCATTGCGCAATAGCAATGCGATGCGACGATTTATCTATTTTCAATTTTGAAAAACTGCAGCAAAGCTGCTCTTATCAGAGGTTTATGCTTTATTTTGGAGCTGTCTGAACCTGGTTTCTGAGGAAGTATATTCTAGTGGTAATATTTCTTGTGTGATTGTTATGTTTGATGCATAATTTGTTGTGAATTTGAGGTGAATTGTGCGTTCTGTTTTGATCATCATGACCACCCGTCGTGGCTAGTGACTAGGCGGTAGCTTCGGGCATTTAAATACCCTCAACCTGGTATTGTTGCACATTTGTCATGCGGTCAATTAACATCAAAATACGATGTTTTAAACTGAAAAACCCTATGAATATACTTCTTCCGAGCATTTCCAGTAACTTGGACCTTGATAAAAGGTAATGTAGTGTGATTTCACTCTTCATATTTTGACGAAATTTGTGAGAACTAGATCTAACTTTAGTCTAGAAAAATTCTTTGCGACGCGTCGATCCCAAGATATATCTCAATACTGGCAAGCTTAAATTTTGATTTGTCGTTAATGGCAAAAAATGTGTTATTATTTAGTTAAAGACTTCTCTTTAAATTATATATTAGTTATTGCAATGTGCTTATTTTTCATATTTGGACTTTTTTAAGCAATCACCTTTTCAATGTTTTTGTTCTTGGGATTTTTGTTTTTCGGTTTGTTTGCTTGTTTTTTTGTTTTTTTTAGTAGGCTATATTAATTATTAAAATTTGTGTGGTGACGACGATGATATGGTGGTGGTGGTGATATGGTGATGGTAATGGGTAACGATCAGGGGCCGCGGAGCCGGTGGGGGGGGGGGGCTGGGGGAGGGGGGGGGGGGCTGCAGCCCCCCCCCCCCTACTTTTGTCAGCAAACGTGTACAAAAACAGAAAAAATGACCATACATTTGTGATTTTTAGCCTGTTCAGCCCCCCCCCACTTGTGGCTCAGCCCCTCCACTTTGAAAAAACGCTCCGCGGCCCTGATGATGATCATGATGCTGATATGGTGGTGGTGGTAATGGTGGTGATGATTCATCATCATCATCACCATAGGCCTATATGACGAAGCTGAATGGATGAGCGTAAAGCCCGCCTCACGTACACTGTGCGATTTTGCTGCGATGCGATTTTTTGGAACAATGGAATGTTCCTTAAATGTGACATATTCCATCATTTCAAAAATTATCTTATGAGATGCAAAAATGTATAGAAACAATGCAAGCGATTTTCCCCCAATGCGATCCGTTAATTGGGAGTAAATGTCAAATAAGTTTAAAATCGCAAGATCGCTGTGACGTCATTGCGATATAGAAACAATTTGATTTTATACTGAGAAGGGGGTTCGTATAATTAATAGCCGTGAATTACAATTTTATTATTCAAGGAATACCAAGACTTTGGACAGCATGTATTTCCTTGTTTGAATGTCCACATCAAATATATATATAACAGTCTTCTCAAAAATCGAATCGCAGCACTAAATCGCAGTGTTGAGACGGGCTTTAAAGTGAAACAAACACGATTTCATTATTCGTAGTAGACAATAAGCGTTTAGACCATATGGGATGAGACTGGACCAACTGGTAGAGTGGGTATTTATGCATTTACCCCCGTTTTCCCTTGGACCCACCCCCGCCAAACAAGCAGGCGCGGGTCCAGTCCACCCCCCCTCCCTAGCAAAGAAAAAAAAAGAAAAAAGAAAAGGGGAAAAAGGAAAGGAAAATAAAAATATAATAAAGGGGGAAGCAAAGTAAAAATACTCTTAGACGACGAAAGGGCCGATTGACCCACGAAACCTAACCCAATACTTTGCTACCTACCCCTCCTCCCCCCCCCCCAAATCGTTCGGCGCAGCGTGACGTGAAAAAAAGAATTGAGAGAACCTTTTTGGCTCGCCCGGTGTAACGGTTAAAAAAATTTGGTGTACAAATCTTAAATTCCGATTTTGGGCCCCTCCTGTAATGGAAATCCTGCATCCGCCACTGGACAACAACAAACAACAAAACTTTCCCAGGCCATTATTGTGGCTGCCCCCGGCTAGTTTTGGACATGCATGCAGAACATAACAGCGTAATATAACACGTACGTACTCAAATCAAGATTTTACCTCATTACGTATTCATATTTTCTATTTTTAGATGCTGGTGTACCACCATGCAACCACACACACACCGCGTACACCCACGTACGTGTACTGTGTGTATGTGTTAAGTTTCATAGCGCAATATGCGCTATATATATAATCACTGTTAATGATACTTAATGTACACGACGTGAGGTCGTATTGGTTATGTCGATAATCTATAAGAGAAAAAAAATACAATTTTGTGACATGTGACAATTCCACAAAAACATTCGTAACATTTCAAATGTTGTATGTTTCAAAACTGCACTCAAATCTCATCTGTTCAAAATGCTTCAAGTAGTTTCCAGTCATTTTCTTTCATTGCTTTTTTCATTTATCACCACCCGGGCCCTCCATACAAGTTTTGCTCTCTTTGAGCACATGATTATTAATGTGGAGACAGCGCTTAGAAACAGTCTATGTTATTATTATGTTCGTTTCACTAACCAGCTATTCAATTCGAATGATTTCGGAAGCTTAACTGTTAACGCACTTTTTATAATTGCTAGGTATCATATTTTTTTTAATCGCGAAATAGAAATGAAATGAAAAATAGCAATACCAAAATCAAACGTCCTTTATATCTCACTCCAATCCCCCCCCCCCCCCCTTCTCTGATTTGGTAAACTTATGAATGGGTTGCGAGTTTTGAATGTCATGCCACTTTGGTCTACTCCCGCGTGATCTCCCTAATGTTTTGTACTATTGTGGGTGTATTATGGTACAAATGGTCCTATATCCCTATTCGTTTACAATATTCCATTTACTATTCAGTTTACTTAGTAGGATGGGGGGGGGGGGGTGCGGTGTTCCAGACACATAACAAAAAATTAAGCTTGGTTTTTCATCTAAGGATTAAGCGCAAGTGTATGTTGAATACTTCTTATCACATCAATATTTTGAAAGGTTTTGATTCCAAAAGGCGCTTAAATCCACTTTTAGTGTTTTAGAGTAAATCAGGTTTTTTAATTTACCATTTTATCTTATCCATTGTAAGTTTTTTTGATATATATTGAATAGCTATCGTATTCGAATAATTAAATCACGTTTTAAAAAATCTAGCTATCAATTTCATATTTATTGAATATATTTTATATTTCAATTCCCATGGATTTAGCGCCTTTTGGAATAAAACCTCCCGCAGATGCCAATTTTTGTAGATTTAAAGCCTATAAATAAATGAAATTCAAAACGAACATATGATATTGCTACCCAGAGTGTAGATACAACTTTCTGATGTTTAAATTTTGAAAATATTTTTTTTTTTTTTTTTTTTAATATCTTATCTTTTTCAAGACCGGGATTGTTTCGATGTTTATTCCAAAAGGAGCTAAATCCAAAAATATTCATAAAATTATGAAAACTATTCTAATAATCTAAAAATTTTGCACGGAGATATGGAGGCTGGTAGCCACAAATGTGCTAAAAAGATCTAATTGTATTTTGTTAGGTAAAGTGATTAAATAACAATCCTAAATGACCATAGTGGATTTAGCGCCTTTTGGAATAAAACCGTTTTGGATTTAGCTCCTTTTGGAATAAACTCATATTTGTGACATTTTTTCAACATCCAAAAAAAAAATTTTATCAATATACTGCTTTGATCCCATGCCTAAGATGCACTTAATTAACCTTATAAAATCCATTTTTGGTCTAAAAAGTGGACTTTAGTCGCCTTTTGGAATTCAAGCTCTTCATTTGTTCTCCACAATATTTCTTGACATTTTGTGCTGAAAAAACTTCAAAGATATTGTATTTAAACCCTTTCAAATGGACTGGTTTAAACTTGGATGTCCGGATATCAACTAATTGTCATGGTATGCACATTTTTTATAAATTTGTCTGATTTTCCAGTAAGATTGGCGGCTATCCCGGAGGGATGGGGGAAGGGACTGTGTCCCCCTCGATTTTTTTTCTGGGGGGGGGGGGGAGGGGGCTGGTTGGTGAATTGTGAGCTGTTAGCTAGGATAGTATAGGATGCTTTCAATAAAAACAGATTCCAGTCATTTCTCACATTATTCGACACAACACACATGCATAATATAGTATTAATTTGAATAGTTAGATTTAATTTCGGGGGAATTCACCAGATCTACGAATGGGCTTTATTACTAAGGCCAACGAGGGAACGCAATGGTTTAACTAAGGCCCAACGAGGGACCATTGGTCTATCAACTAAGGCCCAACGGTGATCATTGTTTCTTAACTAAGGCGCAACTATGTGTCATATTGGGTCAAGTGGATGGCGGCATTGGTTCTTAAAGTTTGATTAAGGTAAGATTTTGTTTTCTTCTAAATTTGCAAATATAACCCAAATTCTAGAATATAACAGCATTTAATAGCAGCTGAATTACTCAGTATCATGGATGGTAGCGGGCGTAGGGGAAAGCCAAGGGAGGGATTGTCGGTGCACGATCTGTAGATAGCCACGGAGATGTAAAAGGAGATTAGAAATCCCGAGGATGGGAGCGAGAATTGACAAAAACATCGGTGAGGAAGGAGAAGAAAGAGAAAGAATGAGAGAAAAGAGAGAAGATGAAGGAGGGAGAGAAGTCAGAAAGATAAGCTCGAAGAAGAGAAGAGAAGAAAAAGGGAGAAAGAGAGTAGAAAGAGATTACCACGAATGGACACAAAATGAAGAAGAAAAAAGAAAAGGAGGAAGGAGGGGGCACCGAATGAAGAACCTAGATAACCAGGGAAATGGCACTACAAATAAAAAATTAAAAAAATTGAGGGGCGACCGAATAAGCTACCTATATACCAGGGAAAAAGAGAGGGAGGATATTTAGACTTGCTATTTGCACTCAGATTAGATTTTAGGAGACACAAAATTTGTGAAATTATGAGATGTTTCTGAAGGCTAAATCCGAAGGAAAAAAAAGAAAAAAGAAAGAAATAGTAGTAGGCCTACTAATAGTTTCAAAGAATATTGTTGAGCAACTAAATCGCCGGACTACGATAATCATACTTCTTTGGCCGTGGGAAAAACTCTGTAAACAATATTGAGCTTTACAGAGTTAAGTAAAAAAAAAAAAAAAAAAAAAAAAAAAAAAAAAAAAAAAAACATGCACCATTATAGTTCAAACTGTACATTCAGATTGGAAAGGTTTCCCTTTCCAACATAATACTCGTAAAATAATATTAAACAAATGTTAATGAATGAGACAAATAAACATAATATTATGAATACTGGTTTAAACAGAGTCTGAAACGGCAGACTATGGTGTTCAGATTTTTGTTTGGACCGTGGGATTTTTTTGTAAACAATGGATTCAGAACGTGAAGTCAGAAAAAGAAAAAGAGAGGGAGGGCAGACGTGCAAAGTAGTAGGCCCTATCAGGAAATTGTTCTGTGACAACTTTATATAGGCATTCATTTTCCTTCTGAACATCTCATGCTAATTAAAAAAAATTGTCTCCAAAATGAACGTAAATATTATTACGAATTTAGAATCTAAAAAGATCTTTTTCTTTTAATTTCAACATAATGGCCGGTATCTCGAAGCGTGACTAAAGTTAGTAGGCTCTACTAAATACGTGTTTAGTTACCCTTGCTATTCACAAAGGGTTAATATAACTAACTCAGTTGAGATAGTCAGGTGATTAGATACGTCATCAGCTCACTAACTTTAGTAGGGGTACTAAGTCAGTTTATACCTTTAGTGAATACCGGCCAATATTTTGAATTATTAAAGTTCAAGAGACTGACACCGAAAATTAATCACCAAAATTTCAAATTTGAAAATAATTTATCATATAACAATAACTAAATCGGATTTTTCTTATGTCTTTCAAAATATGAATAATAAAACAATGACAAAGGGATCAGAATCCATGATCTACAAAGCCTGCACATATCAATGTCATAAAAAAAAATCATGTTAATAAATAAATACAATGTAATTAATATCAAGTTCTTCGGTCTACAGGATGTAAGCATCAACTGTGTTGTCAAACATAATTATTGAGCTTAGCTGGTTTCTTCTGATTATTGTTCTATTTATTTTTTCATCGACAGAGAAAGAGTGGGAAAGAGAAAGAGTGCTGTACAGAGAGAGAGAGAGAGAGAGAGAGAGGGGGGGGGGGAGGGGGATGAGTTCAAGTTCAATTTATCTTAAACAAAAGAACAACAGTACAAACGTAGTCAGTGATCAGACATATAAAATACATGATAGAAGAAGCAAAGCTTGTGAGTGGGGTACACTTATTAAAGTGGAATATAAATATTGAAAGAAAATTTGTCGATCGCGCAGTCGTTTTTTCCCCTCATAAACAGAGATGATGTGTTTGACAATACAAACAAGCACTGATATAAATATAAACCACCATAA
>CALNVZ010003430.1:18062140-18111703 GCA_940671915.1 Paracentrotus lividus | reverse complement strand
CCTGACGCCCCTTGATGTTGTTTTGTTTGTTTTTTTTTTTTCTAACTTCGAATTATTGTTGTTGAACGTAATTGAGGAAATTTTATCAAAGAAGGACGCCAACCAATATGGAGGTGCCGCGACCGAGGCTTCCCGTCCCTTCTCTTACTTTTCGCCTGATCGACACTGGACATTTTATCTTGCTGTTCACCAGTGATGGGAATACTATTTGTGTGCCAATCAATATAATATCAGGGTGGTGTCTGGGCGTCTTATAAATCAATTATGCAGAGGGCCGGGTGGGCTTGTTTCGAATACACCTTCGTGGCAAGGGAAAAGAAGGATCCACGTGGTGTACCGCTATACAGTAGGCAATATTTTTATTATAGTGTTACGGAGATTCGGTATTATGAGATAATAAATGAAAGAAAGTTTGATAAAGAGATAATAGTGATCTGGTTTGACGCAAAGACCGCTCTTGTAAATTTGAATGTTGAATTGTATTGTTTGTGGTTTTTTTTTAGGGGATTTTCGTTTATACATTTTGTTGATGCACTTAGGCCTAATAGTCCTGAAAATCTCGATTTCAACATCTCGCATTTTCAAAATTCTTGTAAATCATAAATTGTTTTAGGATTCAAACAAAGCATGGAATACATTTTTAATGTACCAAATAAATATCTCAATAGGAGATTGAAGGCATAGGCGATCGTAGCTTTATGTAATTTCAATTTGATCTTTCTTCCTTTGGAAACTAGAAGAACGAGATGAGGACGTTATAATATTAAGCTTGGTGTTCTCCATTGTAATAAGTACCGGTATTGTATTAATCGTTGGCCGGGAATTAAGTAATTCTGCATATGCGAGGCCTAGGCGAAGGGAGTTTGAGCGCGTACTTGTTGAATGCATTGTAACGCAACAATGGCTGAATTGTCCTCTTGTAATTTATTTATCGTGCCGTTTTGTTTTGTTTGTTTTCTTTCTTCTTCTTGTCCCGAAACCCAGCGCCGCCCCTCCCTATTAAAAACAACGCTCAACACTACATTTTTTTGTGGGGGCAACCAGATATCCATTTCCGCCAAATTTGGTTGCCCGAATGAAAAATCTGGTTGCCCCGAAAAAAAACCCCCATTAAAATCAAAGATCTTTGTTTGAGTCACCAATCACACATAAACAGCTCATTATCATAGTTATGGCTCATTTTTTCTGGTTTGTGGTTTCATTAGTGTAGGTTCATAATAATAAATCATTAATCCACTTAAACACAAAGACAAAGTACTAAAAACACCATAATCATTGGTATACGCCGCATATTTTGCCATTAACAAAAGTCAAAAAGTATTGAGATAAATTATGGCTTGGCAACGCGTCGCAAAGACTTTTTCTAATAGATCTAGTTCTCAACAAATTTTGTCAAAATATGAAGAGTGAAATCACACTACATACCTTTTTCAAGGTCCAAGTTACTGGAAATGCTCGGGAAGAAGTATATTCATAGGTTTTTCAGGTTAAAACATCGTATTTTGATGTTAATTGACCGCATGACAAATGTGCAACAATACCAGGTTGAGGGTATTAAATGCCCGAAGCTACCGCCTAGTCACTAGCCACGACGGGTGGTCATGATGATCAAAACAGAACGCACAATTCACCTCAAATTCACAACAAATTATGCATCAAACATAACAATCACACAAGAAATATTAACCACTAGAATATACTTCCTAGAAACCAGGTTCAGACAGCTCCAAAATAAAGCATAAACCCTGATAAGAGCAGCTTTGCTGCAGTTTTCAAAATTGAAAATAGAATAAATCGTCGCATCGCATTGCTATTGCATGATCTGAACGCAAGTAGACATGCAGACCCTGTAATTGAGTGTAGAAAATAGAGTCCCGATGTATTTTCCTGTTGATCCTTTCTTTAATCTTCATTTCAGCGCCAATGGTTTTGTTGTTTCTCATGTAAAAACAAGATTATTTGGAAAGAAATTACTTCAATAATTCTTGATTAATTTTTTTATTATTTTTTTAAAATAAATTAAAATTTATTTTTTTAATTTTTTTTTTTTAATTATTATTTTTTTTTTTTTTGGCGCGGGGTCCATTACTTTATTCTTATCATTTACTAATTTTCCCCCTCTTTTTTAATCATTATTTCTAGCTTGAACACCAATTTTATAATACATTTTCTCCATCAGACTCATATGTTTCTGACAAAGTGGTATGATCTCAAGACTATACCCAGTAAACTAGCAGTGGAATGCAAAATTACGATACTGCGTTGATTGCTCCAGCCATAACAAACTTTGCTGCTTCATCAAATATGATCCAAACTTTATTCTTCCGTCTCCACTTTCTAGTTATCATGTTCTTCATCAACTTTATATCTCTACCCCCCCCCCCCCTCCCCAATCTTCTCTCTCTCTCTCTCTTTCTTCTTTACATCTCAACACATCACTTCAAATGCGCCTTTTATTGCAAACACACACACATCCACACATGTACATTTACGTAGCATACTAGTTTACATGCACACTCAATGCAGTAGTACGTCTAGTCTGGGTGTGTATGGGGAGCGTGAGCGCGCAAGCACATCATGACTCACAACGCGCTGAAAGAAAACACGTCGGCTAGCAGCGGCGGATGATTCACAGGTCACTGCAGCGGTTTGTGAATATTAATTTTTTCCTCGTCGGCTTTTGAAAGAGGAAAAATACATTCTGCAGTCATCCCGCCGCGAAGCCCGTTCTACCCGCGGCGGGTTGGAGGTGATAATAAGTTTGGCTGTCCTTAATTTACCCAAAATATTATAAAATTTGAACAACTGGTTATTTATTATGTTCTACAACTGAAATATTTTCTACAAAAATTGAATATTCTATGAATTAACAACTGTAACCATTTAGGGGGGAATAAGTATTCATTCCATCAGGTGATTTTAACTCAATCAATAAAGTTTAATAATTTATCATTTTGCTTGTCATTTTCAAACTGGATTTTAGTTTCTTATTCAACTATTTTATTTTTATCAAAGCTGTAAAGTCACCCTAGAATAAAGTAGACGTCTACACAATGTACACAACATGGTTTGGTACATTTTTTTTAGCTCTAAATAATTCTCGGTTTCACAGCTTAAAATCTCAACAGGAAATGCTCAATGTCTGTGATATTCATCTTCTTTATTTTTACAATGATGTTAAAATCCTAAATTAGCCTAGTAGCACTATCATGTACATTGTACAGTGATTCACCGGATTTGGGGACCGTTTGCCATATCAAGTTCGTTGATAATTGATACTCAAATGCAGAGAAAATACAAGCTTGGATCAGTAACCTTAGACTAGGTTGCTATTTGTTACTGGTTATTGAATACTGACATCGTTTGAGTGGGAAATCATGGGACAACATGTGCACACATTTAGAAGTGATTCAATATTTACGGTTTTGGATGTTGTACATGTATCATGTGTGCATACATGTATATCGTAGCGCCCATATTGTCCATAAAGTTTGCAGGTTCAAGCACCACTCTACCAGGCCTACATGTACACTTGTAATAATCCTTTCAGCACCAAAACTTAGCAAATTCCTGTCAATTTGCACTTGCAGGTACATTTCAAGGGCTGAAGACGAATGTCTACATTTACAAGTATCATTTCACTTTCACATCTGCATACCGGTAGCATACAATAATTGAGCAGACATATTTGGAAGAAACTAGCATGTCAAGACCCTGAAAGGATATAAAGGGCATAATGACGGAAGGAAATGATTCTGGCATCAACACCTTCTACTCAAAATTATGTCCTTCATACTGGCTATGATACACTATAAATTGTATATGGAAATACAGAGTGACAAAGGGAGGCTAGGGCAAATTGTTTTGGTTTTTTTTTTGTTTTTTAATTCATGTAGGTACATGAATATGAAATACCTAACTGAACAAGCCTGGAAGTGCAGACCCCAATTTGATTTTTTTTTTTTTTTTTTTAATATCATGTCTCTGAGAAGACTTACCGGTATCTAGTTTTCTCTGTGTGAAGCACAAAGCACAGTACAGGACCTCTTGTACAGTGTAGTCACATGATGTAGGCCCTGCATTATGCTCCATGGGATGCACAAAACAAGCTACATCTGACATCTTCACATTAGCCCTGCACAAGTTTACTCAATTTCAAGATTCTAGCGCCAATAAGCCATCTTCAAGATAAAGCTTGAGATTCAAGCCAAGCGCTAGAGCGTGGAATAAGCCGGGTTATGAAGCATCGGATGCTGTGTTTCAATCAGCATTAGGTTTTGCAATTGCGGTCAGATGTCATAAGTGGATTTCCAAGGCAAAACCCAAGAGCGTCCTCACCTGCAAAAACAGGTACAAAGTACATGTAGCCAATTTACCAAATAGCACACTATTTCTCAAACTCACCAAGTTGACTCAGGGCTTGATTCTTGATATTACACATGAAAGCCACAAAACAGCCCGCTAATTGCATTCACATCACAAGTAATCTTGAGCTACATGTAGTTCTACTCGTCTGATGTAGGCATCCATGTAGACGGGCCTCCATAATCTGACCAGGCTGACCTACACAATTTCTTATCACTTGAACTCTAGCTTGTTATACTGCTTGAATTATTGATCACTATACTGCACACGTACATATTCGCTGGATAAGGATCAATAGTCCAGTATGACATTGATGTAATATGGTTGATTGCCTGGATTATCAGCTATTCAAGTGATGCTAACCTGCTACAATGTATTATACTGTATGTGTGCAAGTATTGTCAGTTTTATTGACAAAGATGGTTTCAAAGTGAGTTTAAAGGAGAAATCTACCCTATTAAAAATTTTTGTTTTAATAAAAGCACAAAGTGAAAATATACAAATATGAAAAAAGATGGAAATAATTAAATTTCTACTCGTATGTAGGATGTATGTAGAAATTAATTATTAATTACAATTATCTATGACGTCACTTAATTTGCAAGGAGCTGTCCCAAACTTTGTGTATACTAAAGAAAATAGCAAAATTTACTAAAAATGTGAGAAAAACATATAATTTTTCCTACTGATAGACTTGTGTTTTTACAAGTTCTGAGCTATGAGATACAAAGCTACATGTAGTATAAATTAGCATGAATAAAATGAGCCCCTCGCAACTGGTAATTTATGTTCTCTCGTTTACAACCTATGAAAAAATACCTACATTAGGATCCTGCAATATATGAACTAATTTAAATGCCTGTTGTGCAAATTGTCAACACTTTCCTTCAGCTGCACTGCACCAGCTGTTTACAATGATAAAAATATGAAATATTGATTATCAATACTCCATGCAGCATTTAAAGTCTAACATGTAAACAGCAGCATATTACTTCCAGGCCAGCAGTTAAGTCAAGGTCATTATTATGACTTTTATAAAGAGAGGAGAATAATGTGCATACATGTAGCTGCTTTTGAAAGAGGTTCAGGGTTGGCACAGCATGACTGTGCTTCTCTCTTCTTTTTTTTTCTTTTTTTTTTTTTCTTTCGGCCATTTAAAGAGAGAGGTGTGTATAGCAATTAATTGTATCTAAATTAAGAACTTGGTAAATGAAGCATACGGGTTGTTTATCAGTGCATGAGCAGACTGTGGATCACATTACTACATGTATGTAAAAAGTCTATCTTATAGGCCCATCCATACACCAGCCCAAGTTATCAAATTAGCGCGCTATTACTGATCCGGCAAATGAGCCCAATCAGAACTAGCTCCAGTATACATGTATGTATGTGGATGCAATAAGCAGGCTTTCTTCATAGGCCTTAAAATCTAAAATTTCAAGCCCTTGTCAATTTGAGAATTTGGGGGGAATTAGTAGGCTATTTTTGCAGGTAAGGATGCACTCGGATTTTGGGTTGGGATGATTTATTCAAGACGTCTGACAACAAAGCAAAGTCACAAGCTGTTCCAAACTCAGCATCCAAAGTGCTTAAAGAGCACAAGCTCCAGAGCCCAGGATGGACAGGGTTTCTTGAATCACAAGCTTTTTCTCAAGGATGGGTGATTGATCTTGAATCTCGAGATTGAGCAAATTCAGGCCAATCTGAAAGCAGGTTTTGATCAAAGTACAATAGAGAGTCAATATTATGCGGTAGGGAGTCCAGATGGTCATTGTCATTGACATCTTCCCAGCCCACACTGCATCTGCACTGAGATGTAGCACTTCTTTATTTTGAGGTTTTTGTTTTTGAGGGAGAATGGGCATGGTGGTGTGAGACTCTTGCCAAATGCAAGAAAGTTGGCAGTCCTGTTTATTTATTTCTGACGTAAATTTTGATCTGTCCTTTTCAACATCTATCAACAAGTGATGTTGAACATGCATATATGTTTAGAGATGCACATGGATGTCCCTTTGTCAAAAGTGTTTGAATCATATCATTATCCATTTGTTTTCCTTTTCTTTTAGTATTGAACTATCTTTAAGTTTCCATCTTTGTTTATTACCTTCTCATTATTAAAGCTTTCCAGATTTCAAAAAGATTTTTCCCAAACATTGTCGGTAGATCTGTTTTTTTTGTTGTTTTTTTTTGTTGTTTTTTTTCCTTTTTGGAGAGGTAATAGATATTTCATCCCTTAACTTACAGTCTCGGGGTTACACCCCAATTAACTCCGAGAAACCTATCGCCGGGTCTGCCTAATTTGCATAAAGAAAACAAGTTTTGCACGGAAAAACCGCTACAATTTGTCTAGGGCAAACTGCGATATCTCGCCTTTAAAACCACCAAATGAAACAAATCCAACGACTATTTAACAATAAAGAGTCATTTTAACCTCTCATGATGTTAATTATGGTTGAAATCAGTTATAAATTGTGAAAAATAGGCCTTTTCGGGAGCACCCCGAAAAAAACCCAGAAATCGGTAAAAAAGTTGATTATTTTTCACCTTTCTTGAAATTGCCCAAGAACAAAACTTTGATATGATACAAAGCATATCATATCGAAATACTGTACGAAATATCTTTTCATAATATGTTGTCCCACGGTTATGTTGGGAAAAATCCGTATCAAAGTCATTAAAAAAAAACCCTCCATCAAGTTACATTGTGGTCCCACACACTGTGGTTCGTGATGTAGGCATATTTTGACCGCTATAGTATAGCCCCACGAAAAAATATTCCGCTCTTCTCCCAGCCGTCAATGGCAAGAAAACGTTGAAATCGAGCAATGAAAATGACAAATGTCAAATATAGAACTAATTCATGGAAAAATAATTGAGGATTATAACAAAATATAGTGGTTTACTGTCCTTAAAACTTGCAGTAGGGTCATCGCAGCAGGTTTCTCATGGATATTGGCGAGTGTTTTTCGGCAAACCCGGAAGTGAGGTGCGGAAATGCGCATGCGCAAGTGAGCGGTTTGTCGTTGATAGATGCAGTTTCCAGAGTTTTTCCAGCGAAATACTCAACATTTGAAGGAAGATTTAGACAAAACTACTGATTGCCCAAACACCAAGATGCGCAGGAAGTGAGACTGGTGTGTACTGTACAGTATCATGTCTTTTATTTTCGTTTTCATTTCGTCCCAGACTTGTGTCGGGAAAAAATGAAACCTCTCTCGAAAAACAGAAATATACCCGTATTTCCAAAAATACACAACCATTTTCAATGATATTTGATATGGTGCTTAATATTATCATTCTTTAAGTTCTCTGAGAGTATCATGAACTTTGGTGATCAAGAAAGAGAGATATAAGCAGGTGAATTTTGGACGATTTTTGCTCTACACTCAGCGCACGGCTTCCGTAGCCGTTACAAATTCAAAAGCTTTTACGACTTTACGAGCATATAATTGGGGTCTGCCACCGGGACTGCTTACACCTCTATTGAGGAGATATTAAATGTAGCCCTCAAACACCCAAATGCAATTGACCTACAAAAACGGCTTTGTTTTTCAGACAACTAATAACTATACACAGCCCCGTTGCCGAAGGCGACGGGGCTGTACTTCCACCACTCCCATTTACAGCGAAATTTTCATCAGTGATGTGCGATCAGGTGATTATACCAATCAATTTAATCAATCTAATGTTAAAATGTTGTTGTAAGGTTTCTATGATGTTTCACGCGTAACAAAGACTAAAAATGAAAGTATATAAGAGCTTCTTGACTTACCAAATCGAATTTTCCGTTGGCCTTGTCTCTTCTCATAGTGTTGGTGCCATCGCTGCATTTCTATGACGTCATTTTACTGTGCGAAGACGTATTTAACTCTGTGGCGAAGACAATGCACGCACGAAGAAATATACGTTGATGGAATCAATTTTCCTGTATTTCTACATTATTAGTTGATTACTTCATGTGAAACATTCGCAGATGTCACCAATTCGAGGAAAAACTTCAAAAGATTTGATTCAATGTGAGTATGAATTCAAATAAGGTATTTTGACCACGAAATTGTGGGTCATGTATAGATATTTTCAAAACTTCGCCAAATATGTCTACTGGTTCGTCAGTTCCCGTTGCTTCGCGACGGGGGCTGGTCGGTTTAGACAACTAAGTAACAGCAATGCAGATCCAAGGGTGGCACACAAGAGAATGGCCCCCTCTTGCCCCCACCCGCAACTCTCCCCCCCCCCCTCCCCCTATTTTCAAACCCTGGGATCCAGCTAACCATGAAAAGCATAGGGTCTAATTAAGAAAACAGTGGTCATCCATCGTTTTGAGTGTTTATGGTCGACATCTTTGTCTCAAAAAAAAAAAAATTCTAAAAAATTGCGAAAATTCGACTAAATAGAAAATGTGGCCCCCACGGCAACCAGCCGTCCCAACATTATTTGCTTGCTTGAAAGTTGAACAAGGTGCGACAGATGCAGAGGAAATGATCAACCTGATCATGCACAGTCAATCGGTATAACACTGGCTGCACTGCCGTGACTGCAGGGGACCGATATCAACTGATGCTGGATCGAGAGAACGAGAGAATCTACGACATTATTTCATCCAAACATACAACTCTTCACCAAGTATACTTATTCAAAAACAAGCTAAATACATGAAAATCTTCATACTTACAAAATAAACTGTTTCTTGCTTCCTAAAGCGAATGTAGTCAGGATAAGACACACCACTTTTGAGCTCCACCTCTTTACCCCACGGAATTTCTCATTGAATGACTCTGTAGCTCTTTTTCAAGACTTACTTTGAGATTAATTTATACAGCAAAATTTGACGTGCGGTGGTCGGATTGAATGATAGCTATTAATACTATTTTGGTACTGTATGAGGGTAATGAGTGGGAAATTTATCTTATTAAGTCTTTGGCAGCACAGGGTAGAAATTATAATCTGCCCCTCCTTTAGACTCCTCAAAACCTGAAGAGGTCTGACAGATAGACTACAAGTTCCCCTCCTCCATGTATCAAACTCATCACTTATCATGAACTTCAAGTTTCCTTGATGTTTGTTCTTTGTATTATTATTTTTTCTCTCTCTCTGTATGCAATTTTGTTTATATTACATGTTTTATTGTCATATATTTCCATATTCTTTTATGTATTTCTCATACCCCGATAGGGATCGAGAATAAAGTTCAAATTCAAGTGGAAGTTCAAGCAATCGAAGTAATAGGCCTACATACATTCATGACGTAGGCCTATAAGGTCATGTGTCACAAGTTGGGGTATAGTTAAAGGGTGGAGGCGCTACATTTTGAAAGGGAAATTATCACATTTTTTCACATAGCATGAAAATGATATACAGTCATAAGCTGTGCAATAATTCATATTGTAGATAATTTATCAGGCTACATGTATGTGAAGTTTCAGCTTCGTTATGCTCATAGTTTTAATACAAAGATACTTTTAGTAGAGTAAGGTAAGGGGTGGAGGATCCTACGGTGGAGGATCCTACGGTGCATGGAGGTACGTGTTAAAGCTTAGGGAATTCCCATTTTTGTTACTTTCTTATTGTTTGCTGCATTATATCTTTGTAGCCAATTGGTCTTATGGGTTGAGTGATATATCATTCTCTTGGGAATTTATGTGGTTCTAGATAAATGTGAAGCAGATTTTTCAAAAGTCATTTAATCAATTAATTAATCAATTAAAACATTGATACTTAATGCACACATCCTCATAGACAATGCATTGCAGGCATCAAAATTGTCACATGCAATTTTATAACAATAATTGTTATTTTTTCCCCATTTTCTTTGCATGCATGTAAATACACAATTAAGTGGAAACATATTACTTGCAATAAACTTTGTTTGAGTTGTAATCCAAGTGTAAAAGACAGGATTTCTGCCCTTTTTGCACTATTTTTTCCTTCTTTTTTGACACCCTGTATCACGGTTAGAAAAAATAATTTTGTATTACAAGTTTATATTTTTTAGAAGCATAGCGTCTTATTAACACAATCCAAGATGATTCATTTCATTTGGTGAAAAGGTTAAGGAATTATTCGCCGGTAAAATTGTGAAGTCTTTCAAACCATTTTTCCTGTAACACTCTGTATAGCTTTTATGACACACCTTATACAGGCACAAAAATATCTTAATCATCTTCTTTTCAATCTCTGCTTTCAATATATATATACTATTATACATGTCTGACTTACTACTAAGAAACTAAATGTGTTTGATTGTGACAATGTACATTTCTACATTTTTTTTGGACATGTAACGCATTATCCACCCAACTCATGACATGTGGCCATAAAAAAGAAGTCGGTTTGAGAACCGGAGAAGGAGAGAAAGGAAAAGAGAACATGAACAGAACAAGTGGAAGTGAAAATGAAAAAGACCAATTAAAAAAAGGGGGGGGGGGCAAAAAAAAAAAAAGAATATTCATTCTCGCCTGTTCTGTTTTTCCCCTTTTATGAGAGGTTATTAAAAAATGAATTAAACAAAATGTTACAAAATTCTAACTACAATCTTTAAAGACAAAACAAAACAAAACAGACAGAGTTTATGTGTGTGTTTTTTTTTTGTTTTTTTTTTCAGGTAAGGAAATTTTCGCTCGCTCTTTGCGCTCGCATGTTTTTATATCCTCATTCATTATTCCGAAAAGAAAAATATGTAAATCATTTAAAATTTTGATTAGGATTATTACTCAGCGCGCATTTCGCCCTCGCTTTTCTATTTTTAATTTTCAGGGTGGAAGGAAAAATTAATAAAACTAAGAAAATTTAGGGGTTGTTATAACATGATCTGAAGTAATTAAAAAAAAATAATAATAATAAAAATCAGATCGCACTGGCGGAGGGGTCACTGACTCTCTAATAAAGGTCCACTTTTTCGAATGTTGACCCCTCCCAACGTTACCATAAAAATCCTTGTTGCAGGGCTATACGGCACAGAGATCCACGGGGTGACTGGATCAAGGGTTGAGAACCCTTTCGGGGAAAAAAATGTTTTTTAAAACATAAAAAAAAATTACGCCCTATATAAAATTTAACGCAGGGAGCGCTATGACGTTATTCGTTCATTCTTATTATTGATTGATTTAATTTATTTTATATCTGCGTTTTAACAAAATACATAGTCAATACATGAATCATGAACATAAATTCTTTTACAATGATACAAAGTACACATACATAAATAAGGAATATATATATAGCCTACAATTCATTGAAATAAAGAGACATTATAATAATAATAAAACGCAGGAAACCGCAATCGTGAGCTAGCATGCTTGAAATTGATGATGACCTCAATTCATTTCGACCAACCTATAATAATTTCTCATTTAATTTCAAGTATTTTTTTTTTCCTTTTCAAAATACATAATACAAATAATCTTATAAATATAAATCATATGAAAGGAGGCGAAATCTTTATATTATAAGCACGAGGCTTGAATCGAGGTCGCTATGACAATAAATATTTACACAAATATAATTTCATAACAATATTATAGTGACTCAAACAATATTATAGTGACTCATATCCTCAAACCCAGTAGAAAGACAAGAAAGCCCAAAATGTTTTTGTTTTTTTAATGTAATGTTACAAATACTTAATTTATGAATAATCAATCAATTGCTGCATTCATACCATTGTGTCTTATATATTTGCAGTTTTGAAACTTTGTTTCTACATACTTAACAATAATGTCACTAAGGTGTGTTATGTTTGTTTGTTTCTGTCTAAAAATCTTCTAAACTTTGAACGGGTAATCAAAAACGAAACAAATACCGGTTACGTAAAAGTTCATATACGTAACAAGATTAAGCTTTTGGGCAAATCATCGAAGATGATGATTAATCCAGATTACAATCAGTTTGGAGTTAAATTCGTCATGATTAAACTTATATACGGAGCTATTTGTCATTTCATAAGGATTATTACACTGCAACCAACATCTCGACAATAAGAGGCTAGCATTTTCTTTACCAATCGCTGAGCTTTTCTCTGAGGATGTTGCGGCAATAAATATCTCTGGATTTTACAACAATAATTGAAGAGGTTTAATGAGAGCTAATCACAACTAGTAACAGAACCTGAAGTAGGTACGTAGAGTTTTTACAAAAAAATAATAACTTCATAAAAATATACTCCGGTATTACCCATTACCTGCAATTATTTGTATACCTCTCATCCAAATTTCAAGTAACTTTAAACTATAAAACATTTCTCCTGATACAAACTTTTAATTAAGAATTATAATTGGCGACGACAAGTCTTTCAATCTGATCATACCAGCTTTATATGAATGATTGGAAGGTGAATTTACAAACAAAAATATTGATAGAAATACCAAGCTTATAATAAAGAGTTCGTCATTTTTATTGTTAGGGCCTATTATGCCGAACAAAACGTACATGGTTTTTTGTTTTATTAAAACTAACTTCATGTTTTTCCCTGATGATTTCCCCAGAATTTTTTTTTTATTGTGTCTCCCTTTTTCAGTAGGGTAGGCCAACGTACCCAGGCTTGACGAGGGAATAAAGAGACCAAGACAGAATGAATACCGACAACGGACAGGGTGACGATGAGGGTGAACGAAATTCGGCGGAGTACGTCAACCCCGCTTTCGAACTGACGACGATACCGTCATCCAGCCTGACCCCGGTTTCAGAATCAACAGGAGCCAGAGATGAACTCGTGGATGATGAAGGGCGTTCGTTGTCGACTGCGATGTCGACATCCGGTAATAAGATAAGATTCAACAAGCAAGGTCTTCAACTACAGACAATCGAAGACGAAGACGACGAGAGCGAATATGGAAACAGTTCGAGATCGGCGGCGTCCACCGTTGCAATGAGCGAGATCAGCTACCGCACACACCAATCTGACGAGTCTCGAAAAATTGAGATCATGCACCATAAAGACGACTTCCCGAAGAAAAGGGAATCCTCGTCCCACGACCACGAGAACGAATTGGCGGATGACGACCACGCCAATTTCGTCAATAGTAAGCTGGCTTTCGACGATCCTGGGATGGATGATGATGTTGAAGAGCGGAAAGTGAAAAGCGGTTTCCTTGGCAACGTCAAGGGGAAATTTCAGAAGAAAAAGAGAGATAGGCCGAAGCTGGGCAGAGTTTCTTCGCCAGTTCTAATGTCCAACCTGGTTGATGTAAGTCGAATTATTTTGTATAATTATTGTTTGCATATGTTCGTGTGTTGTTTTGGGCGCGATATGTGTTGGATACCGCACAATAGATTTTGAACAGAAAATAATTATTATTGTTCGAATGTGATCATTTTTATGACCTCTCATAATTAGATATTTTGTTAGAAATATTATGCTGCTAGTGTCATTTTAGAAACAGGGCGATTTTTACGTTTTCCTGATTATTCGCTTTTTTCAACATGGGGTGTTATTTTGTGTTCTCTTCACCCATTACCTTCAACATAATAATGATGATACATTACTGAATGCAATATGCATCATTGATCTAGACTTGTAAATTATTCAGTAGTTATGATAATGAGTTATATCATTAATTATAACATGAGACATCAGAAACTCAGATACCATCTTCCCCTTATCGTTATATATGAATACATTTCATATTATGTTAAAATGTAATCAAAATCCATCGTAATTTGTTATTCAGTCTGTTAGGCGAGGCGATATGGAGAATATGAAGAACCTTTTGACTGAAAACAGCTGGTTTAATCTGAACAAACTGGATATGAGCAACTTGGCTCTCCTACACTACGCCGCAATCCACGATCGGGACTTCATCGCGAGAGAACTTCTACGAAAAGGCGCAGGTAAATTACCCCTGCCCAAAAAAAAATCAAACAACATAATCAATCACACATCAGGACTTGTGTAAATGCTGGCAATGTCTGTCCATAAAACATTTTAAAAAAAAATGATATTAAAAAATGTAAGGACAAGATGCTCTATTAGTTTAACCATTATTATAATAACACTTGCACGATCAACGTGTTGCCAACAAATTATACATGTATATCTAAATCAATAATGAGTAATTTACAATTTTTTTTATAGGAAAAGTCAATAAAGAATAATGATAGCTGTAGAGTGATTGTAGAACTTTTGTCAGTTCGGAAAAAGTAATTGGGTAAACGTGTACAAAAACCCGAAAAGGACCATAGATTTGTGCCCCCCCCCCCCCTTTCGGCCGCACTTAAATAAAAAACGCTCCCCGGACCCTGAATAGTTCAAAAACTCTCATTTCGTATGTTTCTCACAGACGTCAACGTACCCAATCTGGACATCAAGGCGACACCCCTCCACGCCGCTGCTCGTATGAACAGCATCAACGTCGCCCACGTACTCCTGGCACGGTGTGCTGACATCGATAGGAAGACGTCTACGGGTTTGACACCGCTTCATATCAGCGCTCGACGAGGACATGAAGAGATGACAAACGTAAGAATTTGGCTCCTTCGTCCTCGTTTCTTTTCTTTCTCTTTGTTTCCCCTTCTTTTCTTCTTCTTCTACTTCCACTTCTTTTTCTTCTCATGCTGCTGCATGATTCTATTTCTGTAAAGTAGAAACCGCCGCAACGAAAAATAGATCTGATTTTTAATAAGACAATCCATATAAATGAAATAACTCATTTCCATTGAAAAAACAATAAAAAACAAAAAGTCGAAAAACAAAGAAATACATAAGAAATTTTAAAAACAATAGAATACATAAGAAAAAAAAGATTTGTTTTTTTAAACGCATTTCACCAGACGCCTACAAAGAGCCTGTAAACCAAAAATTAGCACTTTTAGAGCTTTTTCTAATTAATTAGAGCAAATCTTAGATTTTATGCATAAATTAGCATAATTAATTAGTAAGGAAATTTTTCGGAGAATATATGACTCATT
The DNA here is from genome assembly GCA_940671915.1 of Paracentrotus lividus. Lineage (NCBI taxonomy): Eukaryota > Metazoa > Echinodermata > Echinoidea > Camarodonta > Echinidae > Paracentrotus > Paracentrotus lividus. The sequence goes on along the minus strand of CALNVZ010003430.1, from coordinate 18,096,436 downwards.
GGTTTTGGAGAGTATGCCGTGGGTAACGCGCGTGCCAATTTTCGGCGCGATTGCGCGCTCAACGGCCGAGATCTTAGGGGGGGGGGCTGAATGAGCCCCCCCCCCCCCAGTCTTTATGTGTGTCAAAATAGCCCAGTCTTTTTAGGGTTAAGGCAACGCCGTATACCGTTGACCACCGCTGATGGTCCCTCCTACCTCTCCGAAAGTTTTGAGCTGCGCAAAATATTGCGAGCGGTGAGGAGCGGGCAATTTTCCGCTCCGGCAAAGTTCACCGCCGCTCCAACAACGCCCAGTCAAAGTTTGGAACCGCTATACGCAAGTTCGTGGACGCTTGGGTCCGCTAGGCCAACGCAGAAATCTTGAACACTGGACCACCGCTGCTTCGCCAGCTTTGCCCGGGCGGTGATTAAACGTTGTACAAACTTTGGTGGAACGGTTGCAAGCGTTTTTCGAGCGGACACGGGTTTGCTGGAACGGTGTCGGGGCGTTGAAACAGCGATCCATTGCGGTGATGAACTTTGGTTTGGCGTTGGTATGGAGGTGTCGGAGCGGGATCAGAATTTCTCACAAAAATCTATCAGAACTTCTATCAAAGCGATCCGTTCAGCTCCGTAGTCAAAAGCGGTATGCCGCTAAACCAACTTTAAACCCCCGCCGAGCCAACGCCCGCATGCGCAAAACGCCGCTCTATCAACGCTCGCGTCACCGCTAAACCAACGCTCGCTACCGCTCGCTACCGTTAAACCAACGCTAAAGCAACGCCGGCTTTAGCGGTGCACCACTAAGGCAACGCCCGTGTTTTCGATTTTCCCCATTTTGTGCGCGGTGACGAGCGTTGTCGAAATTCAGCCCCCTCTCCCTACCGCTCAAGGAACGCTCCAACAAAGTTTGGGCGGTGAGACCGGGCCTTTATATACTATGTATTTCTTTTTTCTCCTCTCGCTCTCTATCATATAGTTTTTTCTCCATGGCCTTATTTTGCAATTTATCACGCTAAAATAGTCCATGTAGTCATAATTCATCTTAAATGCATAATATCAAAAAATAACCGCCTACTTAATATTTTTATTTCAATCAGATTCTATTAACGTTGGGAAGGGCAGACGTTCACACACGAGACTCTGAGGAAGGCACTGCTCTACACGTGGGTGCGATGGGCGGGAATATAGCAGTCTGCAGATTATTGGTTAGAAAAATGATAAATGCCTTTTTATCATAAAAAGATTGGAACATAAAATGGGCTCACCACAATCGCATGCAGCTAGCATGAATGATATTACACACCCCTCTTCTTAATCCAATTATTCATTTCCCATGTTTAGCCATTTCCTTTAAAGCCAGTACGAACTGGCAGCCTTGTATATCACCACCTCAAGTCCTCAACTACTCAATTCTGCCCTGATTCCTAACCCATAATATAGATAATACAGACCCAATTTAATGATAAGACACTAACTCACTACTCAAAAGACGATACATTCATATCTCAATAATAATGTTAACAACTTGTAAACCAAGTTCTTTTCTCCTCAAAACATTTTAATTTCCTTGATAAAAATGAAATTAAAGGCTATTTTAGTCAATCCAATATTGATAGTTATCTCAAAAGGTATACTTTTAGACTAACTATTTATAACACACAGTCAACGAGAGTGTTGGTCAGTTCGCTCTCGCTTCTGTATATTGAGGTGATATGCAGTCTCAATTGAAACATATCCACAAGACAAGACAAAATAGTGATAATTCATTATTTTCAAATCTAGAAATATATGTTTTTAACTCTGTGATGTTCTTCTCTTCTTATTTTCTTCTAAGGTCGCCCACGGAGCCGACATCAGAGCAAAGGATGTGAACAATATGACACCATTGATGAGAGCTGTAGTGAGCGGACATGTTGCTTTGGTTGACATGTTTCTTGAAAGAGGTAAAATCGTGAAATTAAAAGCATTAATTTTCATTCGCAACAATTTTTCACTATTACATATCTTCGGTATCCGTTATTTCGTTAACACTCCTTGAAAATTATCATTTTTCAGTAGATACACAAATGGTTGAGAAATTTGGGTGCAAAAAAGTGACGCAGGTGACAATTTTGTTCAATATTGTTCTGTTAAAATGCATGTACGACATTATAACGTAACTGCCAAACAATAATTGGGGGATAGTCTCTAGATCCACTAATGAAGTGGCATGGGATGGTGTTAAATGTCAGGTAGACCTTTTGAAATGACATTAAAATAATACAAACTTTACCATTCAATACGGTCAACGGTGTCATATATATCAAATTGCCATTGCACGACAATTAGACAATTTAAATTATATTCTCTTTTCTATAATAGACAAAGAGTGAATAGTATTATATTTTCATTGTTATTATTGAAAAGAAAGACTCTTGTAGAGAACGTTGACGAATCACGTGCAATTTCAGGTGTTTTGGGCAGAATGTAGCGAATGATAACAACGCAATTGCGATAGAACGATAACGACGATGATCATCATCATCATCATGGTGCTGGTGATGGTGGTGATGATGATGATGATGATGATGATGATGATGATGACGATGATGATGGTGGTGGTGGCGGTGGTGGTGATGATGATTATGATGATGATGGGGACAATGATTGATGATGGTAGTTGTGGTAGTTGCCTACAATGATGACGGTGATTATGTTGACGATGATTTAGAAACATTAAGCTGTAAAGAAGAAGAAGAAGAAGAAGAGAAAGAATAGGAAGACTACAACGAAGAAGAAGAAGAAGACGGCAAAGACTCACGAAGAAGGAGATGACGACGAAAATGAAGAGGAAGGAAAATATGAATAATTATTGTGATGGTCATGACGAAGATGATGATAATGATGATGATGATGATGATGATGATGATGATGACGATGATGGTGATGATGATGATGATGATGATGATGACGATGATGACGATGATCAATTATGTAGATTAATCATTAATTTCTATTTTCTCCTCTCAGCTCATCAAATTGGTTTAAGTATCGAGGAGTACATCAATGATGAAGACATCGAAGGAAATACCTGTTTACATCTCGCTGTGTCTAAACGACGAACAGAGGTGAGATTCAAATTACATGCGAGTAATTATAATGGTCGTGTATCGAGGGTACCCAAAGGGCTCCAATGTACAGTTTTGACGCACCTTAAAAAGTTTCCAATTATGAAGAAAAAAAAACGAGTTAGCAACTTGCCCCTCTGGTCTCCCGGCTCCAGTAATTAGATACTTGCTAGTGCCATTTACAATAGATACAAATGTGTTGAACCAAAACAAAATAAATTTTAACGGCCATACATATTATTTTACCAAGGAGGTGAAGATTGTACTTTCAGATATTTCTTTTCTATCAAAAAATAAGATTGATAACGGGTTTTCGTTTTCGTTGAGGAAATACAAAAATTTCATATGCTTGTGTATATTGCTGTCAATATTCAAGTTAATTTTGGTTCTCACAACAATACAGATAATTCAACGTATGTTCACCTACCATATGGATGTGAATCTAGTAAAGAAGAATGGTATGGGACCACTTCACATCGCATCAATCAATGGATCTACAGCTGTGGTTTTACAATTGATTCAGAACGGGGCAGATATTGACATGAAAGATGACGAAGGCATGACACCACTTCATAGGCAAGATTTTTTTTATTTTTTTTTTAGATATATATTTTTTATATTTTATTATTCAATGAAGCAGATTATCATGTTGCTGAAACATTCTCTATTATTTTAGTTAGAGAACGAAACCTTAAAAATATAACATATGAGTATATAACATAAAAACATATTCGCACTGTCAATGGGAGGGTCTATTGTGTAACATTGTTTAAAATTCATATCATATCATTCTCAATCATAGGCCATCAGTTATGTTTAATTTAATTTGAAGAGTTTATTATCTAATAGCATTTCCCATGTGCCCCTTTTCTATCAATTAGAGCGATGATTATAAACCTTGCATGGAAGAACCACTATCATTCTAAACTATAATACTAACATTTGAATAAATTTCGTCTTATTTTAATAAAAATTCATCCTAGGTTCTAGAATCACATTTCTATCTCATTTTCGGCGCCGAAATCTACCACAAACTATCCAATTTAGGTCGGTGACGATTAGGTCAACGGCCGTTGTGCCGACCAAACGTAATGCTTACATGTGGTATCATTCGGCGGCTACACGTTTGAGAAACTTCGAAAAGGGCAGGACCAAAAGAAATAGGCCCGTATTCACAAAGGTGGCCTAAATTTAAGCCTAGCTTAAATCTGTGGTTTAACTATGACTAGCAAAATGGGAGACAAATTTGAAAAGTAAATTTTTGATTTATCAGAACTGTTGGTACTTGAACTATTAAAAACTGCATGTGAATGATAAGTTCAAAGTTTCTTAACCACTAAAACATGATTCCAGTATATCCAGTGAAAGTGTATTAAAGGAACATCGCAACGTAGACACATTTGTCTCCTATTTTGCTAGCCATAGTTAAACGACAGATTTAAGCTAGGCTTAACTTTAGGCCACCTTTGTGAATACGAGCCATAAGGTGTGGAGACACATTTTCCTGAAGAAAACACGACATATTCTGCTTTAAAAACTTGCGAATATAGCTAAGATTGGGTATTAGCAAATAGCAATATTTTTACTGCCCTCGCTATAACCTGGGACCGGCGCAGAATAATCAAAGATGATTTTGTTTGATAAATTTCTTTATCATAGAGCAACCTTTTATAATCAAGTGGAGACCATTGCTCTGCTGATTCACGAGGGCTCATTGATCAATGAAATAGACAATAGTGGCTTTACGCCGCTTCTCACAGCAGCAATGAAAGGCCATACACCAGCTGGTGAGCTGCTTCTAACACGAGGAGCCGACATGTTTGGTGAGCCTATACAAGTTTTCCCATAATTTTTTCCCCTGTTGATCTACTAAGTACTGTTTGTAAAACTCAGGATGTCCAATTTAAGATATATTATTTTGTTATTATCAAATCTGGAACTCCCTCCCCAGGACAAAAGATCCCTGGACAACTGCCCCAGAACAGCTATACCCTCAAACAATAACTGCACCATAGGAAAACTATCCATAAGGACAACTACCCCCTAAACAAGCACCTTTTCCGAAAAACCCCAGGGGTAGCTATCCTAGAAAACATCAGAATGCTCACTGACTATCTCTATGCGAAATACTAAATCATATCAATATGCCATAGCTTAGAAAATTAATGCCCAAATAAATGGTGTGGTTGTGGGGGCGATGTCAATCCCCTATTCCTGTCTAGGAGCTAAATCTATTTTCAAGATAATTTCATAATCCTCTAACGTTTTTTCTGTTGTTGGTCTATTTAGTATTAGACACACACCGCAAGTCTCCGTTACACTGGGCAGCCGAGATGGACCATCTAAGCTTCGTCGAATTCTTACTGAAAAATGGCGGCTACAGGTTGCTAGAAGTTCCAGACATGTATGAAGAGACTGCACTTCATTACGCAGCGAAGGCGGGCAATGTAGAGGTAGTTAATTTTCACATTTGATTTTTTCAATGATCATACGATTATTTAAATGCCAACCTTTAACCCGGGCCATAACGTCATAATCCGAAAGTCGTGACTCCGTATCGAACCTAGGTCCGTTCATTCTGTTTATAACTTCCAAATGAGCTCGATAACAGACGATAGGCCTATAGGCAAAGATATCCCATTTATCCGTAAACGAGAGTTGACCTCACGGTGACATGATCTAACTCACACCATTTGCCTGCAAACTGACTCTGGTTTGACACTGATTCGAATCTCAGTCACCTATTCAGTGATTTAAAATGTGATGATAATCGTATACTTGACCCAAATTTTAAAGTCATGAAAAAAGGGTAAGTAAAAAAAAAACATGATCAGCTCTAACCACGACAAATAAAGTTGACTTATCATTATTACTTATTTTATGTCGCTTATGAAGTGCAAATCTGTTCATAATTAATTCAATCTGCCAAGTCATTACATTGAAACGCCATTTTATTCACTTTAATACGTCCATATCTACTGTAGATGATAAAACATTATTTATTACAATTATATTTATTCGGTGTTTATTAATCAAGTTAATTAAATTCGTATCAAAAATATTTTAACATTTTTTTTCTTTAGATGATAAAAAAGCTGCTTGAATACGAGGTCAAGGGTGAAGTAAGAGATATCATGGAACAAACACCAGTCCATCTTGCTTGCAAGTATGTATGATCAATAAATGCAGCAGTACAGACAGTGATAAGTGTGAAAACGATGCTTGAATAATGATGATGATGATGATTATGATGAGGACGGGGGTGAGACGAAGGATGATGACGGTGAAGATGATGATGATCACGATGGTGATGATGATGATGGTGGTGGTGGTGGTGGTGGTGGTGACGATGATGATGATCGAATAATGATGGTGGTGTTTGTAATAATGACGATAATATTGATGACGGCGATGAGAAAGAAGATGATGAAGATGATAACGATGATGATGATTATAATGACGTTAAAATTATGTCAATGATGATGATAACGAGGAGGACAATGATGGTGATGATCATGATGATGACGGTGATTATTTTGCTGGTGAAGATGATACTCATGCTAGCGCTACAGAGTGATGACGACGACGATAACAATATCAATTGTGATGACGGTGATGATGTTTATGATGACATCACGATTATTGTTTTGAAAAAACAACACTTTCTTGTTTTCCATTTCAGAGCGGGATTCGTAAAGTGTGTTGAAGAGCTTCTCCGTCAGACACCACTCCTCCTAAATGATGAAGATCAGATTGGGATGACACCATTACTTATCGCTTGTTACCATGGTCACCGTGATCTCGTTAATACACTCCTTAAAAAAGGCGCTGATATCACATGCGTGTAAGTTACCTCCTAATACACAATGTTGCTTCTAAATTATGTGCTCTTTTTTTTTTTGACAGGATTGTGAAATAAGCAATTTTGTGGAAATCAGTTTTAATAGTTCCACATCTACTGCAGATGGCGGTTAAGATTTATTTACTTCATTTATCATTAATAGCCCAGCAATACTCAAAACAGGCATTCGAGTTCATGTTATATCAATCTTCTGTCTATCACATTGTTTAACCATGGGTTAAATTCAACACAGGGTTAAAATGCGTCATATGACGTCATAATATTAATCCATTTTCTATTACACACCGATGTGCCAAATCAATTGATTAATATTACAATATGATTAGCTTTATGGTTAAATCTAGGATTAGAATCTCCAGCTTTTGAATACCATGTCCATGACTGTACAATACATGAGTTCCAAACCCACTATACCTTTATACATTAACTCTAACATGGCACCGGTGGTCTCCTTTCAGGATTATAACTGTATGTATTTAATGTTATGTATTTTCATCATGATTATGAAACTCATTTCTTATTGTCAAGTTTTACATATCTTTAAGAAATCACTTAGTCATGCTTAGCTTCCGTTTCTTGGTCTATTTTTATTTCTTTCAGTAATGATGAACACAGGACGGCGTTGATGCTGGCAGCAATGAACAACCATGTGGAAACTATGAGCGTTCTGATAGAAAACAACTGTGCCATACATGCTTTAGACAAGTATAAGGTAAGGAATACATAAACTTATGCATGAATCCAAGAGAAAAGTTCACAAAAGAAGACGTAAAAATTACAATATTTTGATTCTTAGGCATCATCGATGGGACTTGTTGTTGTTGTTGTTGAAAGCATTGTGTCTATTGATAGAGAACATTGGACAATGGATTCGTCACGTTGTTCGTATTCAAGAGAAGAATTACTTCAAATTCGTTGGGAAAATACGCAAAGAGACCTTCCCCAACAAACACATCAATTGATACGTGAATGTGGCATCATGAACCGCAAACGAGGTCGAAGGGGTGGAACACATATTCGGCGACGAATCCAAGTAGTACATAGACGACGCGTCTTTCGGGAGAGAGGATCCAGACATTCGTCACCCGAAAACATAGTGAATTTAGAGAGTGGTGAGAAATCTGAAACACGTAATTTAGAATGCAGGAAACCGAATCTACCTAAGTTTTACCTGTGTAACGCCAGATCCCTGAACAACAAGTTAGATGAGTTAGAAGTGGTCTTGGTCCAGGAGAATGTAGGAGTGGCAGCAATTTCGGAAACTTGGTTTCACGCAGATATGCCACCTAATCTTATATCTCTTCCAAACTTCATGCTATTCACAAAATCTCGACCCGACAGACAAGGAGGTGGAGTTACGCTCTACGTGAAAAATGACTTTCAGCCGGAACGATTTTTGGTTGATGTGCCTACAGATCTGGAAGTCCTTTGGGTGAAGATCCGACTAGTACGACTGCCACGCTCTATCTCACAAATTGTCGTAGCTGTTGTCTATTATCAACCTAACAGCCCAGTTGCTAACAGCTTGGTTGATCATCTTCAGGACACTATCGACCAGATCCTCAGCAATTATCCTGACGCTGGCATTGCTGTTTTGGGAGATTTCAACCAACTAGACTTGTCCTCACTCCTGCGAGATAGAAGATTCAAGCAGGTAGTGAATCAACCAACAAGGGAAGGTAAAACTCTGGACAAAATTATGACGAACTTTTCGATCCAATACCAAGAACCGTCAATCACATGCCCTCTTGGGGCAAGTGACCATAATGCTGTTCTCTGGACACCTACCGTACCTTGTCACCGTCATGACAAAGTAGCGAAGAGAGTCACTAGACCATTGCCAGATTCAAGACTACGAGAATTCGGATCTTTCATCACGAGTTGTGATTGGTCACCTGTCCTCGAAGCACCATCGGTCAATGATAAGACTGAGTTGTTCTACAAAATGATGACTGGTATGATCGATCGTTTTTTACCGACACGAGTTGTGAAGATGCATAGTTGTGATAAACCCTGGATGACTCCTGCAATTAAAGCACTAATTCTGGACCGTCAGCGGGCTTTCCATAGTAACGACATTGCGTTATCTAAAGCTATAGGAAATCGTGTTCGCAGAGACATCAAGAAAGCCAAAAATGATCACTATGTTGAGAGAATCAAGATCCACAAAAAATCGAACCCTGCAGAATGGTACAAGCAGATTAAGGTCATGACATATACGGGATCAAATAGCACTAGCATCCGAGTTCCAGGAGTTGATGAAAACGACGAGAAACAGATCGCCGAGAAGATCAATGAGATGTTCACCTCAGTAGCTAAGGACGTTCCTCCTATGAAAAAGGAGGATCTACCTGCATACTTACCTTCACCATCACCCCCCCCCCCCCCACGAATCGAGCCATGGGAAGTGTACAGGCAACTGAAGAAAATGAATGTCAGGAAAGCAGTAGGTCCTGACTCGATGCCCCCTCGTATCATAAAGGAATTCGCATGCGAAATAAGTGAACCACTATCAGACATACAGTGTCCCCAAAAATTATTTGTACACTTTGAAAAAATGAAATTAAACAAATCGATGTTGGTTTGAATTTTCAATTACTATTTATATCAGATGGTAGGTAATGTCACCATCACCTGAACCCTAAATCTGAAATGTTCCGTCAGTCTCGGAAGTTCTAGGCCGCCATTTGCAATTTTCATGGCCCAAAAATTATTTGTACACTTCAGAAGATTGGTTTTTAAAGGAGTGTTTAAAATTTTGGGGGGCCTTTTTCGGCTTCAAGGACAGTCATCAACCTCATTGGCACACTGTCGACCAATTTAGCACTCATTTCACCTCCAATACCATTCCATGTTCGCTGGAGCGTGTCCTGGAGCTTCTGGAGGTTTGATGGTATGTCTTGAGGGCGCTGTCGCTTTAGATCACCTCCCATGTGCTAAATGGGAATTAAATATGGGATCTGAGGTGCCTTTTCTAGTTTCTCAACAAGTTTCTGCTAAAATAATGCTTTAATATGCTTCGCTGCATGCTTGGGGTCCCTGTTATGTTGGAAAACAGCTTGAAGACCAATCAGCCTTTACGCAAGTGGGAGCCTCTAAGAGGCAAAAATAATCTCGTGGACATCAGTTTTCATGATGATATTGATGGACAGACAGTAAGCAATGAAATGTTGCAATTTGCGACCAAAGAAAATTGCATCCAAGGCCACAGAGGCTGAGGAATGACTGTGTGCCCTCAAGAGTGTCTGCAACAGGCTAAATGGCTACATAACTATAACATGTATAAATGGAATAATTGGCAAGAAAGAAGCCAAATGTAAGGGACAGTAACAAAGAAGCGTCATGCTTTTGCAAAACAACATGTGAACAAGCCTGCGGAGTTCTAGCACGCTGTTCTAAAACCTAAGTGGTGCAAAAGTGATTGGATATGATGCACGGGACCATGTGTGTCTTGTAGGAAGCTTTCAGGCAGTCATGCTTGGAGCCAATAATGAAGCACAGTGGAGGATGTTTCATGATTTGGAGTTGTATGGCATCCAGTAGAGTTGGAGAGATAAATTTCATAAAATGGCATCATGAATGCCGAAGCCATGAGGATATTCTTGCCCTTCAGAATGGCTCAGATTCTCCCATCTGCTTCACGTCTGAATGGTCGTCAATTTACGGTCCAACATAACAATGACCCTAAGTACACAGCAAACCATATAAAAGCAATATTGCAACAGAAACATGTTAAGCTGCAAGAAAGGACACCTCGCAGCCCAGATTTAATCCCCATTTAGCATGTGAGAAGTGATCTGAAGCGACAGCGCCCTCTAGACTGACCATCCAACATCCAGCAGCTCCAGGGCTCCGTAACACAAAGGTTTGCAATCAATCGCAAAGTGGAATTAGCCAATCACGTTCATTGTTGCATGCGCTTTTTGTCCAAAATAATGACCAGTGACCAATGAGAATCGTTCTTTCAAATTTGCAATTGATCGCAATTCTTTGTGTTACGGGGCCCTGGACACGCTCCAGCGCATTTGGAATGGTATTGGAGGTGAAATGAGTGCTAAATTGGTTGACAGTATGCCAAGAAGATTGATGACTGCCCTGGAAGCCAAAGAAGACCCCTAAAATTCTAAACATTCCTTTAAAAACCAATCTTCTGAAGTGTACAAATAATTTTTGGGCCATGAAAATTGCAAATGGCGGCCTAGAACTTCCGAGACTGACGGAAAATTTGAGATTTAGTGTTTAGGTAATAGTGACATTACCTACCATTTGATATAAACGGTAATTAAAGTTTCAAGCCAACATCGATTTATTTAATTCTATATTTTCAAAGTGTACAAATAATTTTTGGGGACACTGTATATTCAGCATCACTAGCCGAAGGTAGTGTACCGGAAGTGTGGAAAAAGGCTGTAGTCATACCCGTGCCTAAAAGTACTCCTGCTGTGGTTGAGAAACTAAGGCCAATATCTCTCACGGATTCCCCTGTAAAAGTCCTGGAAGGATTCGTTGTCAAGTGGATCTTGAAAACCCTAACGCCTCATCTCGACAGGAAACAATACGGAAATATGAAAGGTCTCTCAACAAGTCATTATCTCTTAGATATGTTGCACACTTTGTACAGCATGCAGAGAAAAGTAAATCAGTCATCTGAACCTTGTCCTGACAGACTTCAGTAAGGCATTCGATCGCAATTGACCACGCCGATAGCGCTACAGAAGTGATAGCCTACGGAGTATCACTCTGATCTTGTGCAATGGTCATGGATTTCTGACCAAGCGGCAGTCAGTGTGTCGCTACAAGGTTGTGTTTCAGATTGGACTACACTTCACGCTGAGTACCCAAGGAACGTTATTGGGGCCGATATTGTTCTCGCTGTATCGATGATGCATGTGAAGGTGACCATCTCCAGCATGGAAGTATGTAGATGATATGAGTATCGTAAATACAAGGTTCGCACAAGATTCGCGGGAGCTCACTGAGAATGCCTTACGGAATATACAAGATTGGTCCCCAACTTAATGGAATGACCCTTAACCCAGTCAAATGTGAAGCAATGCGATATGCTTCATGAAGTCACCTCCCTGATCACCAGTGTTCAGAATTAATGGTCAGCCTTGGAAAAACTCTGATTCTGGAGTGAAACTTCAAAGTGACCTGAAGTTGGCAGTGTCATGTGGACTACATGCTCCAGCGAGCGGAATGGCAGAATGTACATGAATCAGGAGATGTTTGAGAAAAGCCAACGGTTCTGTGTGTGGATGATCTGCGTAGCAATCTTGTTGGTTTCTTGCGACACTCCTGGAATATACTTGTCCTGTGTGGAACGGTGGACTCACAAAACAGACAGATTGCGGTCACTTGAACGAATTCAGAGGAGAGTCACTTAGGATCGATCCTGGGTTCTCGTTTCACGTCGTATGACGCTGCACTTGAAATACTTGACTTAAAATCTCTAGCTGATCGAAGAAAAGATGTTTATGTCTTTTCCTTTGCCCCCAATAGAGAATGTTAACCTGATCCCTAACCGAGAGAACAGAATAGATGGGATCAGGCAACTGAGTAACTCAAAGATTTCGGCAAAAGTCCGATTCCATACTCATTGAATATTGATTCAGCATAGCTGAACGTATTTGTGGTCTGATGCCTTTAATAATCTCTGAAAAAGATCCAAATTGATATGAACTCAGTGTTACGAGTCAACAATGTGCATATATGTAAGAATGTTACGAGGTTTAACTCTGGCAGGATTCTCTGTTCGTTTTTCGTTCTTTTATACTATTTCAATAATATTGTATTTCTAATACCTGTCACATCTGACCCTTTTCTATCATTCTAAGTGTTTTAATCGTTGCTAACTGTTTTTGCATCTCAATTGATATGCAAAAATCAGTTTAAATTTAAATTAATGTGTAAATAGTTAGCGAACCTCCGATACTGAATATAGGTATTCATAACATCACCTGCTATGAACTGATCTGCCTGCTCTTGCATCAGTATGCCATTCCTTACGATGAACTTACCTTTGATAATTGCATCATGATTCTATGTAACATCTAAAGGTATTATCAATTCTCGCATCTGGCGAGTGTAATATTATTGGTAAAATATTGTATTTGATTTTATGTATTATTCGCTGAGCTTATTTTTTGTTACTTGTCTCATATTATATATGAATATGTTAAATATTATTAATTAGCAAATGTATTGGTAATATATATCTAATTAGAAAATAAATTATAACGATAGTTTAATAAAAATGAAAATATCCATCACGTTTTTATTTATATTTGATCACTCCGTTATCAGTTAAATTATATAATCAATATTAAAGTTAAATCTCACAAAATGATATGAGACAGTGGACTAATGAAAATATTGTTCTGATTTCACATGCATTAACTAAATATTGTATTCTCTCGTGTAACAATAATTTTAAGGATTATAGTGTTAATAATGATAGTAAATCTAATGATAATAGGATTACACTCAAAGGAACAAAATTTTGTTTAAATAATTAACTGAAACCAATACCTCATTTATTATCTGTATTTTTATGATGTTATTATGATTTCATAATTATTTACTGAAAGTTAAATGCAATATTTACTTCAATTTGTAAATGATAATGACAGTGTATTTATGTAAATAATTATAATAATAATAGACATAGTAATAATAATAATAATAATAATAATAATAATAATAAAAAAAAAAAATAATGATAATGATGGCAGTTAATCTAATTATCAATGATGATATTATTATGATTTCATATTTATTAACTGAATTTTGTGTTATCTCGTGTAACAATAATGATAATGATAATATAATAATGACAGTAAATCTAACAATAATAGGATTATTTTCAAAAGAACAAAAATTTGTTAAAATAATTTACTGTAAACAATACTACATCTGCTCTGTATTTTATAAAGTTACTATGATTTCTTCTTTGTTTACTGAATATTATGTTATGTCATATAATCTCGATGTGTTCAAATTTTTATTGTACGAAAAATCTGTAATTCGGCCTTCGGGCCGCAAATGATTTTTGTTGTTTAATAAACCATTTCTATTTCTATTTCTATTTTATTATTTTTGTATACGATTCTTTTTAACCCTTACTCCTCCATATTTTGTTGCTTTTTTGCCCTTGAACTCATATTTCTTTACCTGTTATGGTAGTTTTTCGAGGATAAGGCCAGGGGCTATGTCCGATCGTTCCCTTGAATTCGAGCTTTCAAATTTACTGTTATATTTATTATACTCACATGTTTTTTTTTTCAGTTTCTGTTATGAATACTGTTTATAGATAAACCATTTTTAATTCGATATAATTTGATTGAGCATACATAGGCATGAAATAGGAAAAAAAATGAATTGTATGAAATAATTGTTTGTTTCCTGACAGAACTCTGCTCTTCACCTGAGTGTTGACGCCGGACACATCGGACCATCCAACCTGTTAATACGTGCTGGAGCTGACCAGTCTGCATCAAACATTGAGGGCTTTACTCCCTTAGAGCTGGCCATTGATGGGGATCAAGGACAGATTGCTGCTGCTATCATCAAAAGCAAAGAGTAAGATTTTGAAGGTCAAAGCCAGGCAACATTATGTTGATTGGAAGATGATCGTTGATATTTCTCTTTTGCTGAAGGAACAAAAACTTTTGTTTGCTCATACATCATTTACAGGGATGTGAACTGTCAAGTAAGCAGTGATTGGTGATGGCTTAAACAGGTTTTATAAAAGGGAAATACACACATGTTAGCGGGAAGAATTTGGAACTTGCAGTTGCAATGCAAAAAAACATCTTTAATTCATTTTGGAAATCTTGTGGGAAACACTCCAGATTAACTGATTGTCATATCAGAACTAAAACACAAGAACATCCCCCTTGACTGCCCCTCGTAGCGAATACTATATAGTAGACCCCAATTTGTGTTCTAAAACATGACGACCTGTTTGTTTTTTATTAGGTTTTTTTTTTTTTAGACTCCCCTCTCCCACAGCTCTCCATAGAAATCCTTCTCTCATTTTTCTCAAAATCCAGTTGGAGGATTGCCATGCAGAGTAGAGACGAGTTTATGATCTCACCCATGAAATCCCTCATCGAAAAACTACCCGATGTCGCCCTCCTGGTCATGGACCGGTGCGTCCATAAGACCTACACCGATCAACAAACGACAACCTATGACGTAAGAAAACGAAATTTCAATATACTGCATTCACATCTTAAACCGAAATGGACATAAATTCCAGGGACGTTATTGAAAATTGAGGGGTTGATGTCCGACAGTGGGGGGGGGGAGATTAAAAATCACAATTCCCATGATATTTTTGCCAGTTTGTACACTTTTACTTGAAACAAAACAATGGCGGCGGGGAAGCCCCCCCCCCCCCGTCCCTGTCTTCAATTGTATTGAGATAAGACTTGAATTGAAATCGGTTATCATTTTTCACATGCGATGCAATTTCAGCAACATGCGACATTCAAACAAATTATTATTTTACATAACTTACAGAAAAGCATAATAAGGTTAAGAATGCTGTAAAAAAATTGATCATTTTATATGGGTTTATTTTACACAATTTATTTCTGAACCTAAATGAAATACGATTATCAGTTTATCGATATTGGACCAGGAAAATATATATTCTTAAAAATCTTCTTTCTTTATGAATTTATTGTTTACCGGTATAAATCATTTCAATACAATTTAATTTCTGACCTAGATGAAATACGAATATCAGTATATTGATCCTGGACCGGATGATGAATCGACCAAGAATAATGGATATCGATACTTTGCAGTCCGGGTAAGTCATGAAAGAACCATAAAGTATATTTAGAATCTAATATGCTTCATATCTATCTATTCTGGTTGCATGATCAAGATTATAATCCTTTCATTTCATTTCATTTCAAGTAACATTGATTTCCAGTTCAATTTGGTCTGGTTGCTTAATTGCTCATACTGATGTCATGACTACTCGGGCATTCATCTCATAATGGATTTTTTTTTTTTTTTTTTTTTTTGGGGGGGGATCTTTTTAACAAATTCATATTATCATCATTTTTGAAGATTTGTAGTATATTCCAAGTATATGGCGCATGAGAACTCTGAAGAGCAAAGATGTTTTCCCAGGGCGTTCGTAAAGTTACGCATTACTTTTACGAAGACTTGTGATCAGTTATTGTGCTAAATGATTAATAATGGGTAGATGATTATATGTTCCGGTGGTTCGTAAAGTCATTCGTGACTTTATGAACCACTTTGTGAAACACAGCCCTGGTCCAAGTAATCATTAAGGATGGCATCATATTTATTTTTCAGACGATGTGTCAGTACGGGCGGGAAAATCTACTCGCTCATGAGCTATCACAAAGTGCACTTAAAAGGAAATGGTAAGAACTTTTTCACAACATGCTTCCATATTTTATAGAGTTACTAATCTGCTAATTTAATTTCGATGTTTTTGTGCACGTCGAACTTTTGCCTAAGGACGTCGCTTTCGCGGCCTTACATTTGACGGTAATACAAAATACCCATACTGATATGAATTGGAAAATAAAAAATAAATTACTGAATTGAATTGGTTTGGAAATAAAAATCAAAATCATGAATTGAATTCCACCTATATTGTTATATTACACAGGAATCGCTTTGCTCGGATCTTTTTCTACACCGATCTGTTCTTCTATGTGGCATTTCTAGCAACCCTTACAACGTATAGTTTATACGCTCACGTACCGCCTGATGTGGTGTACTGGAATGAACAAACATATCAACTAAACCAATGAATTGGTTTGGAAATCAAAATCAAAATCATGAATTGAATTCCACCTATATTGTTATATTACACAGGAATCGCTTTGCTCGGATCTTTTTCTACACCGATCTGTTCTTCTATGTGGCATTTCTAGCAACCCTTACAACGTATAGTTCATACGCTCACGTACCGCCTGATGTGGCGTACTGGAATGAACAAACATATCAACTAAACCAATGTCCAATATTTAATCTCTCCATCTACCCTCGAGAACAGACGAAACACTACTACTACGACGAACAGGTATAATATCTCATTATTCTACCTCTCAAGTTTGCTCTATAACATGTATCAAATATTTCACAATAAGCAAGTTACTCCTGAAAAAATAAGAGTTCATAAATTGGTATTATATCAACAGAGATATAGATAATAATGATAACGTACCCTCCTTGGTCATAAGTACTGCACTAAAGCTAAAACACATATACTTTTTTCTGCATATTTTTATGTTGCATTCATAACCATAAAATTTCCGATCATGTCTATCATTTTGAAAGGGAAAACTTGTCCAAAATTATTCCTGAGACCAGACCAGAAATATTGGGCTATTTTGACACCTGACAAGACTGGGGACTGATTTAGCCCCCACGTTATTTTCATTATCGTTTTCAATGAATAATATCCTATAATCCAGATATTTCAAACTTTGTATATCTTATTTATTTTATGTCATACACAGACGGATCATTTGTGGTACAGTAGCTATGAAACATATTATCTAGGCTATGCCGTCCTATCTTACTGTATAACATTGATGATTGGAGAACTTGCTGAAATGTATACGCTGGTAAGAAAATATGCAGTGAACATGCAATGTTGGTGAAATTGTTTCGAGTAATCAAAATTTAAAATGATGGTGTGTGTTTTCCAAGGTGTTTCTTTAAAGATCTGAAGTAAATGAGAGTGCTGACAATACTAATAATATATACTTCTATGAATTTTTTTTTTTACTAGACTGCTTTTATGTTTAACACTCTTAGGCTTGTTATATATTAAGGGAGGCGTGATATGCAGTCAGTAATTCGGACAATAGTATTGTTCGATCGATATGGATGTTCAATTTGTGTTCCCCTTGCAAGATTGAGATGAAAGGGTTTTATCATTGATCGTGAAAAATATTGAGATTATAAAATTTCAAACAACATATAATTCTCTATCATTTCAAATTTTCAGCGTTTGAAATATTTCGGTGAGCTGACCAACTATGTGGACTGGGCTATGCTGGGTACTACCATACTATTTGTTTGGCCGCCAGGTAGAGTTCCTTGTTTCCACAACTGGAATGGTGGCATAGTCACCATGTTTTTAGCCTGGATCAAGTTCATCATGTACTTTACAGGGTAAGAATCAATTTCTCTCTGTTGTTGTCGTTGTAGTTGTTACCTGTATTATTATTTATTATTCGAATATTTATTTCTTGTATCTCCATTATGTGCGCCTAGTATGTCACAAAAAGAAAAAAGAAA
Organism: Paracentrotus lividus; assembly: GCA_940671915.1. NCBI lineage: Eukaryota > Metazoa > Echinodermata > Echinoidea > Camarodonta > Echinidae > Paracentrotus > Paracentrotus lividus. The sequence goes on along the minus strand of CALNVZ010003430.1, from coordinate 18,078,182 downwards.
ATTATTGACAAAAACAAAACAACCCCTAAAAAAGTGGCTTCTCAAATCAAAGTCGTAATATGCATCCACCGTATCCGGCAAAATCTTCTCATAATTAATTAATATGATATAGGCTACCAAAAGTTGGCGGATTTATATACTGTAGGTTATAAAGTTAATAATGAAGTTTATCAAGTTAATACAGCACAGGGGCCGCGGAACATTTTTAAAAATGTGAATAAGAGGGCTGAGTAGGAAGTGAGCCGAGTGCCTTACAACATGTGAAAAAGATAATCTGAATAGGAATGTGTTTTTAGATAAAGGAGGGGGGGACTCTATCCCCTGTGCCCCGCAGTTACTCGGTACCAACTGTATATTTAAGTTTAATGCTAAATATTGTGAATTCTAACACGGTATATTTTCAAGATTTTTTTTTTTTTAATTTTTTTTTTTTACTAACATTTATTATAATTATTTTCTTTCTTCTTCTCCAGATATAAGACCACCGGCCTTTATGTACTGATGTTTATTGAAACTTTAAAGTCTTTGATAAAGGTATGGAGAAATTGTTGGAATGGATGTTTTCAAACTGAACTGAACTGGTTTTTACCACTTATATTAGTATATTTTCCATTACATTTATGTATTTCCACACTGCCAAACCTTAAAAAAAAAGTTTTTTTTATATACAGTTCGGTGCGTACAAATTTCCATAGCATAAATTCATACACTAACTAGTCTTTTAAAGATTGCAATTTAAGAACAATCAATTAAAGAGGGATGTATATAGGGCTTGATAAATATTTTGATTAAAAGATAAAACATTCAAGGAGGACAAAAGGCATGCTTTATATAACTTCTATTGATATAATTGCCTCTAGAGTAAAATGTCATGGCATAATTATGGTTAAACAATGGATTTTACTAGTATGGATCCAAGATTAAACAGTTGCAAGGCAACTTCAGCATTTCTGAAGGAGTTGCAAGTTCGATTAAACGACAATGTAACATTTTACTAATCTATATTCTCTTTTATTCACAGGCTATGACTGTTTTCATCATGTTTGTTATTGCTTTCACTGTTACCTTCGGGATGGTCTTCAGTACTCAGGTATTCAGCTTTTCATGATTTTCATTTAATCAAAATAATGACATGTATTTGAATCATGAGCATGCAGGAAAACGAAAAGAATCATTTCCATCGATTAAGAAATAACTTTGAATCCGTAAAAATGACTGTCTTCATAAACCAGGTCTTTTTTTTGGGGGGGGGGCTCTCAAATAATATTTAAGAACACGTATCATAATCTGGCAAAACAGGCAGCCTTACTGGAAAAAATAGTTATGTTGCCTCCACCCTACCTTAGTTCTTTTTTCCCCCTTTTTTCCCTTGATAATAATCTCTTGTTTCTTGTTTTTTTTTGTTTTTGCATTTCTCTACTTTCCTCGCCACCTCCTTCTTCAACGAAAATCGCAGTACCGATTTTCTACCCCTGATATGGCTTTCATGAGTGTGTTGACGATGATGTTGGGCGAGATGAATAAGGACGATATATTCAACGAAGACTTGGACTTGACACCCTACGGAGTGACGTCATACATTGTATTTCTGGTTTTCATCTTCCTCATGCCAATGGTCCTAAACAACTTGACGGTATAGTCAGTTATTATTATATTAGTAATACTGTATCAGGACATATCGACAAACATCCCTTAGGATAACTAACCTAAGAAAATAACACTAGGGCAAGTTCTTTGGGCAACTACCAGCAGGACAATTACCCCCAGGGTTGGGGTTAAGGGTAGTTTCCGGGAGTATAGGTGTCATTTGGGTGGTTGCCCAGCATGGAATCATAATTGTCATGGGGGTTCTTGTCCTATGGGGTTATTGTTTTAGGGGGTAGTTGTCCTCGATTTGATGAACATTCGGGTGGTCGTATAGGTTGAAGATGTCCTAGCTATAATAACGATATTGGGTGTATTAATAGTGTCCCTTTTTCCATTCATTACAGTTGTCACGATTTAAAACGGAGCAGTATAAATCATAATTAATTATAAAAATATCACTCAAGGGTCCGTGCGGCTTAAAAATAGTTTATTTATAATATTTTTCTCGGGACATTTCCATAGATTGGTATTGCTGTTGGAGACATTGAGGGAATACGGAAGAAGGCGTTTATCAAGAGAAACTCTGTTCAGGTAAGAAATTGATGAATAAATATTTAAAGAACCTCCTTATCTCCATCCACCTTTTTAATTTTTTTCTTAAAAATTCAACAAACTGTATTTGTAAATTAAAACTAATAATGACATCAATATTCAGAGATTATTGTACCCACGCTTGGTACAATGGGAGTGAACTGTAAGCCTACATGAATATTTTTTTATTTGTTATTTGTTGTTATCACAGGCTGACTACGTGTATCATTTGGAGAATAAATGGCCTCTTTGGCTTCAACGGTTTGTGTATCAATCAGAGTATATCGTCAAAGTTCAAAAGGAACGGTACAGGAGCATGTTCGCCTCAATCGTAAGTTTATTATCCCCTCATTATTATTTTCTCACTGTCTGTCTCTTTGTTTCAATTCCTTCTATTTTGTCTCACCTCATATCATTCTCAATTGTCTCTTATGGAACCTTGTCCACTCATTTTCTCTCTCCCAACAAAATTTATCCTCCTACCTTGCCTATATCTGTTGCTTGCTCTTTCTCTCTGATCGTCTGTCCTCCATTACTATATACCCTCCCTTTCTCTCTCTCTTTCTATCTCTCTCTCTCTCTCTCTCCCTCTCTCTCTCTTTCTCACTCTCTCTCTCTCTCTCTGCCATCCAATATTCTCCTGAAGTTTAACAATCTTTAATTAATTTAAAGTTATGCATATTCTATTTGTAAATATAAATGTTATTTAATGTTTTATACAGAGTTTCATGACGCAATGAGACAGGTATTGAAATATAGAATGTCAACCTTACAACATTTAGCAAATTATTTCTAGCCCTTAATACCTACCCCCCCTCCCCCCAAAAAAAAAAAAAAAAAAAAAAAATAAAAGCTTACTCTTTGGATGAAAAAGTACAAAAAAAAAAAGAAGAAAAAAAGGAAGTTTGCGCTTGAGTGTCGTAATAGCCAATCACAGCTTGGGGTACTAAAACTACGAAGCGCTATATAACGGTAGCGTAGTGTTCATCTTATACACAGACTTAATTCCGCCTTTTGGGCAAAAAAAATTGGGCGGGGGGTTTTTCCTACAATACCAGTATTTTCCCCTGAGATTGCGGCATGATTGAGGTATGATGACAAGCTCTGAACCGAGGAACGCAGAGCATTCGTTCCTCAAGAGGGATAACTACAGAGACAGAGTCCCACGAAGTTCCCATCCCCTCCCCCCCCCAAAAAAAGAGAGACAAATTAGGTGGCCGTATCGCGACAGGGGTTTAGAGAACGCGACCGCCCCCCCCCCCTCCCTCTGCTCTGGAAACCACTCATTGACTGTACTTTAAAATTTGAAAAGTTTGGCGGCGCCACTGATCCCCGCCACCGTTGTATTTTCACTTTTAAAAAGGAAATAATATCAATAAAAAATGCATAACAATGGAAGGCAAAAAGTTTGGTTTCTTGTTGTTGTGCTCCACAAACTGCATAACCAATTAATAGTCTACATCTAACTAATTGTTTGGAGTAATCTTCTGGATATAGTCTTTTCATTCTTTTTTTAAACAGAGTAGTAAAATCGAATGCCAGAGTTATCATAAGGCGAATTGATACTTGCCACCTATTTTGGAAACTCACTCATTCAACGAACATGTAATATTCGTCTTTATCTGCGCCCATCCCATTAAAATCCTCGATCATTCCGCTGCTTCTAATTTGACCCAACTCAAGTCAATGTAATTGGGTAAATGAATTACTTCTAATCAAATTTGAATTCTAATTTTTTTTCGCAGGTTTGCACGCTCAAAATTGAATGGTTCGTCAGAAGGGGACATCCTGAAACGACTCCGCTGACCAAGGAGGGTTTGACGTCTAAAGACCAAGATATCAAAGCCCCTATCCGATTTATTCGACGAACACCAACGAACGAATCGATGAGAAGACCCTAGGCTCATCGGTCGCATGAAATGTATATACTATGAAAGGAAAATTGAGATGAAATTTAGGGATAGAAAAGAAAAGTTTTAACAGAGAAAGCAAATCAAGGCACCTCGACCCTAAAACATAAAACAAAAACAAGAACAAAAACTTGTTTGTGGGCAATAAACCAATGATATGGATTTATTTAGTTTCATTGAACATACGTATGGCATCCCCTTTCACCAATCGACAGGAATTCCTAAGATATGATTAGAGACAAAAATATACAGCTTGGATATGAATTTTATACTGTTTGGAAAACATGCGGAAAACTTTGTTAATAATCTGTACAAACTTGTATAAAAAAGGGCTTAAAGAAGGAGAACATTACCCGCTCCAACTCAATCTCTACTCCACGTGAAATGTAAATCTAAACGTATGACATTAAATCTTAACCAAAAGACGGTCCAATTATTTGAGGAGGGAAACGAACATTAACATTCATGAGTATTTGGTAGTAATACAATGCATCTGAGCGGCGCAGAAAATTATAACGGCTCTACATTAATGTCAAAAAACACCGCGCTAACGGCGGGAAGCGACCGATTTGACAAACTGCATGCATTAACTTTAGCGTACAAAAACTCGCCTAAGAAAACTTCCCTGATCGTAAAAATGGATTTACAGTCGATCCGTCGAAGGAAAATTCGTCGATGGACATAGAAATAAATAATTTGAACTTTTATCAATAGGTTTATCGTGGTAAGATGCTCAGACCAAGATTTGGGGAAAAAAGACATTCTTGGCAAGCCATATAACACCATTGGTGCTAAAGTTTGTAATCAGAATCTTATTTCACATAGATGTGATGTTCCTCAACGATTATTGATGATATATATGCTTAGTTCACATCCTTGCGAAGAGCCGTCCACACGCGATAATGCATGTGATAGCGGAAATATTGACCCATTCGAGTAAAGATTACGTTTGTGAAATGTTCAAAGTGAAGGACTTTTTTTAAACCATTCGAAATGAATGTACCATATTTGGAAAGCTGAGATATTCTAAGCTTTTAAAAACTGCTTGATCATAAGGTTAATATATAATAGCGTTATCGGGAAGATGATTATGCGGCGTAATGAGCTATTTCAAGAGCAAAAATTGGCCCATATTCGGTACAAGAATTTGATCTACTAGGATTTCGAAATTGACTCAAGTTGACAGAGGACTTATTTTTCCCCTTGCAATAAGTATTCCTATTTTTGAAAATCAGACTCTAGCCGTACTTATTTCAAGTTGATCTTTCTTTGAAAAGGTAGTTGCTCGCCCATAATCAAGAAAAACAAAGTGAAAAAACTAGTGCAAATTACAAAAAGTCTAATGGCCGCGTTCGCTTTGCGTAGAGTGATAGCGCCCACTCCCCTTAAGGGTTTACACTAGAATTGATAATGTCTTCTTTATCGCCCCCCCCCCATTTTTCATCTAATTTCGGAAACAGTTTTATATCGAAGCAATACTGTGAAACACCCGACCAACCAGTGCAACTTTGTGTGTGTATGTGTGTGTGTGTGTGTGTGTGTGTGTGTGTGTTTCTTCAAAATGTATTTTGTATCATATAAAGTTTTAAGAAACATTCCTCTGAAAATTGTTTCATCTACATGTATTTGTTTTGTCATGCTCGTCGAAAACACATGAGCTAATTAACATGAATATGAAAAACAGGCATTACCTTTTATTTTTGTAATAATTTGAAGAAGGCTTCGCTGATACATCCAGTTCCACTGTTTGTTCTAATGGTATAGTGTATTTTGTCTGTATGTTTTACCATGTGATGTTTATTAACTTGCAAGTGTACGTGCATTTGTTTTATTAGGTGAAACACACGATACGCCTGTGAATAAATAAGACTACAAAAAGGACTACAAGAAAGAGCCATACGACTTTGCTGTGGTTCTGGTTATTTAGATCACACTGACCCATTATTTTTCAGATTAAAAATACTAAAAAGTCACTGATTTTCATTTAATGCAAATTGGAGTGTTTATGTATCGTCTCAGGAAACAAGAACTACCTTTATCTTTTTGTAACGATTCCACTATGAATAGAGACATTCATAACTATCCAACTAGACACTCTATTGACTTTCATCTATTTACACCTAGAAGTGATTTGGCCCATAAATCAATTAGATATGTAGGACCTGACATTTGGAATGTATTACCACTTGACATACGAACTTGTAACAACCTTTTATTATTTTAAAAAGAACCTAAAAGGATTATTCATATCAAAATATCTCTGTTAATCGTTTAGGTATGAGATGTATGTTACATTACCCTTGTCGAGGCAATATTGTATTTTTATTTAAATTTAGGTTTAATTTTCGTTTGTTTTGTGTTTTTTTTTCTTCATTTTAATCATATCAACCAAATTATTTATTGTAAGCCATGTTCTATATTCTTGAAGTTATTACCACTATGTTATACCAGGGACTTTGCCCTTCAAACAACTCTGTTTATGCATTGTTCCTACTGTGTAATGTATACATGTATATATTCTGATGTAAATCTTAATAGAAATTTTTATTTTACATGATGAACCAATAAAAGAAAGAAAGAAAGAAACAATCAATATCATGTACCTTTAAATACCGAAATGTATTACAATCAATAATATAAGGTAACAGATAATTTTAAATACTTAGAGTTACTTTCCCTTTAATTGATAATGAAATTGTTGGCCATTGTAAGAGCAAAATACTTATAGTAATTTTAAATACTCATAGTTACTTACAAAATGTACCCTGTAATCATTGTTGGACATTGTAAGAGAAAAGTATTTCTAGTAATCTTTTGGGTTTTATTGGTTTTCATTTTGATTTCGTTTAGTTGCCAGAATGTATGAAGAAACATGCAGTGAGCTCGCTTTTTGGTCTTGTTTATTTTTTATTTTTTTTTATTTTTTAATTTTTTTTTTTTATTTTTATTATTTTATTTATTATTATTATTTTTTTTTTATTATTATTATTATTATTATTTTTTATTTTTTTTTTTTTTTTTTTTTATTTTTTGGGGGGGGGGGGACAAAACCCTACATTTTCAAACAAAAAATGATCTACTTGTATAGTTGATATTGTTTGAAATTCTTTTTCCCTCTGGCTTTCGCTGTCCTATTAGTCACATTGTCAGTGCACCACTGGCCCACTTAGAAATGAATTTCAGTATTCCTGATTTTGCTACTCATAAATCATCTTTTGCTGAAATGTAATTATTTTCAATGAAGTGGTTATTCTTGTTTGTAACTGTTATTGTTAATTGAAATTGTTATTGTAAATTGAAATTGCTATCGTTGATTTAGATTGTTATTATTAACCTGCTTGTGCAATGTATATGCTTTTAATGTATTATTGTTGTAAATTTAATATATAGTCAGCCTTTGAGACTGCAAAGTTTGAATAAATAGATATTGGATCTTATTTGAATAGAAAAATATTCTTATTGAATACAAAAGAATGGAGTGAGAGAGAGAGAGCCAGAAAGTCAGACTTGTAAGAGAGGGTAAAAAGAAAGGAAACAAATTAATTAGAGAGAGAGGGGGGGGGGGTGAAAGGATGAGAGAGTGTGCTTACACTGTAAAACTCCGACCGTATACTAACTGAGTATACTTATCGTAAGGCAGGACATACAGTAATATAGATATATTGACTGCTTTGAGGGGCATGGTCATTTCTAGGGCTCCCGGGGATCTCCGAATATGCTATGATCCAAGACTTTAGGTCGCGGGTCATAGCAGAATCGGTGGTCTCCGAAAGCCCTAGAAACGACTGTGTCCTGAAAATCAAAGCAGTCAATATATCTTTTATATACCGGAAAAAAAAATCTATAAATAAAAAAGATACACATGTAGGTCTACCCAAACAGCAACTTTTTGGACGTAAACAAAATAATGTGGATAGTGATAACCATGGAAAAAACACTACATATGAAATGGACTATATCATTGTAAAACCGGGAAAAAATACTATGGCGGTCATGGTTCAGAATATAATTGCACTTTCAACCAATCAGAAGACAGGATTAATAAAGATTCTTAAAATCAGGTACATAACTATAAATATGCTCCAAAAGTAAGATAAGTTAATATAGAATATCTTACAGTCTACGCATTTTCGTATTATAACAGATACACACTGTAGGTATCAAACTTCGGTTTAATGTATGGGCCATTGTGTCTGGAAAAAAGTACGTGCTACCTACACTGTTAAAAAAAAGGTTTTACAGAAAAAAACACCCAGAATCATTCTGTATATTTTTATAATGGGAAATTTTCTGCAATCTAACAGAACATGTCTGTTTTTAAAAAAGGGGAAAAAAGTGTTTTATTACAGGAAATTTGTAACATTTCATACCCCATATACCAATTTTCTGTAATTCTACTGCAAATTGTGCAGAAAAATTACAGGTGTTCTCGAAGCTGTGCTGCAGGAACTTTTCTGGTTATTTTTAAGGAGAAATTTTCTAACAGTGTAGCATTTGTGTATGAAATCCGTCATAGAGAGTTGCATGTTTCACATACGATTTTAGGCTTGCAAGGTGTGTTTTATTTGTTTGATTTTACGCAAAAATCATCTACACTTTGTACAGGTAATCAAAAAGGAAACAAATACCAGTTACGTAATCATTTTAAGAGTTCATATACGCGTAGAACAAGCTCTTGTGCAAATCATCGAATATGTTGTTTAAACAAGATTGCAATCAGTTTGAAGCAAAATTCGTCATGATATAAACATATACGGAGCTATTTGTCATTCCATGAGAATTGTTTCAATGCAACCAACATCTCGACATAAGCTTAAAAGGCCAGAAGTTTCCTTACAGATCTTTGGGGTTTTCTTTTGAGATATTGCGGCAATAAAAAGGCATCTCAATTCCAAATCGACGTTTGTCTGGATATTACAACAATTCTTACATGGAGGGATTTATGAGAGCTAATCATCACTAGCAACTAAAGCTGAATTAGGTAAGTACATTTAAAAAACAAAAACAAAAAATTCAGATGCTCCGGCATTACATATCACATAATACTTGTTTTTATACCTCTCATCCAAATTTCAAGAAACTTTTTTACTCTTATATTTTCAAACACATTTTTCCTGAAACAAACTTTTAAACCAGAGTTAAACTCGGCGACTATATTTTTTTCTTTCTATCTGATCGTATCAACTTTAGTTGGATGATTGGGAGTTGAATTTTACACATTGATGAAAATACCAAACTTACATTGAAGAGTTCATAGTTTTGTTGTTTTATGCTGTACAAAACGGTTTTCTTGTTTTCTTAAATGTTGCCATGTTAAAGCTATATTTCTATTTTCCCCTGGTTAATTCCACTTAACAATTTTAGATTGTGTCTATTTTTTCCAGAAGGGTAGGCCTACGCATCCAAAATTGACGTGGGAACAAAGTGACCACGACAGAATGAATACCGACAACGGACAGAGTGACGATGAGGATGAACGAAATTCGGCTGAGTACATCAACCCCGCTTTCGAGCTAACGGCGATATCATCATCCGGTTCGACCCCGGTTTCAGAATCAACAGGAGCCAGAGACGAACTCCTGGAGGATGACGGGCGATCAATTTCGATGGCGATGTCGACGTCCGGCAATAAGATAAGATTCAACAAACAGGGACTTCAACTACAGACAATCGAAGACGAAGACGACGAGAGCGACTATGGAAACAGTTCGAGATCGGCGTCCACCGTTGCGATGAGCGAGATCAGCTACCAGCATACACACCAATCTGACGAGTCTCGAAAAATTGAGATTATCCACTCCAAAGACGAATATCCTCAGAAGAAGGGGTCCTCGCCACACGACCACGAGAACGAATTAGCAGATGACGACCACGCCAATTTCGTGAATAGTAAGTTGGCGTTCGACGATCTAGGGATGGAAGATGGTGTTGAAGAGCGGAAAGTAAAAAGCGGTTTCCTTGGCAACGTCAAGGGGAAATTCCAGAAGAAAAAGAGGAATAGGCCTAAGCTTGGTAGAGTTTCTTCGCCAGTTCTAATGTCCAACCTGGTTGATGTAAGTCGAATTATTTTGTATTGTTTTTTTTTTTTTTTTTTTTTTTTTTTTTTTTTTTTTTTTTTTTTTTTTTTTTTTTTTTTTTAAATGTTTATATATAGTGTTATGGGCATGATATGTGTTGGATGTTGGCTTGCACGGTCGCTCTTGAACCGACAATTTATGTTATTGTTCAAACGCATCCCCGGTCCTAGTGACTGTTGCTTATTCCTGTTTATTTTATTTTTTGTTAGACATGTTAGTAATGGGGTAATTGTATGCTTTTCAGAAAAGAATATTTGTTTTATATAACCCATCGTTGATGGGTGGAGATGGGAAATAGAGATGATTATTAACCAATAAAAATGTCATGTTGTGTTCTCTTTACCAATACTTTTTGAAGTAATGATGATAATACAAAACCACATACGATAATGCGCCATTGATCTTGTATATTATTCAGTGGTTATGAAAATAAGTTAACCTGAGATATTAGTAACGTTAGGGAGTCAGATATTCTATTGCGATCTCATTTGTATTATATATTACAATACAAAATATGAAATACACATTTCATATATTATTAAATGTTACAAACAAAAAAAAAATCATTATTTAATTTTGTTATTCAGTCTGTAAGGAGAGGTGATATTGAAAATATGAAGAATCTTTTGACTGAAAACAACTGGTTTAATCTGAACAAACTGGATTTGAGTAATCTGGCTCTTCTTCACTACGCTGCAATCCACGATCGAGATTTCATCGCGAGAGAACTTCTACGAAAAGGCGCAGGTATAATGTTATATTTACCATTATCAGATAATGGCAAGTGAGGGGGGGGGGCTTTGGCGAATCAGCTTATCACGACCCCCCCCCCCCTATATTTTAGGTCTAACAATGACTGAGGAGGGGCTTTGAATTAGGCGTTAAAACTGACCTTTACTAAAGACTTGTGCAAATGCTGGCAAGGTCGGTCAAAAAAAAACATTCAAAGAATATCGTAAAATGTGAGTCCAAGATACTTTACTAGTTTAACACGATCAACGTGTTCCCAAGAATTTTTTGAAGTGGGTTCTTTTTTTATCACACGTAAAAAATATATAATATTGGCTGTATAGTTATTATAAAATTTTGTAATTTTGGACACGAAATTTGGAAAAGTACTAAGGTGCTAATTTGGAAAATAGTACCCTATTTTGACAGGGTTTTAGAAATGATTCAATTAAGCAAATATTTTATTCTTTTTCCCTGATAGCAGAAACTGGTATATAAAAAAGACGTCTTATTTACGTGATTTTACGACGTCTCTCACGTCAAATTGACGTCGTAAACAAACGCCTAAAAGACGAGTATTTGCACCAACGTACGTCGTCATATTGACGTTGTATATTGACGTGATTATGACGACTTATTCTTACCTAAATACGACGTCTATATCGTCTTTAAGACCTGATTAATACGTCATAAACACGTATTATTTATGCCGAGATATATAGGCCTACGTCTTTAATTGTTCTGATTAAAGGGGAAGTTCACCCTGGAATTTTATTGGTTTAAAAAAAAATGCAGAAATGGCTGTATAGTGATAATAAAATTTTGTAATTTCGGACTCGAAATTTGGAAAAGTACTAGGGTGCTAATGTGGAAAATACCACCCTATTTTGACAGGGTTTTAAAAATGATACAATTAAACATAATGACTTGTGTTATTCTCTTTGCAATGAAATCAAGAAAAAATCTATTGAATAACAAACATTTCGTACAAATCATCCTCAGACGTCAACGTACCCAATCTAGACATCAAGGCGACACCCCTCCACGCCGCTGCTCGTATGAACAGCATCAACGTCGCCCACGTACTCCTAGCACGGTGTGCTGACATCGATAGAAAGACGTCTACGGGTTTAACTCCACTTCATATCAGCTCTCGACGTGGACATGAGGAGATGACAAACGTAAGGATTATGGATACTTCGACCGTCTTTGTTTTTCTTCTCTTTTCTTCTTCTTTTTCTCTTTCTTCTTCTCTCTCATCTTCTTCTTCTTTTTCTTTTTCTCCTCCTTCTACTTCATCATCTACTCCTTCTTCTACTTCTTCTTCTTCTTAAAATTACTGTACATGTATTGTATTTTCGTAATTCCCAACTGCCACTGTGTTCTTTTTCATTCTCACTTTGTGAAATATCATTGACATGATTGGGTGGTTGACGAAATAAGCCTTTGGCAATTGTGGCGGCTCCAGGTTTTTTTTTAAATAGGGATAGGGTTGCACCTTGCAATTTTTTCTGTATTCGATATATAGTTTCAAATTAATAAGAATTAAAAAAAAAAAAAAAACCACACACACACACACAACACACACACACATGAACAAACTAACAAACGGACTAACGCCCATTGCACCCCTGGTTCCACCAGTGACGAAATCATCAAGTCCGGTAGAGCGGAAAAAAAAAATCATCCCTATCATTCCTATTTTTTTCTTTTTTTTTTATTTACCTTTTTTTCTCCCCAGTCCTTTCGCTCGCTATCCTTTCGTTTCTTTTCCAATGACCTTATTTTGCTATTCATTACGATGCAATATCCATGATGCATTTGGGCGCATGCTGTTATAACTAATTTGTGATTACATTTCAATCAGATTCTGTTAACTTTAGGAAGAGCAGACGTTCACGCACGAGACTCGGAGGAAGGCACTGCTCTTCACGTGGGTGCGATGGGCGGAAATATAGCAGTCTGCAGATTATTGGTAAGAAAATATAATCTTTTTATCATAAAAATATTGAAACATGAATGAAAGCACATACAACTAACCATAAATCATATGGCCCCCTTCTCTTTTATTCAATTTACCCCATCATTCAAAGTTGCCCATGTTAAGCCCCATTTCTTTAAAAAAAAAAAAAAAAAAAAAAAAAAATTATTGTCCGAAACCATTGAAACGGAAATTCTTTATTTGCCCAAGTGATCTCGGGGCCAGGCAGCCACTGAGCAACACAAGATCAATGTCAATCTCTCTGTTTCTTGTTGAACTCCAAACATAGCAGTGACTTCCATCTTTTAACATATTTTTCGGTATGACGCAGCCGAGGCTTAGACCCACAGCCTCCCGATTATGAGGCGGACGCTCTATCCACTGAGCCACCACTTCGGTAGTGATATGCAATCTCAATTGAAACATACCGATACAAGACAAATAATTACTCAAGATTTTCAAATAGAAAATGTGCTTATTTTAGCTCTTTAATATTCTTTTTCTCTCCCCCCCCCCCCTCTTCTTATTCTTCTTAGGTCGCCCACGGAGCCGACATTCGAGCAAAAGATGTTAACAACATGACACCATTGATGAGGGCTGTAGTGAGCGGACATGTTGCTTTGGTTGATATGTTTCTAGAAAGAGGTAACATACAAAACTCGTAACTAACTTTAAAATCGGTACAACTGGCACATGTCATAGCATTACCTCCGTTTTTTAGTACAAGATTGTGAAGTCATGAGGGAAAATTATATTGCTGTGTTTTTCTTACAAGCGTCGTGTCTATTTCATTGTATATGGGTTACCCAACTGACATTCCTCACTTTACAGAAGTTAGAGAAGTTCTCGCTCAAAAATCTGATTTGCGCAAAATACGTGTTTATTCCTAGAACTTTCTCTCTTTCATCGCACTAGATCCACAGCAATTCGTCCGCTAAAAGCCCCCATCTCCTCTCCATACGTGATAAAAGATGGCTAATCACTTACTTTTTTGGTCATTAGAATAATGAAAAACTCTTGTTGAAGTAGTACGAGTCATCTGTCATTTAATATTTGTTATGATGATGACGATCATATTCAACGGGATGATGATTATGATGATGGCGATTTGAAATTTGGTGGTGGTGATGGTAATGAAGATGATGACGATGATGACAACGATGATGATGATGATGACGACGATGATGATGATGCTTATGTAGGTGGTGGTGGTGATGATGATTGTGGTGATTTGAAAGATGGTGGTAACGGTGGTGATGATGATGATGATGATGATGACGATGGTGATGATGATGCCTAAGAAGGTGCCAGTGATATTATGCATATGAGGGGTGGTTATGACTTTCTGATGCCCAAAATAGTGTCGATGATGATAAAGGTAAAGAAAAAGAGGAAGATGATGACGATGGCAACGAAGATATGATTTGTATCCTGGTAATGACATGATTTATTATTTGCCTCCTCTTAGCTCGTCAAATTGGTCTAAGTATCGAGGAGTATATCTATGATGAAGACATTGAAGGGAATACATGCTTACATCTCGCCGTGTCTAAACGACGTACAGAGGTAAGATTCAGACTAAATAAGAATCATTATTGCAGAGCCGTATATCCAAGAGTCCAAAGAACATGAAAAGGGCCGATTTACAAAAATGTGCTGCCTCCCTAGAAACTTTCAAATATGCACACGAACAAAATAGGTAGTTAACAACATGTCTTTTCATGGTATTGTTATAATAATTTTAAAAGGGCAAGGCCTTTAACACATCAAAATAAGCGTTTTATGTAAACGTTTTTTTTTTTTCCAGACATGAAGTAAAAATCGGAATTATTATGTTGCATGGCTTGGTTAGAATCAGACGTTAGCTATGGTATATTTTTTCTATAATTCTGTCATTTTTTCTTCTGATATATCAAAACAGATTATTCAGCGAATGTTCACTTATCATATGGATGTGAATCTAGTAAAGAAGAATGGTATGGGACCACTTCACATCGCATCAATCAATGGATCTACATCTGTGGTTTTACAATTGATTCATAACGGGGCAGATATTGATATGAAAGATGACGAAGGCATGACACCTCTTCATAGGTAAGATTTTCATTTCATTTTCATTTCAAGTATACCATTGGTGACCATAACTCTAAAAAATTCACATCGTTTGCTATCATAGACCACCTGGGGGCGTTTCATGAAAGGACTTGTCGGACATTTTATCCGACAAACTGTTATATGCTACTGAAATGCTTGCATCTGATTGGCTGAGAGCAAATTTGTCGGGAAAAAATGCCGTCAAGTCCTTTGATGAAACGGCCCCCTGTTCATACTGAACAGTTCATCGCCTAGCATTTTTCATGTGCCTCTCTTCTGAACCACGTTAGTTGATCGATTGGAACTATATGTTTGTGATTATAAAACTTGCACTGAAGAACTATACCAATATCATCCTACATTAGTATACAAACATTTGAAACAACGTCGTGCCATTTTGATGATAATACCCATCTCCTGCGGCCGAAATCGTATTTAACTCTCATTGTCAGCGCCGATGTCCACTATAACGATCCAATAAAGTTCGGTGACGATTATGCCATCGGCCGTCGTGCCGACGTCGCCGGCGCTGATGCGCGTTATCAGCGATGGTGGTATTATGCATGTTATGTGGTGGTATTACATTCGGGGGCACAAGTTTGAGAGACTTCTAAAAAAGGCATCAAGAAAAAAAACATTGTTCAGAAGAGACACTCGACATAAATTATCTGCTTTAAACATTGCGGATGTATTTGAAATTGGAATTGACAACGCCCCCCCCCCCCCCTGTTCATGGAATTTGCGCAGATTAATTATCGATGATATTATGATAACATATTAATTATTTCGTTTATCAAAATTCTCTATTTTATCAGGGCAACATTTTACAATCAAGTGGAGACCATCGCACTGCTTATTCACGAGGGCTCATTGATAAATGAGATTGACAATAGTGGTTTTACGCCGCTTCTCACAGCAGCAATGAAAGGACATACTCCCGCGGGTGAGCTGCTGCTAACACGAGGAGCAGACATGTTTGGTGAGCCTAAAGGTGCCCTCACACTACGGCGTGTTGAGCTAACGTTTGACCAGCGTTCTTGGAATTTGGTGTGTACGTTCGAAAACGTTGCTAC
>CALNVZ010003430.1:18033060-18062115 GCA_940671915.1 Paracentrotus lividus | reverse complement strand
TCGTTAACCATACGCAATTAATCGTTTGTCTGAACGCAAATGTACCGCTGAGATAAATCTATAATTTATTACACGTTTCACAGTTTTTTGAGCGTTTTCTAGCGCGTAAACAACGCAACTTATCAATATGTTCTGTATGCGGGGCATTAGCAGTGTGAACGTTATGCGCGTTGGATGTTCGTTCCCTTGTCGTTCTCTATTCGTTCCCTCGTCGTTCTCTGGTCGTCCAAACGCGTCTTATCTATCTCGGGAAGTTTTTTTTTTAAATATGGTTTATTACTATTCTTTTCATTTTTTAATCAATATCTTTGAATGCATCGATTTTTTTCCTCCTCGATTAAAATTTAAAAAAAATAATAATGATATAAATCTTCCTATTATGTCGGAGAAGAGATTATGGGATAATCAAATCGATATGTAATTCAATATAACTGTGGTCTCTTAATTCTTTATTTCATTTGGGAATTAGCTATATTATATGATGTTATATTATCAATAATACTTGAATGCTGCGAGCGCCTTCAGAGTCGCCTCACTAAGCCTGGTAATAGTTAGTTAACATTAAAAGCCCTTATAAACACCGAGTAGGATACATGTATATAAACTGATACATAAAAAAAATGTAACTATTATTAGTAATACTCTATCATGCCATGAAATATGTTTAGAAAGATTTTCGTCAAGTGGTATTTATGTAATTTAAGAAACAAACCTTCATATTTGGTTTAAGAAAAAAAAATATTATGATGTATATATATATATCTAGGAAAAGGTAAACCAAAAGCCTTGGACCACGGGAAAGAATAAGAAAACGAAGAGAAACATGCACAGATAGGGAGAACTGGGTAGACAAAAAGGAAGAGAAAAAGAGAATGAAAAAAAAAACAGCAACCAAGAAACCAGACAGAAGAGAGAGAGAGAGAGAGAGCCGAGAAAGGGAAGAGAGGAGAAAGAGATAACGAATAAATATAATATAATGGGAGAGAAGACTGGAAGATGAAAATCGGAAAAAGAAACTAAAAAAAACTTAATTGAGAAATTGAGATCTGAAACTCAAAAAAGTTTGTATAATAGACACAAAGTCGTTTGGAAACATAACATGTGCAATACATTTTCCCCTTTTTTTTTGGGGGGGGGGGATGGGAGTTGTGGGAAGCTTTGTTATCTCTAAATTTATGGGCACAAAATTGTTTATTCATTGATAGTATTCATGTGGCAGGTTTAAAAGGTTTGAACAGTCAATGCATTTGATAACTGCATAAACAGTTTGTTTTCCTTTTTGTTCTGTTTTTCCCTATATGATCCTGAGGTGTTGTTATACCCCCTCATAATTATGATTTTTTTTTTTTTTTTTTTTTTTTTTTATTTTTTTTGAAGCACTTAAATTTATTTCAAATAAAATGATGGGTGAAAAATCAGCTATGCACTTTTTTAACATCAAGATGAACCAAATAATGGACGGGCCTGTTTCATATTAGATAAAAAACTATACTTTTTTTAATATTATTCTCAACCCTAATCAAGACGAAAGGGGTCATACTCTTTTACACTACATCTACACTTATTACAATATTAGCGGTGTTATAAGATGGTTATTGTTTTTCTTGAGATAGAAAACATTACATTTTATAACTACCTGTTGGTCAAAAAGGTTGGATTTTTTTATTGATCCAGCACATAAATAATTTTGATGTTTATTTATTATTATTATTTTTTAATAATTTTCCTAAACCATGACCGGGTATTGAATAATTTAAAAAAAAGTACTTCATCCAGCACAATAACCATTCTGGCAACTTTTTTGGCTTACCAAAGACCCTCGGTGCTATCCCATGAATCGTTCTTTTGAGGTGTAGGGTTGCTATTGGTCTTAAATCTAGGTTAAAAACAATGGTTCTTTGTCTAAGTGAGGGTTGAATTAAAAAGTGTGACTGGTAAAGAATATATTAATAAAAATATCTCTACCGTTAAGGTAAAATCAGAAAGAGAAAAAACCTTTAACAATCAATTGTTATTATTTCTTCATTTTTTTTTTCGTCTAAGAAATAACCATAGCAAAGTGGATCCAGGATTTTGAAATATGATGGTGATCCCGAAAATTTGAGAGAAAAAATATAGGTGTAGGCGAAATTTTTCCAATTTTTAACGTAGGCCATACAGTCAATCATTTTTTTTTTAAATCAGTAAGAAGGGTGCGGGTCTCCTGCGCCCGTCTGGATCCGCCACGCCAGGTTCCCGGAGAGTTAAGAGGGGACAAACAAATTCAAGAAATTTAAGCTGGAGCATAAATGTATGTGGCTAGAGCAAAGAAGATAAAAAATAAACAAAATAAAAACAAAAAAATAGTAATAATAATAAAAATAATAGTAATAAATAAATAAACAATAATAATAATAATTAATAATAATAGTATCCAAGCTTAATGAACAACAGTGGCAAATTTTGCTGGGTGTCTTTTGAACTTCGTATTTTTAAGGTAATTAAATTGCTTCGAAATGATAAATAAAATATAGAAATACCAAATTTTTGTTAACATTTAAAAGTGTTTCGATACGTTTATACCTTAATTGGTTATTCACAGAAAACAATTACAATGTATATTTCAGTCGAAAATGTTTATATTTCATTCTACCGAAATAGTTAACTTTACTGTAAAATAGGACTTAAATAGGGAGGAAAAATTACTGAGCACAAAACAGAAATAAGTAAGCTTAATCATTTTATTCGATACACAAAGCGCCCCCCATCTTGGTGACCATAAGGATATTACGGTAAAAACATACGCCCCCATTGTGTGACATGAGGAAATTGAGTCAAAAAACATATAAATAAAAGTTTGCGTTGGTTGGACGCACTTCAAACTATGAAGGAACGTTCACCGAAACGCTAAACGATCAAGTAGCGAATGCCCCAGCGCTTTCAAAGCGTCTTGATAAGAAACGCTGATACACGCAAAAAAAATTGAACATGTTCAAATCAAAAAATTGACCTCCAGCGCTTCCTCTGGCGTTTCTTTGCGTATACCAACGAAAGCAAACGCTTCCTACGTTTGCCAAGCTTATTTCGAACGACAGTCCGCGCTCTCATGAACGTGCGCGAAAATGCAATTAACATCCACGAACGTCGGGCAGTCGTTACTCAATACGCACATGTTTGGCGTTTCCTAACGTTCCTTTAACACGTCTAAACACGCTAGACATAAGTTGGGCAATCGCTTTCAGTCGTTGCTAACGCTAGGCAATCGTTAGTGGACGCTAAGACGCGCAGTCATCGTTACCCTTACGCTATTTATTCGCTTCTCAGTCGTTTAGAGCTCATTAAAGATTCCATTTTGGCAGGAAAATGGAAGCGTCTTGAGCGTATTTTGGACATAGTCAATTTCGAGTGAAAATCGTGAACGCTAGACACACGCTACCTCAACACGCTCTAGGTGTGAGGGCACTATAAGGGGCCGTCACACTGAGGTCGTTCTATAACGTTCTATAACGTTCTTGCCGTTCTTTAAAAAATTGCTGAACGGGCTTTGGTCATGGTTGGAACTTGTAACTTTGAAAAATAATTTCTTGAATACGATACTAGCCGTTCATAAATAGTTTCTCCGTACGTCCAATTTCCGTCTTTATTGCGTCGCCAATACCGTTGTTATCCAGTTTACACGAGGTAAAACGGCTCGATCACTCTATACCGTTCGTAGCACGTCCAAACCGTACTAACAATACACAGTTGCCTATGCGCGGCATGATAAAAGTTGGGTACCATGTTCGTTAGTACGGATCCTTCTCGTTCAGAGTAAGTCCTACCCGTGTTAAGGAACGTTGTCACTACGTTTAATTTTAGAACTTGAAGCCAGTACGATTTTTTTGAACATGTTAAAAAAATCGGAATGCCTTTTCCGTTCGGGCCCGTCGCCCAAGTTCGTAAACAGATTGTAGCAACGGGTCTGCATAAGAATATCTAACAGCGTCTGTACTAACGTTCATGTCCGTGTGTAAACAGATTGAGTCCGTTCACCAAGAACTACCAAGAACGCAGTGAGAACCTAGCTTTTCGTTTTTGTTGACGGAATTATGAAATGCCGCGTTCTGTTTAAAATATGAAACGATATGTTCGTAGTACGTCCTTCTCGTTTCAGAGTAAGTCCTATCTCGTTTTAGGAACGTTGTCCACTACGTCTTAATTTTAGAATTGAATAATGAATATACAATGCTCGTTTGTAAGACGTCGTAGCACATCTTTTAGAACGATTTTAAGTACGGCAATTTCGTTTGTAGCACGGCCATCTCGTTTCAGGTACGTGCCACCCCGTTAAATTTTAGACGAGATGGCGCCCGATTTTTTTAAACACTTTTTTGAAAATCCGACCGGGCTAGTCCATGAAGTTCATAAACAGATCGTAAGAAGTATTTCCTACGTCCACTCAGTTTACACACAGACTATGCCCGTTCGGCAAAATTTGCAAGGACGTAGTAAACGAGCGCAGTGTGACGGGGGTATACAATAAGTTTTCCAAATTTTTCCTAACATATTTCTACTGTGAACTATTTGTAAAACTCAAATACCTTAGTTAATGAGATTATATTTGGTAATTCTGGACACCCCCCCCCCCGGACACAATTAGGTCCTCGCACAAGTACCCACAGAACGGCTTACACTAAAGTAACTATACCCCAAGAAAGTATTACACAACAGGAAAAACTGTCCCCCAAAACAACACCCTCCTGAAATAGCCATCCTCCCTTAAAATTACTCCAACCCTATAGGGCAGGCCGAGGAGTGTTTTTGAAAGTGGCTGAACAGGCTAAAAATCCCGTATGTATGATAATTTTTCGCGTTTTTTTGTACACGTTTGCTGACAAAAGTGCGTGGGCTGAAGCCCCCAGCCCCCCGCTCCGCAGGTACCTGTAGGTGTGACTGTCCTGAGTTGCTCAACGAGTGGTTTCCGGATACGTTTTAAGGAGTGCAGTAATTTTCAGTTGACATGCATTTTAAAAATATCAGAATGCTTACTGACTATCTGCATGTGAAAATACTAAAATCACATGAATAGGATAATGTCATAGGAAACTTTATGCGAAAAATAAATGATGTGGTTGTGGGCGGTGTAAATCCTCTATTCCTGATTGGGAGCTAAATCTACTATCAAGATAATTTCATAATCCTCTAACATTTTTTTGTTTGATTTCTGGTCTATTTAGTCCTTACACAACATCGCAAGTCTCCGTTACCACTGGGCAGCCAACGAATGGACCATCAAAACTTCGTCGAATTCTTAATGAAAAAATGGCGGCATACAAGTTCTAGAAATACCAGGACATGTATGAGGAGACGGCACTACATACGCTGCAAAAGCGGCAAGCGTAGAGTATTTTTATTTTTTTAGATTCAAATCTTAAAATCTTATCGCTTATCAATGTGTGGCTCGTTTGTATTGTAGTTGGTGTCGAAAGAAAGAAGAAAGATTGAATTTTGAAAATTATGGATATGACATTTCGTTTATTGCTTCGATTTACTGAGAATGCCCTGCTTTTCTGGGACGCACTGGGACGCCGAAACACCCAGGTCATCTACAAGAGTTGATTGACGTGTCATGATCTAACTCTCACCAATTGCATGAATTGCTTACAAGCTGACTCTGGTAGGACAAAATTCAATTTTTAGTCACTATTTAATGATGTGATGATGATGAACGTATGGTTGACACAGAATAATCATTAAAAAAGTTCAGTCGAAACAAAGTTGCCCTTAGGTTTGTGTTGCATGAAGTGCAAAATCTATTAATCCAATCTGCCATGCTATATATATTATTATGTTGAAACATTTGAATCACTTAATAAGTCCCATATCTACTGTAGATGAATCAACATGATATGTTTTCAGTGTTATATTAGAAGAAGATTTGAACACTTTCTAATAATTATCTTTTTCGTCTCAGATGATCAAAAAGCTGATCGAATATGAGTCAAGGGTGAAGTAAGAGATATCATGGAAAAGACCGCCAGTCTCTTGCTTGCAAGTAGGTACCAATCAGTTGCGATAGTACAGACGATGATAACCATGATAAACAATGTTCCAATTAGTGGTGGTGGTGGTGTGATGGTGGTGATGATGATGATGATATGATGATGATTGATGAGTTGTGTGGTAGGTGCATGGGTGGTGGTGGTGATGTTGATGGTGGTGGTGGTGGTGGTGGTGTGATGGTGGTGATGGTGATGGTGATGATGATCGGGTTGGTGTGGTAAGTGGTGGATGCGTTGGTGTGATGGTGATTAAGTTGAAATGAAGACTGTGTGATTGGATGATTATGACGAGCCCACCGTCAATCTATTTATAAGATGACAATACTTAACATGGCTTTATAATCTCTTAAATATAACCGCTCTTGAATCAATTGTCAGAAGCGGGATTCACGTGAAGTGTGTTGTAGAGCTTCTCGTCAGACACCACTCTTCTATAATGATGAAGATCAGATGGTATGACACCACTTCTGCATCGCTTGTTACCATGGACACGCGTGATCTGTCACACACTCCTTAAGAAAGGCGCTGACAATACCAGCGTGTAAGATACCACTTAAACAAATGTTGCATCTAAATATTGTCACCTCTTATATTTCTGACAGGATTGTGAAGTGTGACACTATATTTCTTGACAGTATGTGCTGTATTATATAATCTTCTTTAAAAAAGCTTTAGAAGAAAAACGTGATCAACCTCTTAAACCGATGACAAACAAGTCGATATAAACATTAACCTATAGTGTCATATAAAAAAAATCTAATCAATTAATCCGTATCTAGCGCGTCTGTATCAGCAAATGAAAATAATATAACGAACTTGGTGAAAATCCTCGTTAGATTTTCACATCTACTGTAGATTTGCTGTAAAGATGTTTTATTGCAATTACTGTTCCAAGACAACTGTTACCCCCAGGACGACACCCCCCCCCCTCCCCTCCCTAGAAATGAGGTTAGGGTTACATAGATAGACTTATGCGGGTGCTTGTCCGGGGTAATGTTCTAGGGGAAAATTTTTGTCCTAAAACAGCATTTATCACGTCTTATTGTCCAGCCAATACCATGAAGAATAGCATAATATAGAGAACATCCTTAGTCATTTGAGGTCAGGTGACTATTTTTTCTATCTATCATATGATTTGACGAAGGGTTAAAACGCGTCAGGACGTTATAATGACAAACACCACCGTTAGCCTATGGATTTGATTATAATGGACGTCCTGTATATTTATGGATAAGGATTTAATTGAGATTAGATTAGCTTTATGATTAAACTTTAACAGGACAATGGTGTCGGTGTATATCAGCAGTGTCTTTTGGGGATTGTAATGAAATGTCTTTTTATCATGATGAAATTCATATATCATTGTTAAGTAATTACATATTTTTTATCATCGCAAATTAATTCTATACTTATTATTAATCTAATTCCATTTCTTCCAGTAATGATGAACAAAGGACAGCATTGATGCTGGCAGCAATGAACAACCATGTGGAAAACAGCGTTCTGATAGAAAACACACTGTGCCATACATGCTGTTGACAAGTATATAAGTAGTCTTAATGTTGTTTACTTATATTTCTCACTTATGATACATCCAATTAAAGAGAGATAAGCATTTTTTTAAATCAAAATTCACGAAAAACAAAAATTGTATAATATTCAATTCACATTTATGTACAACAAATTATTGGAGTATTTTCTATTATTATCATTATTTGTATTCTCTTCACAGCCCTCCCTCACCATAAATGAATCCCATTGTCTTTCCTATATGTTTTGGTAATTTTTTTGGCTAGGACGAGCGGCTGGGCCAGGTAAGTCGTCTGATTTTAGCATGAGAATACAAAAATTACACATTTTTCAGGTTTTAAAAAAAAAAAAAAAATCGAACCATATTTTATACCCATACGCAGAACTCGGCACTTCACCTGAGCGTTGATGCCGGACACATTGGACCATCTAACCTATTAATTCGTGCTGGAGCGATCAGTCTGCATCAAATAATGAAAGCGCTTACACCCCTAGAGCTGGCTATTGATGGGCAGTCAAGGAAATTGCTGCTGCTATCATTAAAAGCAAAGAGTAAGAGTGACAGCCAATCTGGAGCTAGTATTGGAGTTTAAATCGATGGAAAACAAACTTAAAATGACATTTATTATAACGGATGCAGAAAATTTGGGGCGTTGTTTATTTTTAACGAGGAAACACTTAAACAATGATTTCTTTAAAAGAATTTGCTAGAAAATCCCACTCATAATTTGCACGTTGAAGCAAGACGCGGTTCCAGAGGACCCGTTAGCCCCCGTGCCCCGAACCATAAGGAAAAGTACTGAGTATGGTTTTAAAGGAATATTTAAAATGACAATTAAAATAGAATAAAAAGATAAAATTTAGAAAAAGACGAAATGATAGAATAGTTCTAGTGAAATATAGTTCAGATTAACTAATAACCAATATAAAAACTAAATAATATCCCCCATCAAACACCCTAGAGAAAATAAGTAAGAAATAAAAAAAATAGGATGTCTTTCTTTCCCCCTTTTTTTTAAAGCCTTTTTATGAATTTGTTCGTTTCGATTTTGTTTTTGTAAAGTTTTAGACTCCCTTTTTTATATTCTCCTGAAATCATTTAACCATTATGATTTATTTATTTTTTATTTAATTTCTTACTCAACATCCAGTTGGAGGATGCCATGCAGAGTAGAGACGAGTTTATGATCTCGCCGATGAAGGCCCTCATCGAAAAACTACCCGATGTCGCCCTCCTCGTCATGGACCGGATCGCTTCATAAGAACCTGACACGATCAACAAAACGACGATCCTAGACGTAAGGAAAATGCCACTGCAGTTTATATCGCATTTTCACGCTGTTAAAATAATATTAGACATCCGTATTTTTATAGTGAAGGCCCGAGCCAGAAAGTGGGTGGCGAACAGTACCAATATTACAAGTTCCATCGAATTTTTCGCGTTTTTGTCATTCAACTATAAAAAAAACGGGCTGCCAACCCCCATCCCCCGCCCCACCCCCCCCCCCCCTGTATTCAAACTGCAAAATATGATATTGAATTTCCGTATCCATTTTCACAGCATTCAATTCAACAGCGTACGATATTCAAACCAAGTTATAAATTAATAATATATAACATAACAATTAATATACATGTACAGCCTATTATCATAAAGATTAATATCTTCCGTTTAATTAGCGTTGTACAATGAACTGTGCTGGCTGCCTATAGAAGATATAGAGTCATAATTTCTCGTAAACAGATTTAAACAAATCTTCTTCTATATATTTTTTTTATCCTGACCCTAGCATGAAATATGAGTATCAGTTTATCGACCCATGGGCAGCGAGATGATGAAATCGACCAGGAATTAATGGATATCGATTCTTTTGCACGGTCATGCGGTAGCTACTCACCACCAAAAAACTGCCTAATATTTAAAAAAATATTAACTATATAATACAGTCTGTATAATTTGTTTTGCTTTGCTTGTGTTTTATTATTATATTTTGGTTGCTATACTGCGTCAAAAGCTGGTTTAATACGAATATCCAAGAATGCATCCTTAATTATAAATTGTCTTTCATTCTTTATGCCTTTCTATATGATGCATGATAATAATGGTATAGTAAAAAAACAGAACCCTATTATTGCTAACAAACTTCTGCTGTAATTAATACATTTCCTATTGTTTGAGCTTCGGGGCACTAACTTAAACTAACGCACTCTCCCCATAAACATATGATATATGGACTTGATAAGAATTTGATCATATGTCTCTTACATTTTAGCACCATGTTGTGTCATTAAAGGGCGAGAGAGACTTGCTTGTCGCTACTCATGAACTATCGCCAGAGTTGCACTCAAAGAAAATGGTAAGATTGTACCACAAAATTATCGCTATTTTTTTAAACCGTATTTTATTTTTAAAGCAACTGGAAACAAAAATACTTCATTTTTGACTGATCTAAAATTCATTTTTGCAAGTTGAATCCTCTGTGAGAGTCAAATGGTAGTTTGTAAAACAATTATCAAGGCGGTGCGATTTCCGAATTAATTATTAATAATATAATAATTAGTGAAATTAAAATTGGGTAAAATTGATATTGGATATTGAATGAGCCTATTTACCTGAATAGTATAGAAATTTGAAATTAAACTATATCGAGAAATCCAATTGGGAAAGCGGCGAAATGTGAAATTTTTGAATTGGATTTTGAATTTGAAATCAAGTTAATTTATTAATAATGAAAATCCGACAGTGAAAAATGTTCACTTTGAATTGGGAAAGTGGAAATATTAATTTTAATATGAATTTGAAAGTGAAATGAAAATTTTAATTGAATTTGAAATTGAAATTTATCATTTAATTGTATTTTGAATTTAATGATAAATATTGAATTGAATTCGGGAATATATGAGCTTGAAATGTTAATGTTGAATTGAAAGCATGTGAGAGTGAATTTAATCTGATTGTAAGTGAAATTTTAACAAGAAAAAATTGAATTTTGAATAAATTAGAACCTCATTGAATTTAATTGTCTTCCGATTTCTACTATATTTCTACTACAGGAATCGTTTTTGCCGGTTCTTCTTCTACATTGATCTGTTCTTCTACGTGGCGTTCTTAAACCTGCCTCTCGATGTATCGGCACTTTTCTCATCCGTACCGCCTGGATGCCCGGCCTATCTGGAGATGACAAACACAAAAACTAAGTCATTGTCCGAAATTTAACCTCTCCTCTGCCCGCCAGCAAGAGGCGCAAAAACACTATACCGTTTACTATTTCCCGAGGTAAAGTTTATGCCTTCGGAATGCCAAACTGTGTCTGTGTTTGTTTCGAAAAAGTTCTTAAGACATTTCTGGGCCTGCTTTGTGTTTAATTTATTTCAAATAAATTGATGGGTGAAAAAATCAGCTTGCACTTTTTTAAATCAAGATGAACCAAATAAATGGACGGGCCTGTTTCATATTAGATAAAATATACTTTTTTTAATATTATTTCTCAACCCTAATCAAGACGAAGGGGTCATACTCTTTTACACTACATCTACACTTATTACAATATTAGGGTGTTATAAGATGGTATTGTTTTCTTGAGATAGAAAACATTACATTTTTAACTACACTGTTGGTCAAAAAGGTTGGATTTTTTTTATTGATCCAGCCACATAAATAATTTTGATGTTTATTTTTATTATTATTTTTTTTATATTAGATTTTTCCTAAACCATGACCGGGTATTGAATAATTAAAAAAAAGTACTTCATCCAGCACAATAACCATTCTGGCAACTTTTTTTGGCTTACCAAAGACCCCTCGGTGCTATCCCATGAATCGCTTTTGAGGTGTAGGGTTGCTATTGGTCTTAAATCTAGGTTTAAAAACAATGGTTTCTTGTCTAAGTGAGGGGTTGAATTAAAAAGTGTGACTGGTAAAGAATATAAATAATAAAAATATTCTACCGTTAAGGTAAAATCAGAAAGAGAAAAAACCTTTAACAATCAATTGTTATTATTTCTTCAATTTTTTTTTTCGTCTAAGAAATAACCATAGCAGAAGTGGATCCAGGATTTTGAAATATGAGTGGTGCATCCCGAAAATTTGAGGAAAAAAATAGGTGTAGGCGAAATTTTTCCAATTTTAACGTAGGCCATACAGTCAATCATTTTTTTTTTAAAATCATAGAAGGGGTGCGGGTCTCCTGCGCCCCGTCTGGATCCGCCACTGCCAGGTTCCCGGAGAGTTAAGAGGGGACAAACAAATTCAAGAAATTTAAGCTGGAGCAAAATGATGTGGCTAGAGCAAAAGAAATAAAAAATAAACAAATAAACAATAGTAATAATAATAAAAATAATAGTAATAAATAAATAAACAATAATAATAATAATTAATAATAATAGTATCCAAGCTTAATGAACAACAGTGCAAATTTTGCTGGTGTTCTTTTGAACTTCGTATTTTTAAGGTAATAAATTGCTTCGAAATGATAAATAAAATATAGAAATACCAAATTTTTGTTAACATTTAAAAGTGTTTCGATACGTTTATACCTTAATTGGTATTCACAGAAAACAATTACATGTATATTTCAGTCGAAAATGTTTATATTTCATTCTACCGAATAGTTACTTTACCTGTAAAAATAGGACTTAAATAGGGAGGAAAAATTACTGAGCACAAAACAGAATAAGTAAGCTTTAATCATTTTATTCGATAACACAAAGCGCCCCCCATCTGGTGACATAAGGATATTGAGGTAAAAAACATACGCCCCCATTTGGTGACATGAGGAAATTGAGTCAAAAAACATATAAATAAAAGTTCTGCGTTGGTTGGACGCACTTCAAACTATGAAGGAACGTTCACCCGAAACGCTAAACGATCAAGTAGCGAATGCCCAGCGCTTTCAAAGCGTCTTGATAAGAACGCTGATACACGCAAAAAAATTTGAACATGTTCAAAATCAAAAATTGACCTCAGCGTTCCTCTGCGTTTCTTTGCGTATACCAACGAAAAGCAAACGCTTTCCTACGTTTGCCAAGCGATTTTCGAACGACAGTCCGCGCTCATGAACGTGCGCGAAAATGCAATTAACATTCCACGAACGTCGGGCAGTCGTTACTCAATACGCACATGTTTGGCGTTTCCTAACGTTCTTTAACACGTCTAAACACGCTAGACATAAGTTGGGCATCGCTGTTCAGTCGTTGCTAACGCTAGGCAATCGTTAGGTGGACGCTAAGCACGCGCAGTCATCGTTACCCTGACGCTATTTATTCGCTTCTCAGTCGTTTAGAGCTCATTAAAGATTCCATTTTGGGCAGGGAAAATGGAGCGTTCTTGAGCGTATTTTGGACATAGTCAAATTTCGAGTGAAAATCGTGAACGCTAGACACACGCTACCTCAACACGCTCTAGTGTGAGGGCACCATAAGGGGGCCGTCACACTGAGGTCGTTCTATAACGTTCTATAACGTTCTTGCCCGTTCTTTAAAAAATTGCTGAACGGGCTTTGGTCGGGTTGGAACTTGTAACTTTGAAAAATAATTTCTTGAATACGATACTAGCCGTTCATAAATAGTTCTCGTTACGTCAATTCCGTCTTTATTGCGTCCGCAATACGTTGTTATCCAGTTTACACCGAGTAAACGGCTCGATCACTCTATACCGTTCGTAGCACGTCCAAACCGTCACTAAAAGTGCCTATGCGCAGCATGATAAAAGTTGGGTACCATGTTCGTAGTACGTCCTTCTCGTTCAGAGTAAGTCCTACCCGTTTAAGGAACGTTGTCACTACGTTTAATTTTAGAACTTGAAGCCAGTACGATTTTTTTTGAACATGTTAAAAAAAATCGGAATGCCTTTCCGTTCGGGCCCGTTCGCCAAGTTCGTAAACAGATTGTAAACGGTCTGCAATAGATTCTAACAGGTCTGTACTACGTTCAGTCCGTGTGTAAACAGATTGAGTCCGTTCACCAAGAACTACCAAGAACGCAGTGAGAACTAGCTCAGTGTGACGGGAATTATGAAATGCCGTTCTGTTTAAAAATTGAAACGTATGTTCGTAGTACGTCCTTCTCGTTCAGAGTAAGTCCTACTCGTTTAAGGAACGTTGTCACTACGTTTAATTTTAGAACTTGAATAATGAATATACAATGCTCGTTTGTAAGACGTCGTAGCACATCTTTAGAACGATTTAAGTACGGCAATTTCGTTTGTAGCACGGCCATCTCGTTTCAGGTACGTTGCCACCCCGTTAAATTTTAGGACGAGATGGGCGCCCGATTTTTTTAAACACTTTTTTGAAAATCCGACCGGGCTAGTCCATGAAGTTCATAAACAGATCGTAAGAAGTATTTCCTACGTCCACTCAGTTTACACACAGACTATGCCCGTTCGGCAAAATTTGCAAGGACGTAGTAGGAACGAGCGCAGTGTGACGGGGGTATACAATAAGTTTTCCAATAATTTCCTAACTATTGATCTACTGTGAACTATTTGTAAAACTCAAAATACCTTAGTTAATGAGATTATTATTGGTAATTCTGGACACCCCCCCCCCCCGGACAAATTAGGTCCTCGCCACAAGTACCCACAGAACGGCTACACTAAAGTAACTATACCCCAAGAAAGTATACACAACAGGAAAACTGTCCCCCAAAACAACACCCTCCTGAATAGCCACTCCTCCCTAAAATTACTCCAACCCTATAGGGCAGGGGCCGAGGAGTGTTTTTGAAAGTGGCTGAACAGGCTAAAAATCCCGAATGTATGATAATTTTTGCGTTTTTTGTACACGTTTGCTGACAAAAGTGGTGGGCTGAAGCCCCCCAGCCCCCCGGCTCCGCGGTACCTGTAGGTGTGACTGTCCTGAGTTGCTCAACGAGTGGTTTCCGGATACGTTTTTAAGGAGTGCAGTAATTTTCAGTTGACATGCATTTTAAAAATATCAGAATGCTTACTGACTATCTGCATGTGAAATACTAAATCACATGAATAGGATAATGTCATAGGAAACTTATGCGAAAATAAATGATGTGGTTGTGGGGGCGGTGTAAATCCTCTATTCCTGATTGGGAGCTAAATCTACTATCAAGATAATTTCATAATCCTCTAACATTTTTTTGTTTCTGATTCTGGTCTATTTAGTCCTTGACACACATCGCAAGTCTCCGTTACACTGGGCAGCCGAGATGGACCATCAAAACTTCGTCGAATTCTTAATGAAAAATGGCGGCTACAAGTTGCTAGAAATACCAGACATGTATGAGGAGACGGCACTACATTACGCTGCAAAAGCGGGCAACGTAGAGGTATTTTTTATTTTTTTTAGATTCAAATCTTAAAATCTTATCGCTTATCAATGTGTGGCTCGTTTGTATTGTAGTTGGTGTCGAAAGAAAGAAGAAATGTGAATTTTGAAATTATGGATATGACATTTCGTTAATTGCTTGATTTCACTGAGAATGCCCTGCTTTTTCTGGGACGCACTGGGACGCCGAAACACCCAGGTCAGTCTACAAGAGTTGATTGAACGGTGTCATGATCTAACTCTCACCAATTGCATGAATTGCTTACAAGCTGACTCTGGTAGGACCAAAATTCAATTTTTAGTCACTATTTGAATGATGTGATGATGAACGTATGGTTGACACAGAATAATCATTAAAAAGTTCAGTCGAAACAAAGTGCCCTAGGTTGTGTTGCATGAAGTGCAAATCTATTAATCCAATCTGCCATGCTATTCATATTATTATGTTGAAACATTTGAATCACTTGAATAAGTCCCATATCTACTGTAGATGAATCAACATGATATGTTTTCAGTGTTTATTAGAAGAAGATTTGAACACTTTCTTATAATTATCTTTTTCGTCTTCAGATGATCAAAAAGCTGATCGAATATGAGGTCAAGGGTGAAGTAAGAGATATCATGGAAAAGACGCCAGTCCATCTTGCTTGCAAGTAGGTACCATCAGTTGCGATAGTACAGACGATGATAACCATGATAACAATGTTCCAATTATGGTGGTGGTGGTGGTGATGGTGGTGATGATGATGATGATGATGATGATGATGATGGTGGTGGTGGTGGTGATGGTGGTGGTGGTGATGTTGATGGTGGTGGTGGTGGTGGTGGTGGTGATGGTGGTGATGGTGATGGTGATGATGATGGTGGTGGTGGTGGTGGTAGTGGTGATGTTGGTGGTGATGGTGATTAAGTTGATAGTGAAGACTGTGTTGATGTGATGATTATGACGACGCAATGATTTAAAGATGACAATACTTAACATGGCTTTTAGGACCAAAATATAACCCTTTCTTGGAATCAATTTCAGAGCGGGATTCGTGAAGTGTGTTGTAGAGCTTCTCCGTCAGACACCACTCCTTCTTAATGATGAAGATCAGATGGGTATGACACCACTTCTCATCGCTTGTTACCATGGACACCGTGATCTTGTCAACACACTCCTTAAGAAAGGCGCTGACATCACCAGCGTGTAAGATACCACTTAATACAATGTTGCATCTAAATATTGTCACCTCTTATATTTTCTGACAGGATTGTGAAGTTGACACTTATTCTTGACATATGTTGTGTATTATTATCTTCTTAAAAAGCTTTAGAAGAAAACGTGATCAACTCTTAAACCATGACAAACAAGTCGATATAACATTAAGCTCTAGTTGGTGTCATATAAAAAAATCTAATCATTAATCCGATCTGCCGCGTTATAGCAATGAAAATAAATAACGAATTTGGTGAAAATCCGTTTGAGATTTTCACATCTACTGTAGATTGCTGTAAAGATTGTTTTATTGCAATTACCTGTTCCAAGACAACTGTTACCCCAGGACGACCCCCCCCCCCTCCCTCCCTAGAAATGAGGTTAGGGTCATAGTAGACTTATGGCGGGGTGCTTGTCCGGGGTAATGTCTAGGGGAAAATTTTTGTCCTAAAACAGCATTTATCACGTCTTATTGCCCAGCAATACCATGAAAATAGCATAATATAGAGAACATCCTTAGTCATTTGAGGTCATGTGATATTGTTTTCTATCTATCATATGATTTGACGAAGGTTAAAACGCGTCAGGACGTTATAATGGACAAACACACCGTTAGCCTATGGATTGATATAATGACGTCCTGTATATTTATGGATAAGGATTTAAGTTGAGATTAGGATTAGCGTTATGATTAAACTTTAACAGGACAATGGTGTCGGTGTAATATCAGCAGTGTCTTTTGGGGATTGTAAATTGAATGTCTTTTTATCATGATGATAAAATTCATATATCATTGTTAAGTATTACATATTTTTTTATCAATCGCAAATTAATTCTTATACTTATTATTAATCTAATTCCATTTCTTCCAGTAATGATGAACAAAGGACAGCATTGATGCTGGCAGCAATGAACAACCATGTGGAAACTATGAGCGTTCTGATAGAAAACAACTGTGCCATACATGCTGTTGACAAGTATAAGGTAGTCTTAATAGTGTTACTTATATTTCTCACTTATGCATACATCCAATTAAAGGAGATAAGCATTTTTTTAAATCAAAAATTCACGAAAAAACAAAAAATTGTATAATATGTCAATTCACATTTTATGTACAACAATGTATTGGAGTATTTTATTATTATTATCATTATTTGTATTCTCTTTCACAGCCCTCCCTCACCCATAATGAATCCCATTGTCTTTACTATATGTTTTGGGTAATTTTTTTGGTAGGACGAGCGGCTGGGCCAGGTAAGTCGTCTGAATTTTAGCATGAGAATACAAAATTACACATTTTTCAGGTTTTAAAAAAAAAAAAAAAATCGAACCCATATTTTATACCCATACGCAGAACTCGGCACTTCACCTGAGCGTTGATGCCGGACACATTGGACCATCTAACCTATTAATTCGTGCTGGAGCCGATCAGTCTGCATCAAATAATGAAGGCTTTACACCCCTAGAGCTGGCTATTGATGGGGATCAAGGAGAAATTGCTGCTGCTATCATTAAAAGCAAAGAGTAAGAGGGTGACAGCCAATCTGGAGCTAGTATTGGAGTTTAAAATCGATGGAAAACAACTTAAATGCATTTATTTATAACGGATGCAGAAAATTTGGGGCGTTGTTTATTTTTTAACGAGGAACACTTAAACAATGATTTCTTTAAAAGAATTTGCTAGAAAATCACAGATCTAATTTGCACGTTGAAGCAAGACGCGGTTCCAGAGGACCCGTTAGCCCCCGTGCCCCGAACCATAAGGAAAAGTACTGAGATATGGGTTTTAAAGGAAATATTAAAATGACAATTAAAATAGAATTAAAAGATAAAATTTAGAAAAAGACGAAATGTGAAAATATTTCAGTGAAATATAGTTCAGATTAACTAATAACCAATATAAAAACTAAATAATATCCCCCATCAAACACCCCTAGAGAAAATAAGTGAAGAAATAAAAAAAAATAGGATTGTCTTTCTTTCCCCCCCTTTTTTTTAAAGCCTTTTTATGAATTTGTTCGTTTCGATTTGTTTTGTTTTGTAAAGTTTTAGACTCCCTTTTTTTATATTCTCCTTGCAAATCATTTAACCATTATGATTTATTTATTTATTTATTTATTTTTCTTACTCAACATCCAGTTGGAGGATTGCCATGCAGAGTAGAGACGAGTTTATGATCTCGCCCATGAAGGCCCTCATCGAAAAACTACCCGATGTCGCCCTCCTCGTCATGGACCGGTGCGTTCATAAGACCTACACGGATCAACAAACGACATCCTATGACGTAAGAAAATGCCATGCAGTTTATATCGCATTCACGCTGTTAAAATCGAAATAGACATGCCTGTATTTTTATAGTGGAAGGGCCGAGCCAAAAGTTGGGGGGTGGGCTGAACAGACCAATTATTACAATTCCATGGTAATTTTCGCGTTTTTGTTCATTTCAACTATAAAAAAACGGGCCTGAAGCCCCACACCCCCCCCCCCCCCCCCCCCCCTGTATTCAACTGCATAATATGAGTAATTGAATTTCCGTATCATTTTCACATGCATTTCAATATCAACAGCGTACGATATTCAAACAAGTTATAATATTTAATAATATACATAACATTTATAGCATGTACAGCATATTATCATAAAGTTAAGTATCTTCGGTTAATTACGTTGTACATGACTGTGCTGGCTGCCTATAGAAGTATAGAGTCATTAATTTCGTTAACAGATTTAAACAAATCTTCTTTCTATATATTTTTTTTTCCTGACCTAGATGAAATATGAGTATCAGTTTATCGACCCTGGGCCAGATGATGAATCGACCAGGAATAATGGATATCGATTCTTTGCAGTCAGGGTAAGCTACTCACACCAAAAATGCAATTTAAAAAAAAATATTAATATATATACAGTCTGTATATTTGTTTGTTTGCTTGTGTTTTATTTATTTATTTTGGTTGCTATACTGCGTCAAAAGCTGGTTTTAATACGAATATCCAAGAATGCATCTAATTATGAAATTGTCTTTCATTCTTTATGCCTTATGATGATGATGATAATAATTATAGTAATAAAAACAAACCATTATGCTACAACTTCTTGTAATTAAATACATTTCATTGTTTGAGCTTCGGGGCACTAACTTAAACTAACGCACTCTCCCCATAACATTGATAAGGACTTGATAAGAATTTGATCATTGTTCTTACTTTTTAGACCATGTGTCATTATGGGCGAGAGAGACTGCTTGCTCATGAACTATCGCAGAGTGCACTCAAAAGAAAATGGTAAGATTGTTACCCACAAAATTAGTCGCTATTTTGTAAACCGTATTTTATTATTAAAGCAACTGGAAACAAAATACTTCATTTTGCTTGATCTAAATTCATTTTTGCAAGTTTAATCCTTTTGAGAGTCAATGGTAGTTGTAAAACAATTATCAAGCGGCTGGATTCGAATTAATTATTAATAATTAATAATTAGTGAAATTAAAATGGTAAATTGAATTGGATATTGAAATTGAGCTATTTACCTGAATTAGAAATTGAAATAAATATATCGAATCCAATTGGAAAGCGAAATTGAAATTTTGAATTGGATTTGAATTTGAAATCAAGTAATTTAATTAATATGAAAATCGACGTGAAAATGTTCATTTGAATTGGGAAAGTGGAAATATAATTTTAATTGAATTTGAAATTGAAATGAAATTGTTTAATTGAATTTGAAATTGAAATTTTATCATTTAATTGTATTTGAAATTTAAATGAAAATATTGAATTGAATCGGGAATATGAGCTTGAAATGTTAATGTTGAATTGAAAATTGGAGTGAAAGTATTTAATTGGATTGGAAGTTGAAATTTTTAACAAGATAAAATTGATTTTGAAAAATTAGAATCTTGAATTTAATTTGATCTTCCATTTCTACTATATTTCTACTACAGGAATCGTTTTGCTCGGTTCTTCTTCTACATTGATCTGTTCTTCTACGTGGCGTTCTTAACCTGCCTCTCGTGTATCGGCATCTTTTCTCACGTACCGCCTGATGCCGCCTACTGGAATGACCAAACACAAAAACTAAGTCATTGTCCGAAATTTAACCTCTCCCTCTACCCGCCAGAAGAGGCGAAACACTACCGTTACTATCCCGAGGTAAAGTTTATGCCTTCGATGCCAAACGTGGTTCTGTGTTTGTTTCTAATAAAAGGGTTCTAAGAATTCTGGGGTGCTGGTAAGCACCCTTTTATGTACATAAAGGTGTTAATGTGCACCCAAAAGGTGTTAATGTGCACCCAAAAGGTATTAATGTGCACCCATAAGGTGTTAATGTGCAACCAAAAGGTGTAAATGTGCACCCAAAAGGTGTTAATGTGCACCCATAAGGTGTTAATGTGTGTTAATGTGCACCCAAAGGTGTTAATGTGCACCATAAGGTGTTAATGTGCAACCAAAAGGTGTAAATGTGCACCCCAAAGGTGTTAATGTGCACCCATAAGGTGTTTATGTGCACCCAAAAGGTGTTAATGTGCACCCAAAGGTGTAAATTTGCACCAAACAGGGAGATGTTATTATCGCAAAGTAAAGGTGCTCATTGGAACCCTTTTTTCTAGAGTGTGTCACTGTCAATTATCATGATAGAAAATAAATAAAGAAATGATATACCATCAGGATTCGAACCTTAGACCTCCTGATTATTCGACAGGCGCTCTACCGACTGAGCTATGACAAACCCATGTCAATATACTTGTCCCTGAAAATCGTTAAATTTTCAATGCTCGGGTGGTCAGATCACTCGATGGAATTCCATTTTCTTTATATTTTTTCCATATTACATATTCCTTGTCAGTTTCTTTCGTTGTTCAGAATGATTACCGTAATGATGTTTTATATCCTAAACAGGGGGATCAGTTATGGTATTCTGGCTATGAAACGTACTATTTCGGTTATGCCGTTCTGACTTACTGTATCACTTTGATCATGGGTGAATTTGCTGAAATGTATACCCTGGTAAGTAGAAAAATCTAGTAGACGTTGGTTAAATTGTTTCCCGTAATAAGTAATTATGTTTTCCAATTTAAATATATTATGTCTATAAAGCTCTTAGATAAGTATAAATAGTAAAATATGCCGACCTTGAGCAAAGATGCTTAAATCTATATATCTTAGTTATAGTAAGAAGAAACTGAAAACCTATTTATTTTGTCTATAAATAATATTGTAAGCACTTGGAGAGCAGAAATATTTTGTATTTATATTAATAATATGTTTTGTGAAGCGCTTTGTGCATTTCTCTAATGGAAAAGCACTATAGAAACCAAAGTGTATGTATGTATGTATGTATGTATGTATGTATCAGGCGCGGATCGAAGAAAATCGAATTGAATGCATTTCGGGGGCCCAATTGTCTGGGAACAAAAGCGGCTCTTTGTCCCCAGACAATTGGGCCCCCGAAATGCATTCAATTCGACTTTCTTGGATCCGCGCCTGTGTATGTATGTATGTATGTATAGTAGAGAGGTGTGAAAACAAAATATTACAGAGGAATATAAAGCACAGTTAAATAAATAAAAATAAATAATAAAAAAATAAAAAAAAAAACAGCTGCTGTATAATGACTTGTTTTAAAGACCGAAACTCAAGGGATTCAGATTTAATGATGATTATTGTTGATTACGAGTTTCATTGCATTTGAACATGTTGAATACGCATACAGATGCTTGGTCATAATTTGCCTCTGTTCAAATTTTGTTGATAGTAAGAAAATGTTATAAAATCTAGAAAAACCCAAAACATCTGCAATTTCTGATTTTCAGCGTTTGAAATATTTCGGTGAGCTGACCAACTATGTGGACTGGACTATGCTGAGTACAACTATCGTATTCGTTTGGCCGCCCGGTCGTGTTCCTTGTTTCCACAACTGGAATGGTGCTATGGCCGCCATGTTTCTCGCCTGGATTAAGTTCATCATGTACTTTACAGGGTATGGATTGCCAATTTTCTCTTTTCGTTTTCGTTCTAGCTTGTTTTTCTCTCTTTTTATTTATGGCTTAATTAGGGCTTTCATGGGTCATCTCGTCAAGCTTATGTGACTGGTGTTATGCTTGACAAATAAATCAAATAAATAAAAAAAAATCAAATATCTACAAACTAAAAAAAAACCACTTAAACACTGGGAGCAGCTGTAGTGTGCAATTTTTAATATTTAATGGATGCAATTTTTCACCTTTAGTGGTTTGGGGAATTTTTCTCTGTGTAGGCCCTCTCCCCTCTTGACCTTTTCAGATTCTTGCTGCATCCTTTGTGTACCTTTATGCGTATATGTGTCACTCGTTGTTTCTTAAGAAAAAGGAAATAGAAAAAATCCGTCCGACAACACTGTTTTGTTATTAATATGATATGACAGATTAAACGATAATAATGTCAATACCGTATATCAAGATTCAAAAGATTCAAGATTTTGTGAATATTCTGAATACGGTATTCAGAATATTCACAAAATATACTGAATACGGTATTAAAAATTCATGAGTAATAATTTTACTAACATTCATTAATATTGTATATTGCCTTTCTTCTCTATATTTCAGATACAAGACCACTGGCCTTTATGTACTGATGTTCATTGAAACTCTGATGTCATTGTTAAAGGTATGGGGATAATTAATTCATGTCATTATATTGCGTATTGAAATCTGATGTCATTGTTAAAGGTATGGAGATATTTAATTCATGTCATTATATTGCGTATGATTACAAACTGATGTAGGCTTAGATAATTATATTGATACGTAAAATTAACGATAAAACGTAGAAATTAGGAGAAGGACAAAGCCATTGTAAAAATATATTTTTATCATTTATTTTTGATGTGGAAACCATTTTGTGGACATTTCAGTAAATTAGTAACCGTTTCATGGAGAAAATAGCGTTTCAAATATTCAAAAATTATTGTTTTCGTCCTAATTTGTCTTCACCTCCAGCTAAAATACGCCACTAAAATATTAACATGCACCTTAGTTCGTGACGTCACCTTGTTAAATAAAATACTTAATATCATGCAACTGACGAAATAGTTTAAGCTGTTTCCGAGGTACAGTATGAGAGAGGGGGACCGAAGCCCACTGGCAAGTTAGGCATATTAGGTTATCTGGTTATATTAGGGCTAAACGACAATCATGGATGACATTGTAACGTTTTACTTATCTATTTTCTCTTTTATCCCATGCAGGCTATGACTGTTTTCATCATGTTTGTTATTGCATTCACCGTTACCTTCGGAATGGTCTTCAGTACTCAGGTAATTTTGATTTTTTGTAATTTTCTTAAGATTGTATAATAAGCATCAAATTTAATGGGGCATGACGACTATGTTGGAAAGCAGAGAGAGCGGGAGGAAGAAAGAGAGAGAGTGGGGAGAAAGAGATAGAGAGAGGGGGGAGGGTGAAAGAAAAAGAACGAGAGAGAGAGAAGGGGTAGAAATAAAAAATAAAGCAACTTAATTATGCTTGTTAGTGTTTGTATAATTTTGGATATAGCAGGGTATACGGGACTCTGATAATAACCCATTCAGAGGTCATCGACAAATGAAAAAGTTATATCCAATATACAGAATGATGTACCCAGGCGCCCAGATATCATATTCGGACA
Source organism: Paracentrotus lividus (assembly GCA_940671915.1). Taxonomy (NCBI): domain Eukaryota; kingdom Metazoa; phylum Echinodermata; class Echinoidea; order Camarodonta; family Echinidae; genus Paracentrotus; species Paracentrotus lividus. The sequence continues at coordinate 18,038,423 of CALNVZ010003430.1, read as the reverse complement.
CGTACTGATTTACGAAACGAAATTACATTTAATTCGTATAAATGTCCGTCTCCATGAAGATGGGGGCTCTGAAAATATTTTTTTTTATTTATTTTTTTTTTTTTTGGGGGGGGGGAAGAGCAAATAATATATTCTAACACTGTGATAGTCTGGCAGTAAAATGACTCGTTGACTTCACCCAACATAGCCTGGAATTTGGAAGGGGAAATATCGTTAATAGAAAATAACATTTCGTCATATTTCTCTTACCCCCCCCCCCCACCTCTACGGAAATCTTAGTACCGATTTGCTACCCCTGATATGGCTTTCATGAGTGTCTTGACGATGATGTTAGGCGAGATGAATAAGGACGATATATTCAACGAGGACTTGGACTTGACACCTACGGAGTGACGTCATACATTGTATTTCTGGTTTTCATCTTCCTCATGCCAATGGTCCTAAACAACTTGACGGTAAGGCTAAAGTCAGTTCATTGTAAAAACAGCGTGTTAAATTGTGTTAAATCACACCAATCGTGTTTATATAATTATAGGACAACACACCATAAGATTTGTCCTACATAAACGCCAGTGGTGTTGTATTTAACACCAATAATGATATAGATTCCTCAATACAAAGATGATAATTTTACACAAAACTTTTAGATACATATTGTCATTTCCTTTCTTCCACTTATCACCCGACCACATAGATTTTTAATCATTCAGATACTTTAATCGATAATATTTTTTCAAATGTTGAAAAAGAAACTGATTCTGGTGTTATTTTATCAGATATAATCTGATCATTTTAATATTTGCAAGGATATTGTCTTTTTTGGAACAAATCCGCTAACTCCTGTGAAAAAGATGAGAAAATTCACTTCTGAAAAAATAGCAAGACTGAAAGAAAACTAAGTTCATTGGATTGGGCTGAAGTGCTGGCAATTGACGATGTTAACAGATCTTACAAATAATTATGACATATTCTTACCGACAATTTAAACGAATGTATACCTTGTTAAATTACGACAAAAGTAAACGGACACCACGCAATCCCTGGGTCACTAAATCACTTCTCAGATGTATCAACAGAAAAAATAACCTTTACTACAAATATCGTGCTAATCCAACGATCTTAATTCATGAAAATATGTCAATATAAAAACACATTATCATCCCTTTTGCGATTTAAAAAAAAGAAATTTTATTTTTTCAAAATTTGAATCCAATCTTAATAACATGAAAGAAACTTGGAAAATAATTAATGAAGTTTTGAATAAAAAGAAGTCTCAGAAGAAAATTAATGGTATTAAGATTGGAAATAATGTTACTGATAATGATTCTGTCATAGCTGCTGGTTTTAACGATTACTTCTCGAAAATTGGCTCAACCTTGCCGATGCTATAACCGCACACTGACAAAAGTTTTGAGTCCTTTTTAACCAACAGGAATCCTAACTCCCTTTTCCTCACTCCTACTGATGCAATTGAAATTAGAAAAATTGTGAAAGAATTGAAAAGTAAGAAAAGTCCTGGGTTTGACCATATTACAAATGACTTATTAAAAGATATAATTTCTGAGATTGTTACTCCTTTAGAGCATATAATAAACTTGTCCCTTGTCAATGTGTTGTTCCTGATAAGATGAAAATTTCCAAAGTCATTCCTGTGTATAAAAAAAGGTAATCCAACTGAAGTAGGAAACTATAGACCTATATCACTATTGTCTTCTATCTCCAAAATATATGAAAAAATTATGTATAACCGCACAATAACATTTATAAGGAACTTTGATTTGCTATCAAACTCGCAGTTTGGCTTTAGACAAAATCACTCAACAACACATGCAATCTTATACTTTATTAATCATATAGCAACCGCTATTGACAAACATCTCCACAGTCTTGGGATATTTTTGGACCTATCCAAGGCTTTTGATACAATTAATCACGAAATATTATTTTAAAAATTATCATATTATGGAATTCGGGGAAAGGCCTTGGATTGGTACAGAAGTTATCTCACGGGAAGAAAACAATTCGTATGTATAAATGACTCAAACTCTAATTTTAACGCCATAACTTGCGGTGTACCACAGGGTTCTCTTTTAGGACCGCTCTTATTTATCATATATATATCAATGATTTTCAGAAATCCTCTAGCGACTTATCATTTATATTATACGCTGACGATACCAGTGTCTTCTTCTCCCATAAAGATCCTGAAACGCTTGTTAACACCGTTAACTTGGGTTTAAATAGTATTTACGAATGGATTTGTTGCAATAAATTATCTTTAAACGTTGTTAAGACTCAATGCATGCTTTTCAGCAATTCTATAGAAATGTTACCTCATAACGTAATTCTTAATGATAACGTAATAGAGCTTGTTGACTCTACGAAATTCCTGGTCTTGAAATTGATACCAAGCTTTCTTGGAAGCAGCACATTTCACATATATGTAAAATCTTAGCCAGAAATGTAGGCGTCATGAATAAAGAGAGAGATACCCGAGGTTATTATATAAAGAGCAAATGAAATTATAGCACGAAAACAGACTAGCTCACTCAACCATTTGTTCTTTTCTAATAAAGTGTTAGAAAAATAGAAGATTATACAAATTTACGTTTGGAGTTTCAATGTTTCAATTGAAACAAAAGGTGAGCTTCCAGCATCGCTAAGCGCATTGTTTTCTAAAAACGCAACATTTTCAATTCTTACCCCACAACATTGTCATCCTCCTTTCATCTCCCTAGGTACGAACTATTTATAAGAAAAGACTGTTGTTTATAGCGGACCAAGTTTTGGAATACCCCGGAAAGAGTCGCTTAAAACGCTCGTCCAGGTTTTTTTATTTTTAAACGTAAACTCAAAGCTAAACATATAGCTCTTATATCTTAAATATCATTATCTGCAGAAGGTCATCCTTAATTTTGCTTGTCTTTGTGGCGTTCTTGTCCTGTTCTGTTTTTGTGTGGTCTTGTTTTGTCTTCTATTTTTTCCTTCTTTTCAACACAAATTTGATATTCTGGGAACCTTAATAACCAAGCTTTGCTTCATTGTTTTCCATAGCAATACAGCCTCTACTTAATAATTCATTTTGATAACGTTACATATTGGATATTGTTAATGTATTTTGTTTTTGACTAATATTATGTAAGCCTTAATTTATCTTATCACTGATTTTTGTTCTGTAAATTATTTTTGCTGTATTGTGAATATAAATGAAAATGAAAAAATGAAATAGACCAGATTTCTAACATATTTTCTTCAAATTTCATGCATACTTAAAAAAAAAAAAACCGTTGTTCTGACAACCTGAAAGCTTGCCTGTGGGTTGCCCCGACATAGCAAGCAACTAAATGTATTGCAAACTGCGTTCCGTGTATTGTGGTTCATTCTTTATTACAGTTTGTTTACTTGTTGCTATTCGCCAGGAAAAAGTACGGCAGAAAATTATAAATATGTTAGTAAACTGTCTATTTAACACAAACCGTATTTTGCCAGTGTATTAATAGGGAGTTTCGAAGTGTCAGCGCGATCCAGGGGGGGGGGGGGGGGCCTAGCAAAAAAAAAAAAAAAAAAAAAAATCATGATTTTGGGACCCCTGTAAGAAATCCTGGATCCGCCACTGGTGTCGATAATAACCGCCTGAACGAAGGTTAAGAGGAAAAGAATGGAAACTTTACAAATGAAAGCATTATATGATAACGGTGGTTTCTTCACGCGTACGCCCACTGATCTCATCAAGTGGTGATCACAATCGTACTGGAATGCCGAGACGAGCCATATATGATTCGATTCAGCATGTCGACCTAAAAGAGGTTTTGACGGATCATGCGTGAAGAACGCCACTATTATACAATAATTATTATTGTCAAAGCTCCATTATTTACCGCTAACCTTGCAAGTTGAGGCCGGCAACGTCGGCATAAATCGAAAACTCACTAAAAAATGTTATTTAAAACACCTACCCCTGGGCCCTTGGACAAACCAAACTTATGTCAGATGCGCGGATTCGCACGGCCGAAAAATGTGCCAAATCAGTTTAACATTGCCAATGTTGACCATTCTTTTGTTTAACTCGAAAGAAATGTCAGTCAGGCGCGGATCCAGCCCCCCCCCCAAAAAAAAGGCGGGGGAGGGAATAACGCGCCACATCAAGACAGACATGCCCAATACCCAATATCCCTTGAACCCGCTTACCCCTAATGGCCGAAATACTGATGATCTTTATGACGGGCCGAAGGCCGCTGAAAAATGAACCTATACCTATCCCCCCGCTTAGCACGGTCAGCGTGACGTGAAAAAAACAAAATTGATGTACATTTTTTCCTCACCCGGTGTGATGGGAAAAAATTCTTTGGCTGTACCAAAATCTTTGGTATATAAGGCAGAATGCGAACTTATCTATTGCAAACAAAAATTCGCCAATAGTAAAAAATACTATATATATGAGTCTATGATCTCGTTTTTCTTGTATTCAACGTCATCTAGTTTCTTTTAAGTACTGAATGTGAGCGTTAGATGTCCAAGTAAGTGTGTCCTTTCGCTCTGGAGTCTATACAGTGGATTTAATTTGTTTTGAACATTTCCATAGATTGGTATTGCTGTGGAGACATTGAAGGAATACGGAAGAAGGCATTTATCAAGAGAAACGCTGTTAGCGTAATCAACAATAATAATGATGAGGAATGATGATTATAGATTATGATGATGATGATGCGGATGATGATGATGTCGAAATGATGATGAATGATGACAAATACTAATAATGGTGATATGATGATGAATGAAATGATGATGATGATAAATATTAATAATAACTGAATAAATAGAATATAGATACATAAGGTTAATATTTTTTGTATGATTATATATTCTTATCTCAGGCTGACTATGTGTTACCATCTGGAGAATAAATGGCCTATCTGGCTTCAACGGTTTGTATAATCAGTCAGAGTATATCGTCAGAGTTAAAAAGGAGCGATATCGGAGCATTTTTCGCCTCAATCGTATAGCATATGTAATTGTTTTAGATTTTTTGTTTGTTTGTTTTGTTCTCCCTGAGTCTGTGTGTGTGTGTGTGTGTCTGGTGTGTGTGTGTGTGTTTCTAACAATATATCTCTGTCCCTTCGATCACTATTCTTTCTTTCTTTACTTCTATAATGTGTACCTAAAAATCAACACTCCCCAACCCGCTTATGTCTCCTCCGTATTTTCTTGCTTCTACTGCCTTCAATGCATTATCTCCAGTCTTCCATATCTACTATAGTTCAAACTTCTCCCCCCCCCCCCCCCTCTCTCTCTCTCTCTCTCTTTGGTACCCAATTCCTCCTCGATTCTAATCTTTTGTTTTATTCAAAGCTCGACATAATTTG
>CALNVZ010003430.1:18008577-18026062 GCA_940671915.1 Paracentrotus lividus | reverse complement strand
GGATTTGCAGGCATTTTGAAAATAGTGCCCTCTTTTATGCTAACGTTCTAGATAAGCTCCCCGTAGTCCAGCGAAAGCTCACTACTATCAGCTTCAGACCTCTTCACACTACTCTTGTAATTCAGTATAGTTTTTAGTTCAAACTAGCTTCAAATCAAACCTGCCTCTCTCTCACACTCGATTCTTGTATTTTGACACCTCTCGAATCCAAGTTAACACAGTCCACCTTCGTTATAAAGAGATGTACAGACGGCCAATTACCTCATTATTAGAAAACTTCGTCACAGTGAACACATCAGTGCACATAACTTGGACAGAGAATTATCTCATCTCGGGAATGGACTGCAGGCTATTGTCTTTAGCTTATTCTAACACCTTCCATTCCAGTACACATTCCTATTTCACAATTGTTTTTCTCTGTACACATATACTGGACGTCTCGTATATCTATGGTGGCCCTGAAGTACGCTGCGAAAGAAGAGACATATATACGGTCAACGCCGTACAATTCGTAACCATTGTATAGCAATGTCCTAAAATATGGAACACCGCGGTGTGAACTTCGGTGACTTGACTAAAACTCTTTCAACCAGCGCATCTACGCCGAAGATTTCACATGTTTGATGCGATCGCACTTTCACGCCCGAAAGCACGCTATCCGAAAAGAAGCATGTTTGCAAACACCGTACAGTTTTGCGTTCATCGAGATTTAACGGCCAGAAGTACGGTGCACAAACAGAAGACTTTTCGTGTTTTTGCCGTAGACTTAGTCTGCAAGCACAGACCCTATTTGACAAATTACAGTATCGTGTGAAGCTAATTCAGCACACAAGTGAATCTATATAGTCGCAAATTGTGAACTCCATGCTTTTAAACTCTTGAACACCGGTCGCAAACCTCTGCAGTCATTACAGCAAACAATAAGAACCTTGCAAAAGACTTTGCATATTATATTTCATTGCTGAAAACTTTTCAAATCTTTAAAGCGTAATTGGGAATGAAAAAAGAAAGAAATATATATATATTATATAATATTATAAAATGGTAGAGAAGGTATGGTAGATGGGTAATAGTGAAAGAAGAGATAAAAGAATTAAAAAAAAAGAAGAAATAATAAGAAATGATATAGGGTATGATGAAAAGATCCAAATAAATACAAAGGAATTAATCATAAAGAGGTTCCAAATCTTTCTTAAACTTATAAAAAGGACCGCCAAATTGATCTTAAAATATTTGGGGTGCAAAAAGAATGCAAATTTGTCTTAAATAACCGGAGGGTAAATTGATTGGAACATAGGAGCCCCCCATTTGTCTTAAAATTATTTCTCTACATGATCCTCTCGTCCAGCATTCTTAATATACAACAATAATTAAAAGGCACTCGATCTTTAAACACAAGGACAAATCTAATTTAGAATCAATCCTCTCGAAAGAGAATATCTTTTTATTATGCTTGATGAGCAATTGTTATGAAAAGAACAGATTGCTTATAATATAGCCAGCAAAGTTTCTCAAAGCAGTGATTTCAAAATCTGCAAAACTGTATTGCGAATGAAATTTTCAAGATATTTTGCACTTTCTTGATCATGCCCTCCGAGATTATTGGGATGTTGCCATGCAGGTCATATGCCTCATTAAAAAATCTCGATAAGTAACCGTAATTAAAGTTACACAATAGATATAAATTAGATATACGGCAATCACCCTTAAAATATTATCTTCAACTGATGTTATTTGAGTCAGATAATATTGAACCCCAAGATGTTTATCTTTTTTTTTCTTTTGGGAGTCAGACATCGTTAAGCCCCACCCCATAATCTTAAGGTGGCTGGGATACCATTGAGCTCTCAACCATTTTTCAATAAAAAGTTCATAGTTCAGGTCTCTATTGACAATTTTTCAGCTCACGTTGCGCTTGCTGGATGACCTGTCTTTCTGTTTATTTTTTTTTTAAATATAGAAACAAGAGTTCCTACTATTTTGGTTAGGTTCAAACATTAAGCCCCCTCCCTGAGCTGTGGTGTTTTTAGGGGGCTCCACTCCTCAAACCCCGCCCCCCCCCCCTGTTCCGAAGCCTAGGCCTATGCATACCCATCGCATTTTATCACGCAGCATCCCAATAATATTGGAGGGGCATGATCAAGAAAGTGCAAAATATCTTGAAAATTTTATTTGCAATACAGGTTTGCAGATCGCCTTGAAACCCACTTCTTTGAGAAACTTTACTGGCTATATTATCATGATTATAAGCAATCTGTTCTTTCCATAACAATTGCTCATCAAGCATAATAAAAAGATATACTCTTTCGAGAGGATTGATTCTAAATTAGATTTGTCCTTGTGTTTGAAGCGTGCCTTTTAATTATTGTAGAATGCTGGACGAGAGGATCATGTAGAGAAATGATTTTAAGACCAAATGGGGGCTCCTACGTTTCTAATCAATTTACCCTCCCGTTATTTAAAGACAAATTTGCGTCTTGCAACCCAAATGCGGTCCTCTTTAAGTTTAAGATAGATTTGGGAACCTCTTTATGATTAATTCTTTGTATGGATCTTTTCATCATACCCTATATTCATTCTTATTATTTTCTTCTTTTTAAAATTCTTTTATCCCTCTTCTTTCACTACATGTATTTCTTTTCCATCTACCATACCTTCTCTACCATTCTATAATATGTCCAATATATTTCTTTCTTTTTTCATTCCCAATAACGCTTTAAAGATTTGAAAAGTTTTCAGCAATGAAATATAATATGCAAAGTCTTTGGCAAGGTTCTTATGTTTGCTGTAATGACTGCAGAGGTTTGCGACACGGTGTTCAAGAGTTTAAAAGCATGGAGTTCACAATTTGCGACTAGTTCACTTGTGTTGCTGAATTAGCTTCACACGATACTGTAATTTGTCAAATAGGGTCTGTGCTTGCAGACTAAGTCTACGGCAAAAACACGAAAAGTCTTCTGTTAGTGCACCGTACTTCTGGCCGTTAAATCTCGATGAACGCAAAACTGTACGGTGTTTGCAAACATGCTTCTTTCGGATAGCGTGCTTTCGGGGCGTGAAAGTGCGATCGCATCAAACATGTGAAATCTTCGCGTAGATGCGCTGGTTGAAGAGTTTATTCAAGGTTCACTGTAAGTTCACAGCACTGCGGTGTTTTATATTTAGGACATTGCTACACAATGGTTACAAAATGTACGGCATTGACCGTATATATGTCTCTTCTTGTGCAGCGTACTTCAGGGCCACCATATATATCACACTCATGTTCGTCCAAAGAACATCTTCCTTAAGCCCCTTTCACAATTGATGGTGCGACTGCTTACAGCCGTAGCGATTGTGTGCAACGTATATTGTGACCAATTGTGACCAAACAAGAGCAATTGTGAAAGCCCTCTTTCACAATTGTTCTTGCGATCGTTTGCGATCTAAAGGGACTTTCAAAATTGTTCTTGCGATCGTTTGCGATCATTTGGTCACAATATATGTTGCACACAATCGCAACGGTTGTAAGCAGTCGCACCACCAATCGTGAAAGGGGCTTTACAAAAATCAAACAACGCTTTTCTCTCGGTACCTCCATCTCTCGTAAAATATAGACTTTTCTTTCTTCCTCGTTTGTCGTTTTCATCGTTTCCATGTTCCATCGTTTCTCTAGATTCCAAGTATATATAGTCCACCCTCGTTATAAAGAGGTGCACGGTCAATTACCTCGATTCATTGCAGAAATTAGGACAGTGTTGCCTCACATTATCGGAATGGACTGCAATAGCTTTAGATTACTTTCGCACTCGACTATAGTACACATTCATGTCGGTATCCCACAACTCACATTTCTAATGCACACATACTTTTAAGGCCTCAATCAATAATCTCAAATCTATTTAATTCCAAGACACGTATTCTTCCAAAAAAAAAAAAATTGACCGATTCTGTTTTGCCTTTTCTCTACACTTCCACCTCTCATGAAAACTTCTTATCTTCCTTTTTTCATCGTTTTCATGTTCTATTGTTTCTCTAGAGTGCAAGTCTATACAGTCCATCCTCGTTAGAGAGGTGCTCGGTCAGCCATTGTACCTCATACAATGTGAAATAGGGACCGAGCGTTACCTTTAATATGGAGTGTGGACTGTACAAGCTCCACATTATTCTCACTTCGATTCTCGCAACCGTTCATATCAGTATCCCCCAACTCCCAATTTCCGTGCACACTTACTCACATACATCACTCACATTATGCTCAAGCCTGAAGAACATCTTCCTTACATCCAAACTACAGTTATCCTCTCTTTACCAAATGTCATGAAAATCGCTCTTTTTTTAATCTCGTTTGTGAACTCTTGTTCTTCCTCTCTGCTTTGTCTCTCGTTTCCATAGTAATCCCAAAACCCTCTTCTCAATTTCAGGTGGATTCCTTTTCAGATCGCACTCCATTATTATCACATCAATTTCCACGATCAGTACAATCCTTTCCCTTTATCACAAGCATTGATACAAGATTTAGTTAGAAGGTAATTGTATTAGTCCTATTTTCAAACATGTCCACATTTGTATGTGTTTGGGTATTCAGTATGAAATGTTTGTAACATAACCAAGAGCCGGACCATGCACCTCATTATAACAGGAGTGCAGTATGTTGTATAATTACATTCCACTCCATTTATGATACGCTATAAAGGACCAAGCTCATTATGTTGTTGAAACGATATCGTATTAGAAGCACAGCATAAGCACACATGAACATGTTTGAAATTGGGACAAGGGCGAATTACCTCAATATATTAAAATCTTGTATCCATACTCATTGTAATGGGAGTGGACTGGATTTCCTCTCTCAACATCTCAATTCAAAACATAACAAATGATGTGGAATCTTGTCATACTAAACTTTACTCATCATAACAAGGAAATATTGCCAGTCTAAATTCGTTTCCTTGATCCTGAATGATGAGTTTGCATAACGAGATTACACTTTATTTAGAGGAAGCATGGTAACAAACCAAGATTTTACAAATATTTTTTTTTACAGCAATTATGTGCAAAGCACTTTAATCTCTTAATATTAATACCAAAATACAGCTTAAGATGAACATGTAAAGGGGGAAAAAATAAGCAGGAACAACCCTTATGAATAATGCATGAAGTAAATGGAATAAGTATCATAAATAAGGTAGATGACATCTTAGATAAAGTTTAATTTACAATAATTTAAGTCGTATCACCGGAGAGAAGTGACACATCTAGCATGGTCATATAAATTTCCATTTATGAACCATAAAGAAAATGATCCACATTTCGTTTGTAATTCAAAGCATTCTTTCAAAAAGACTAAAAAATAAAATAAAAATTGAGATTTACTGCATCAGAGCTCAGCATTACTGTTTGTTTCATGCACATGGACAGGGCTCTTATGGCCCCATTATGCATGAGAGTCGGTGTGAATATTAGACAAGTCATTTTGAGAATGACATTATGAACCCATCATGGGAAGCCCATTCTTGGCAACTGAAAACACAGCCACCATATATGGGCTCCAGCTTTGGCACGACGGGGGTAACCTAAAACAAATTGGTGAGTAAAACGTGATGTATACTGAACTAAGTGCATGGTAAATTCAATTTCAACAGAAGACATACACAACACTTTAAAAAATTGACTAATTCACACACCTTGTCGATCTTTGGTGGCCCCTTTCCGTTGATTTTCTTTTATTTGCTTCATGTGTTGTTCCTTACCCTTCAAAATCTTGACTAAATAATACTTGCACAGAAAGGGGCTGACCAAACATCAGATAAATGAACTGCTTCAATAAATAGTGCCCTATACTTACACAAATGTTACTAACACACGACATGGGGGAACATATTGCAAGCTAGTTAACACAGAGTTAAAAGTGGCGGTGCATTTTTTGAAGCGCCTTTGCCACAGAACTGCACATGGTCATATTGAAATGAGCAAAAACACAATTTGGTTCGTAACGGAAAAGGTGAACGAGGTATTCGTTTATCTTTGAATCATACTAGATTGCGACATCGCAGCTTGTTTGAATCGTTATTGTTTTGGTAATGCAAGCTGAGCAGTCAGGCATGTCTTTTTCCAACCAGCCTGCATTTCCCCACAGCATTATTCTCTCAACAAATTTTTTTTTGGTTCATTCATAATTAATTTTCACATTACATCAAGAAATATTCATACATAGAACAATTGCGGAATGATCAATTTGGTTGACGAGACATATCAAACCTAGCAGTCAGTCAACGACCTAATGAAGGGTGATTTTCTTGGACGATTTCCAGGAGATTAATGAGGACACACAGGGCCGGTTACGTCTATGCTTCAGAGAGAGACTCTTCTGGAAAGGGACATGCCTGACTTTCGCTTTCGCACCACCGTTTTGTTATCAATAACCACCTCGGGATCGCCATGAATCTGAGGGCATAGGAAAGATAAGGACAAGCGCTCTGATTATAAAGAAATGCTGTCATCATGTGCATCTCTTTCTGGTTTTCATGACATACTTGAGGTGCACTCATTTGACCCCTGCCTTTGCAGGTACATTGAGAGTACAACACGTAAAAAGAACTCTAAGGGAGCGCTACTTGGCCCTTGTGTACAATCATGTAAAATTGTGTGTCAGTGCATGCCCTTATTATATCAATGGAGCTCACTGATTACTTTAGGAACTCCATCAAAGTTAGGGGGGGGGGGAGAAAGAGGTAATCATGTTCCCCATTCATTCTTTGTGACCAATATCAACTACATGCAACGACTTCCTTTACTCATGAAGGAAACCAATTTGATTATTTATGGTCAAGAGGAAACAATTTACAAACTTTACACATAATGTTCCCCTTTCGCCCTTTACTTTGTTCATAACATCAGGGAGGGCACTAAAGAAAATAGAATCTCTGAAGGTTAAAAACATTTACAAGAAAATGTGATGCGCTGCATATTTAAAGAAATATGTACATATATGCAGGAGCATGACATTAAAACATTTCTGTAAACTAGTACTTTGTACAAAACATTTGGAACAAACCAAATTATCTACAGATGAGGCCAAATCCACAAAATTCTGAGGTTTTGATTTATTGTGGAATGATTTGACTGGCCACATCCACCATATCACAAGTGACTGGTGTATAGCTTATCCGCTCAAAAACATGACAGAAGGTTAAATTTAACCATCATATTCTGATGGCAGAAAGTATTTTGAACAGGACATTTTGATTATTCATTGGCCAGGTTGCGGTGGAGCTCCCCCCTGATACTGCTGGTAATATTGCATGTACTGCTGGTAGTACTGCACATACTGAGCATACGCAGCAGGGTCAGTTTGAGCCATTTGTGCCATTTGGGCCATTTGTGCAGGGTCCATTTGAGGAGGAGCTCCTGCCTGGGCCCCCGCTGCTGCTGCAGGGGGCTTGGCAGCACTAGGTTGGGGTGCAGCTGGACTTTGCGCATGTGGCTTGTTACGCTGGCTATTGGGTGGGGGAATAGGGGGTTGCTGTTGCTGTTTAGGCGCGGGAATAGGAGGCTGTTGCTGCTGCTGCTGATGATGATGCAGCTGATGCTGCTGCTGTTGTTGTTGGTGCATGCGCTGATTGTTAGGGGGAGGAATGGGTGGTTGTTGCTGCTGCTGCTGCTGCTGCATAAGGGGCTTACGCTGGCTATTTGGAGGGGGAATGGGAGGCTGCTCACTCTTCTGCTGCTGCATGGAATCTGAACCCATCAAAGGCATTGGCCTCCCAGATTGAGGTGCACTACTACTAAACCCACCCTGTCTGCCCATACCTCCATGAGGTCCACTATGCTGCATATGTTGGCCACCTTGACCACCCTGTGGTCCTCCAGGTCCTAGTAGTCCCTGCCCTCCTTGAGGTCCATTAAGCCCCCCACCCTGTTGACCTGAAGGGGGTCCAGACCGGAAGCCACCTTGGGCACCACCCCGGCTACCACCTTGCTGTTCCCTTGGTGGAGCTCCTGATCGGTTACCTCCTATCTGCCCTCCCGCACCAGGACCCTTGTTCATGGGAGGGGACCCACCAAAACTACTCTGCTTTTGACCTTGGTCAAAACTATCTCTACTACTACTACCCTGCCCATCGCCACTAGAAAAATTTCTACCTCCTCCAAATCCTCCACGTGAACTGCCTCCTCCGCGTGTACTGCTTCCTCCACGAGCGCTGGATCCTCCTCCATAGCCGTTGCTCTGACCGCTACCGTTGCTATAGCTACCTCTTCCACTGTCTGCTCCTCCTGCTCGATCACCGAACCTACCACCAGCTCCAAAATGGTGCTTCCATCCATTGTTGCTGCCGCCACCGCCTGAAAAGCCTCCCTTGCCACCGAAACGACTGCCGCCACCACCTCGACTGTAGCGATTGCGACCTGAAAATTGATGACAAGAAGGGATTGAAACAAAAAAATTAATTGATTAAATCTTTACATATATTGTTGATTTTTTAAATAGTTTCATTTTTTTAAAACATCTCCTAGCCCACATCAGTTTCACTACATAAGTTGGTGATGATTAACCCTATTCAGACTGGGGGGGTCAATTTGACCCCCCCCCTGAACAAAATCCGCGACTGCCCGCGCAACGCTGCGAATCGCAACCCGGCGCTTTATGACTTTTTTCTTTCAAGTGTCCCGAACTTTTGACACCAAGTTCGAAAAAAATCGGACACTCCGTTGTTGTGTTACGCACATTATGTAATCGCATGTCAGGCAAAATTGAACGAAAATCGTCATTTTGCATGCGTTTGTGTACAAAATACTGCTTTTTTCTAAATTGCTTTATAACACTGATAATTGTGTCTTCTGAGCCTTTTGATTAATTAAATTGGTCTTTATATTGATCAAAATACATTTCTCAAGCATAAAAAATTACAAAAACAAAGAAATACATCAGAAATAAAACAATAGAATCAATAAGAAATTCATAACAATAGAATACAAAAAGATTAATTTGAAATTTCTGAATTTGTCAATTCAATACTGTTGTCTATGCTACTCAGACAACTTTTAGAAAACATTTGGGCTTCATAACTATATTTATTAATGAATATTAACGATTTCAATAAAAAAGCATCTATTTTGCATACGCGAGTATGCCTAAATTACATAGCTGCCAACATTTAAATTTCAAATTAGTAATGATCAAATAAAAACACAGAAATATGTGCGCTAGCGCACATAACATGTGCGCGAAGCGCACATCACGAGCGCGAACGCGAAGTCCCTTGCGGCGGGGTCCAGGCCCGCCTAAGGGCCCTGGAAGCTCTGGGTTCTAGACGCTCTCTGGTGCAATCTGAGCCCTATTTGTGGAGATTTAAAACCTTTTTTTTTTCTGTTGTTTTTAGGGTGGAGCTTAGGTTTGAGAAAATTATTGCCAAAATTTTTTCATGAATCTGAAGATAAATGAATAACTCAATGAAATTAGCATTCACAATATCACTTACATAGTATCAATACATTTGGATTATTATTCAAGAAAAAAAGAAAAAAAAAAAAACCTTACCACAGTTGTTAAGAGGTCTATGTAGCTGATGCTTTTAAAATCCTATTTATCCATACTATTGCTATTTAAATCCTGCAAAGTTGACATCCATGAAGTTATCTGGGTGTGGATGAAGATTCAGATTCAAAATTCCCCGATGTAAAGTTTGATTTGGTATGCAAAACAATGTCACTACGGCCGCCATGAGCGATGGAGATATCCCTTCGACATATCGTACAAAATGCATGTTGTTTGCTTTTCCCGATTTGGTGATGAAGTCAACTCTGTTCCATATTTGCTGTTGTAACATTGTCCTTTTTACGCTCCATTTCCACCATTTATGGTGCCAAAACTAGAGAAGAAGAGGAGACAAAATACGGTCGACGTTCGCTAGCGACATCACAACTGCATCACACACAATACACACGTGCACTAACGATAACATCAACATGTATGTTCACGCGAATGCGCTGTTTTCGTCTTTCACTGTGTGTATGCACTATTAAGATCAACGTGCATGTACTTTGAATGGCCTTCCGCCTTCACTACGAATGCGCTGTTTTCGTGTGTTGCTTTCATGTGCACGTACGTACGTACGCGCGCGCCGTAGTAGAACTACATAGAACATGCATATAACACGTGCGTGAGTGGTCATAATATAATACATGTATAATGGCGCTCATATTCGTAATTTTTAAAGGTGCATTCGTATTTTCGTATAAAGGGTAAAAATTCGTAATAATTACGAATTTTTCGTAACAGTTGGCAGCTATGTAAATTAGCATAAATTAATGTATGTGAAATTTTTTTCCAAAAAAAACATATCAGCGACACCCTTTACATGTGCAGCGACGTTCGTGCAAAATTTCACGGCAATCGGACCATCCGCGGCCGAGATCTCTTGTTGACCAATTGTGACCAAACAAGAGCAATTGTGAAAGCCCTCTTCCACCAATTGTTTTGCGATCGTTTGCCGATCTAAAGGCCACTTTCAAAATTGTGTTCTTGCGATCGTTTGCGATCATTTGTCACAATATATGCTTGCACACAATTCGCAACGGTTGTAAGCAGTCGCACCACCAATCGTGAAAGGGGCTTTACAAAATCAACAACGCTTTTTCTCTCGTACCTCCATCTCTCGTAAAATATAGACTTTTCTTTCTTCCTCGTTGTCGTTTTCATCGTTTCCATGTTCCATCGTTTCTCTAGATTCCAAGTATATATAGTCCACCCCGTTATAAAGGTGCACGGTCAATTACCTCGATTCATTGCAGAAATTAGGACAGTGTTGCCTCACATTACGGAATGGACTTGCAATAGCTTATAGATACTTTCGCACTCGACTATAGTACACATTCATGTCGTTATCCCACAACTCACATTTCTAATGCACACATACTTTTAAGGCCTCAATCAAATTATCTCAAATCTATTTAATTCCAGACACGTATTCTTCAAAAAAAAAAAAAATTGACCGATTCGTTTTGCCTTTTCTCTACACTTCCAACCTCTCATGAAACTTCATCTTCCTTTTTTCATCGTTTCATGTTCTATTTTCTCTAGAGTGCAAGTCTATACAGTCCATCCTCGTTAGAGAGGTGCTCAGTCAGCCATTGTACCTCATACAATGTGAAATTGGGACCGAGCGTTACCTTTAATATGGAGTGTGGACTGTACAAGTCCACATTATTCTCACTTCGATTCTCGCAACCGTTCATATCAGTATCCCCAACTCCCAATTTCCGTGCACACTTACTCACATACATCACTCACATATGCTCAAGCCTGAAGAACATCTTCCTTACATCCAAACTACAGTTATCCTCTTCTTACCAATGTCATGAAAATCGCTCTTTTTTTAATCTCGTTTGTGAACTCTTGTTTCTTCTCTCTTGCTTTGTCTCTCGTTTCCATAGGTATCCCAAAACCCTCTTCTCAATTTCAGGTGGATTCCTTTTCAGATCGCACTCCATATTATCAACATCAATTTCCACGATCAGTACAATCCTTTCCCTTTATCACAAGCATGATACAAGATTTAGTTAGAAGGTTAATTGTATAGTCCTATTTTCAACATGTCCACATTGTATTGTTGGGTATTCAGTATGAAATGTTTGTACATAACCAAGAGCCGGACCATGCACCTCTTATAACAGGAGTGCAGTATGTTGTATAATTACATTCCACTCTTTATGAATAGCTATAAGAAGGCCAAGCTCATTATGTTGTTGAAACGATATCGTATTAGAACCACAGCATAAGCACACATGAACATGTTTGAAATTGGACAAGGGCGAATTACCTCAATTATTAAAATCTTGTATCCATACTCATTGTAATGGAGTGGACTGGATTTCCTCTCTCAACATCTATTCAAAACATAACAAATGATGTGGAATCTGTCATACTAAACTTTACTCATCATAACAAGGAAATATTGCCCAGTCTAAATTCGTTTCCTTGATCCTGAATGATGAGTTTGCATAACGAGATTACACTTTATTTAGAGGAAGCATGGTAACAAACCAAGATTTTAAATATTTTTTTTTACAGCAATATTGCAAAGCACTTTAATCTCTTAATATTAATACAAAATACAGCTTAAGATGAACATGTAAAGGGGGAAAAAAATAAGCAGGAACAACCCTTATGAATAATGCATGAAGTAAATGGAATAAGTATCATAAATAAGGTAGATGACATCTTAGATAAAGTTTAATTTACAATAATTTAGTCGTATCACCGAGAGAAGTGACACATCTAGCATGGTCATAAATTTCCATTTATGAACCATAAGAAAATGATCCACATTTCGTTTGTAATTCAAGCATTCTTTCAAAAAGACTAAAAAAATAAAATAAAAATTGAGATTACTGCATCAGAGCTCAGCATTACTGTTTGTTCATGCACATGGACAGGCTCTTATGGCCCCATTATGCATGAGAGTCGGTGTGAATATTAGAAAGTCATTTTGAGAATGACATATGAACCCATCATGGAAGCCATTCTTGGCAACTGAAAACACAGCCACCATATATGGGCTCCAGCTTTGGCACGACGGGGGTAACCTAAAACAATTGGTGAGTAAAACGTGATGTATACTGACTAAGTGCATGTAATTCAATTTCAACAGAAGACATACACAACACTTTAAAAAATTGACTAATTCACACACCTTGTCAGATCTTTGGTGCCCCTTCGTTGATTTTCTTTATTTGCTTCATGTGTTGTTCCTTACCCTTCAAATCTTGACTAAATAATACTTGCACAGAAAGGGCTGACCAAACATCAGATAAATGAACTGCTTCAATAAATAGTGCCCATACTTACACAATGTTACTAACACACGACTGGGGGAACATATTGCAAGCTAGTTAACACAGAGTTAAAGTGGCGGTGCATTTTTTGAAGCGCCTTTGCCACAGAACTGCACATGGTCATATTGAAATGAGCAAAAACACAATTTGGTTCGTAACGGAAAGGTGAACGAGGTATTCGTTTATCTTTGAATCATACTAGATTGCGACATCGCAGCTTGTTTGAATCGTTTATGTTTTGGTATGCAAGCTGAGCAGTCAGGCATGTCTTTTTCCAACCAGCCTGCATTTTCCCCACAGCATTATTCTCTCAACAAATTTTTTTTGGTTCATTCATAATTAATTTCACATTACATCAAGAAATATTCATACATAGAACAATTGCGGAATGATCAATTTGGTTGACGAGACATATCAAACCTAGCAGTCAGTCAACGACCTAAATGAAGGGTGATTTTCTTGGACGATTTCCAGGAGATTAATGAGGACACACAGGGCCGGTTACGTCTATGCTTCAGAAGAGACTCTTCTGGAAAGGACATGCCTGACTTTCGCTTTCGCACCACCGTTTTGTTATCAATAACCACCTCGGATCGCCATGAATCTGAGGGCATAGGAAAGATAAGGACAAGCGCTCTGATTATAAAGAAATGCTGTCATCATGTGCATCTCTTTTCTGGTTTTCAATGACATACTTGAGGTGCACTCATTTGACCCCTGCCTTTGCAGTACATTGAGAGTACAACACGTAAAAAGACTCTAAGGGAGCGCTACTTGGCCCTTGTGTACAATCATGTAAAATTGTGTGTCAGTGCATGCCCTTATTATATCAATGGAGCTCACTGATTACTTTAGGAACTCCATCAAAGTTAGGGGGGGGGAGAAAGAGGTAATCATGTTCCCCATTCATCTTTGTGGACCAATATCAACTACATGCAACGACTTCCTTTACTCATGAAGGAAACCAATTTGATTATTTATGGTCAAGAGGAAACAATTTACAAACTTTACACATAATGTTCCCCTTTCGCCCTTTTACTTTGTTCATAACATCAGGAGGGCACTAAAGAAAATAGAATCTCTGAAGGTTAAAAACATTTACAAGAAAATGTGATGCGCTGCATATTTAAAGAAATATGTACATATATGCAGGAGCATGACATTAAAACATTTCTGTAAACTAGTACTTTGTACAAAACATTTGGAACAAACCAAATTATCTACAGATGAGGCCAAATCCACAAAATTCTGAGGTTTTGATTTATTGTGGAATGATTTGACTGGCCACATCCACCATATCACAAGTGACTGGTGTATAGCTTATCCGCTCAAAAACATGACAGAAGGTTAAATTTAACCATCATATTCTGATGGCAGAAAGTATTTTGAACAGGACATTTTGATTATCATTGGCCAGGTTGCGGTGAGCTCCCCCTGATACTGCTGGTAATATTGCATGTACTGCTGGTAGTACTGCACATACTGAGCATACGCAGCAGGGTCAGTTTGAGCCATTTGTGCCATTTGGGCCATTTGTGCAGGGTCCATTTGAGGAGGAGCTCCTGCCTGGGCCCCGCTGCTGCTGCAGGGGGCTTGGCAGCACTAGGTTGGGGTGCAGCTGGACTTTGCGCATGTGGCTTGTTACGCTGGCTATTGGTGGGGGAATAGGGGGTTGCTGTTGCTGTTTAGGCGGGGAATAGAGGCTGTTGCTGCTGCTGCTGATGATGATGCAGCTGATGCTGCTGCTGTTGTGTTGGTGCATGCGCTGATTGTTAGGGGAGGAATGGTGGTTGTTGTTGCTGCTGCTGCTGCTGCATAAGGGGCTTACGCTGGCTATTTGGAGGGGAATGGGAGGCTGCCTCACTCTTTCTGCGCTGCATGGAATCTGAACCCATCAAAGGCATTGGCCTCCCAGATTGAGGTGCACTACTACTAAACCCACCCTGTCTGCCCATACCTCCATGAGGTCCACTATGCTGCATATGTTGGCCACCTGACCACCCTGTGGTCCTCCAGGTCCTAGTAGTCCCTGCCCTCCTTGAGGTCCATTAAGCCCCCCACCCTGTTGACCTGAAGGGGGTCCAGACCGGAACCCCACCTTGGGCACCCACCCCGGCTACCACCTTGCTGTTCCCTTGGTGAGCTCCTGATCGTTACCTCCTATCTGCCCTCCCGCACCAGGACCCTTGTTCATGGGAGGGGACCCACCAAAACTACTCTGCTTTTGACCTGGTCAAAACTATCTCCTACTACTACTACCTGCCCATCGCCACTAGAAAAATTTCTACCTCCTCCAAATCCTCCAGTGAACTGCCTCCTCCGCGTGTACTGCTTCCTCCACGAGCGCTGGATCCTCCTCCATAGCCGTTGCTCTGACCGCTACCGTTGCTATAGCTACCTCTTCACTGTCTGCTCCTCCTGCTCGATCACCGAACCTACCACCAGCTCCAAAATGGTGCTTCCATCCATTGTTGTGCCGCCACCGCCTGAAAAGCCTCCCTTGCCACCGAAACGACTGCCGCCACCACCTCGACTGTAGCGATTGCGACCTGAAAATTGATGACAAGAAGGGATTGAAACAAAAAAATTAATTGATTAAATCTTTACATATATTTGTTGATTTTTTAAATAGTTTCATTTTTTTAAAACATCTCCTAGCCCACATCAGTTTCACTACATAAGTTGGTGTATGATTAACCCTATTCAAGACTGGGGGGTCAATTGACCCCCCCCCTGAACAAAATCCGCGACTGCCCGCGCAACGCTGCGAATCGCAAACCCGGCGCTTTAATGACTTTTTTCTTTCAAGTGTCCCGAACTTTTGACACCAAGTTCGAAAAAAATCGGACACTCCGTTGTTGTGTTACGCAACATTATGTAATCGCATGTCAGGCCAAAATTGAACGAAAATCGTCATTTTGCATGCGTTTGTGTTACAAAATACTGCTTTTTTTCTAAATTGCTTTATAACACTGAATAATTGTGTCTTCTGAGCCTTTTGATTAATTAAATTGGTCTTTATATTGATCAAAATACATTTCTCAAGCATAAAAAATTACAAAAACAAAGAAATACATCAGAAATAAAACAATAGAATCTACATAAGAAATTCATAAACAAATAGAATACAAAAAATTAATTTGAAATTTCTGAATTTGTCAATTCAATACTGTTGTCTATGCTACTCAGCAACTTTTAGAAAACATTTGGGCTTCATAACTATATTTATTAAGAATACTTAACGATTTCATAAAAAAGCATCTAATTTGCATACGCGAGTATGCCTAAATTACATAGCTGCAACATTTAAATATTCAAAATTAGTAATGATCAAATAAAAACACAGAAATAAATGTGCGCTACGCCATAACTTGCGCGAAGCGCACTCACGAGCGCGAACGCGAAGTCCCTTGCGGCGGGGCCAGGCCCGCCTAAGGGCCTGGAAGCTCTGGGTTCTAGACGCTCTTGGTGCAATCTGAGCCCTATTTTTGGAGGATTTAAAACCTTTTTTTTTTCTGTTGTTTTTAGGGTGGAGCTTAGGTTTGAGAAAATTATTGCCAAAATTTTTTCCATGAATCTGAAGATATGAATGAAATAACTCAATGAAAATTAGCATTCACAATATCACTTACATAGTATCAATACATTTGGATTATTATTCAGAAAAAAAGAAAAAAAAAAAAACCTTACCACAGTTGTTAAGAGGTCTATGTAGCTGATGCTTTTAAAATCCTATTTTATCCTATCACTATTGCTATTTAAATCCTGCAAAGTTGACATCCATGAAGTTATCTTGGGTGTGGATGAAGATTCAGATTCAAAATTCCCGATGTAAAGTTTTGATTTGGTATGCAAAACAATGTCACTACGGCCGCCATGAGCGATGGAGACTATCCCTTCGACATATCGTACAAAATGCATGTTGTTTGCTTTTCCCGATTTGGTGATGAAGTCAAACTCTGTTCCATATTTGCTGTTGTAACATTGTCCCTTTTTACGCTCCATTTTCCACCATTTATGGTCCAAAACTAGAGAAGAAGAAGGAGACAAAATACGGTCGACGTTCGCTAGCGACATCACAACTGCATCACACACAATACACACGTTGCACTAACGATAACATCAACATGTATGTTCACGCGAATGCGCTGTTTTCGTCTTTCACTGTGTGTACACTATTAAGATCAACGTGCATGTACTTTGAATGGCCTTCCGCCTTCACTACGAATGCCCTGTTTTCGTGTGTTGCTTTCATGTGCACGACGTACGTACGCGCCGCCGTAGTAGAACTACATAGAACATGCATATAAACACGTGCGTGAGTGGTCATAATATAATACATGTATAATGGCGCTCATATTCGTAATTTTTAAAGGTGCATTCGATTTTCGTATAAAGGGTAAAATTCGTAATAATTAACGAATTTTTCGTAACAGTTTGCAGCTATGTAAATTAGCATAAATTAATGTATGTGAATTTTCCAAAAAAAAACATATCAGCGACACCCTTTACATGTGCAGCGACGTTCGTGCAAAATTTCACGGCAATCGACCATCCGCGGCAGAGATCTCAGGGGGATCAAATTGACCCCCCCCCCCAGTCAAAATCTCCTCTTGAAAAT
The DNA here is from genome assembly GCA_940671915.1 of Paracentrotus lividus. Classification (NCBI taxonomy): domain Eukaryota; kingdom Metazoa; phylum Echinodermata; class Echinoidea; order Camarodonta; family Echinidae; genus Paracentrotus; species Paracentrotus lividus. Next base: position 18,008,625 of record CALNVZ010003430.1, on the reverse strand, counting down.
GCCAGTCTGAATAGGGTTAACCCTTACTGAACATGCATTGCCCCCCCC
>CALNVZ010003430.1:17994774-18008552 GCA_940671915.1 Paracentrotus lividus | reverse complement strand
CCCCAAACAATAGTTAAAGTGAACATAAAAAATTTGGTGAGTTTAGATATCAAATTCAGCTCAGTTCACAAATACTGTTATTGAAAAAAAAATCTGTACAAGTTTCCACATAAAAGGATTACCTATAAAGTTTCAAGTTAAGACTTCCGTAAGAGGGCAAGTACAAACTATTTTACAACTTTGTCAAATGCGTTACCAACAAATAATTTACAACTTAATTATGTAATGATTCCTCTCAACTACTTTTCATATTTTGGGTAAAGCTTCTCGGACAAACTGGCAAAATAGTTTGGACTTGTGCGAGAGAGCAGAACAAGTAACATACCTTTGCCTTGGAAGCGGTGAGCCTGTTCAGCAAGTTCAATGAGCTTTGGGTTGATGACCTGTTTAGCCTCTGTGAGCACATTGACAAGGTCTGGTGCCTGCTTCACGTTGCCGCCGGTGAAGAAGGTGTAGGCTGTACCAGTGCGGGTGCTTCGGGCAGTACGCCCAATGCGATGCACATAGTCCTCAGACGAATTGGGGTAGTCATAATTAATGACAAACTTGATGTCGGTCACATCTGCAAGGGCGTTACAGTGAATGGCATGCCAACAGAGCAGGGTAGTGTTGGCAAATGATCACCGTAACATAAGGTGAAGCAAGGGGGAATAAAGGGTACAGTGTGAGTATACAAATTTGGTGGCAGCGCCCCCTTTTGGCAGACCATTATGAATGATCCACCAGGGACAAACCCTGGAAAGAAAAAGATTATAGCATCTGAGCACTCGCATAACCCTTTCTCTCTCATGCACTAGATACTTCTCCCAGTGAAAACAGAACAAACTGGCCTTTGATGCACACTCCCCCGAACACAAATTAATATAAAACAAAATTCTAGGAAAGTACATCTACTTACCACATAATCTGTAAATAAAATAAGGATGTTAAAATCTTCAGTAAGAGGGAGCATGCATCAGGAGAACATAACATAACATAGGGTTGTAATGTTACAATGACTCTGACCAAGAAATAGTGAATTCTTGGCTTTTCATCAAAGAAACAATAAAGTGAATGTTAAAAATCGGCCAGTATTATCTGTTCCATTTCACTGGTCAGTTTATCAAGATGTTCTACGAATATCAGCACAGGATACAGCCACTGCAAATGTTTGCAATGGCTGTACACAAAGCAGTGGCAGGTTGGGAAACCAACGTTACTACAAATACCACACATGCACTTCTGTGTAGCCAAAGTTTCTTTATTCTCCCTTCACACATCGGTCAAATATACAACCAGTCTACAGGACGACTGTCTAGTCCCGTTGACAATGTACTCTTTGGTTTTTAGTGCAGCTATTTTTCTTTTAAAATAAAAATGGTTAAGAATGACAGAGCACAATAAAAAGAAGTCAACGGGCTAGGAGAATGGTACTCACTGATCCATGGTGTATTTCCATGAAGAATGGGTTGGTGGCAGGAGGTCCCAAGACATGACAAGTGGCTTCCTCAGCGCGCGTGCGGGAGAGGCTCTATCCAAGGTGAGTTACGGACAGGATGAACAATATCCTGCTCTCACAATTCCAGCCAAGTTGTAGAAAACAAGATGTTCCGACCACACAGACAAGTAAGACGGTAACGTCCCACTAGTGGTTGGATGGCTCAAAATCTCATCACAGTACTGTCTCTGGGTTTTTTTCTCTGGAACAGTCTGTAAAACCTTGCCACTTGGATCACAATGTTGCCCAACATTGCTTATTGGTCTTAGGTAAAGCTCCTCCTATCTTTCTTTTTAACGGGACAAGAAAAGTTTTGGGCAAAAACTATGCTTTCAAGACTTCTTTTAAAAAGTTTTGTCAAGAAATATTGAACAAGCTTTGGGTTGTCAGTTTGATCTATATTTTGTAATTCCCAGGATCTTGACAGGACATAAAATAAAGGTAACGTCCATAGCTTGGACTACCGTTAGAGGGGAAATGTCTTTATCCTGAGATGGAAGCCATGGTTTCATTCCAGGCACACACAAAGACAAAGTCAGACGATTGCCTCTCCCCGCTCAGTACGGTCGACGACGTGTCATGCCACGGGCCCTGCCGCAATAATTCTTTTATCTACAGAGAAAGAATAGAAAACTGAGAAGGGTTGCATCATAGAGTCTCTAAGACAACAAAGTCAGAGAGGACAACATGTACAAATGAAGCTTTACAGCTCTTGAAAACAATCAATTTCTGAGCCCCGCCACTGCCATTTCGATACTCATTTACATCTTAATGCCTAGACTTCTCCTCTCCTCACCAACTCTATTTTCACACATGCACACTTGACCTGTTAACATCTTAAAGTTCAGGTGGTCGCTGTTGGACACATACATGTATACCACAAAGTGAAAGTTAGTATTAGATAATGTGTTTACAGTAAACATCAAAGTGACTTCATCATGTTATTAAGATATTACGGATGAAGAAAAAATATTTCGTCATGTATCATAAAGGATTTATCAACTGGCCCTAGTTTGCAGTACAGGTATATTAATATACAAACCTAGACCACGGGAAGCTACATCTGTTGCCACGAGGATTGGTGCTTTCCCATCTCGGAACTCTGCAAAGATAAAGCATTCAATTACATGGTTGAGAAAAATGGTCTTTAGATACACAGTCTCCAGTAATTATTATCAAATGGTGAATTAAACTTGTAGCTTTCTTATAAGTTTTGCAATTCCTGTAATTTAGTTTCTAATAGGACCCTGATGATAAACATTTGTTTACTTAGGGTATCCCTCCTTTCTATTTTTCAATATGTCAAATATTCACTAAATATTTATTTAGTATAAATATATTTTTACATGTTTTGTGTTTTCAAAATGGATAATAAATGAAATGAAAAATTGCCTGACAAATATACTAGGTTTACTCATTCACTAAAACAATGCGGGAAATCGTCAACAATAATTAATAATTAATAATTGCATCATTATAAGAGATAAGAATACAGCACAATAATGATGCGACCCAAGAAGCAAGTGTTTGGCTCCTCACCTGAAAGCACCCAATCTCTCTCAGGTTGAGACTTGTCTCCATGAAGGCACATTGCTGGCCACCTATAAGCAAAAACAGGAAAGACATTACAAAAGTACAATGACAAAACATGGAAATACAGTCCACCTCCAATATAAAGAGCATGGATATGAGTTGATCATCATAACAAAGCCGTAATTTATGCAGACCTTTTTTGTCTACTCTTCAGTATGAACAGATTTTGGAGATGTTAACAAATATTCATTGTAGATCTCTACCAAAACATCATCCAAATTCATCTGACATAGCAATAACAACAAGAGAACACAATTTTTAGAATGAAGTAATGTACTCACCCATCTCGTCTCATTCTTCGTACCAGGTCGTCGGTTCTTCGTTTGGTTTCAACAAAGACGAGGGTCTTGTTCTCTGCTTCTCCCATGATCTCTTCTAGTAGAAGGATTAGCCTGTTTGGGGGGGGGGGTGCAATAAATCAAAGAGAAAACATGTTCAGTATGCTTTAAATGCCTATGATAAAATGGTATAATAAAAAGACTTTCTTAGTCGCAAGTCGCAAAAAAGACTTAGTAAATTATATTATTATGCTAAAAATATTGATAAATCAATGAAAAATTTATTTTTTTGAATGTGACTTTTACTTCCATGATACTTTTTTCCCCCTACGTGACATGATCTTCTTTCAAAAAGGGATCCTTTAAATTTTTCACATTGTTCCAACTGAAGTCCACTCCTGTTACAAGCGCAATATTACATGACAAGGAAATTGTCCTGGTCCAAATGGCAAACCTACAGTTTATGCACATGTTCTATATTTATGCAAGATATAACTAGAACAAGGCTTGTCATGACCTCTGTACGGGAGTGGACTTGTATAATTTTGTTTCTAATAGGATGTGTACTCACTTCTTGTCCTTCTGATGGTCCTCGCACACGTCAATGATTTGTAGGATGTTGTGGTTAGCAGACAGTGTGAGTGAACCGATGTTGACCATGATGTAGTCCCTGATGAAGTCTTCAGCTAAGTTCCTCACATCCTTGGGCCAGGTGGCACTCCACATCTGAACCTGTCTGTCAGGCTGTTGGGAAGCACGAAGGATAGATGATTAATAAAATTCAAAACAAACTTTCGAAGGTTTATTTACCCAAATGCCCAGGGCAGCGTTCCCACTATTAAAACAAAATTTCCAAAAGTTTTCCCCGATGGATTTTCCAAAATCCAGGATGAGTATTTGGCCCTATTTTCACCAATATCAACCTGAATGTGGTGGCCATGACGATTTCTCGTGAAACTTCCCGACTCTTCCCTGTCAAGGCATTTTTCTCAAATTCAACTGTTCTGACTGAAAGTGGTGAAACTCAGTAAGAGAGAACATGAATGGTTACCAGCAACCAGTGGAGCAAAAGCTTTCAAGATCTTGGGTTCTGAAAAGCACTAGTAACTTGGTTTCAACCCATGGATCTACCTGCACTTCACTCTTTATCATACAAAATTCAAACAAGTAGTTTGTCCCTTTTCTAGTACATCTAAATTGGACACTACCATGAGCAAGCTGGCTGTTGTTCCATTTACCATATAAAGTTATCTGACACCACTTTTCGCAGAAGGAATTCATGTTTTCATTTTCTCAGGTTCCTTACCCTGATTTGTTCCATGATTTTCCTTATCTGTGGCTCGAAACCCATGTCCAGCATGCGATCAGCCTCATCTAGCACTACATATGTACACCGCCTCAGGTTGGTCTTGTTATTCTCCAGGAAGTCAATCAACCGACCTGGCGTTGCAATGCAGATCTCAACACCTGAACAAAGGAGAGAAGGGTTAGTACCACAGGTTATTCAGATATCACAATGGATAAATATAGATGCTCCACAATAGCTAAGCAGAGAGTTTTCATGAAACGCAGTTGTCTTTATGGAATATACTACCTACACCTGGGGGTGCATCACCATTTTTGCTTCAATTTTTGCTTCATTCATTTTTTTTACTTCAAAAAGTGGCTATTCATTATGCATAAAAAACCAAACAAGCACAGGTAAGCAGAAGAGATTTGTTCAGAATTGCACCCAAGTCTTTGCAGTGCAAAGCATCAGAATCTGAATGATGCCAACATCTTTGTAATCCAGATGTTTATACCGAGGCAACAAACAGTATGAGACAAATGCAGAAGATATGCTAGGCTTACCTCGTTCAAGATCTCGGAGCTGTTGTCCCTTCGGAGCTCCACCATATACACATGTGCTCTTGAGCTTTGATGCACGTCCAAATTGGAACGCTACCTGCTGAACCTGTTGTGCCAGTTCTCGAGTGGGTGCTAGAACAAGAGCCTGCAATTTTTTTCAAAATAAAAATCAATTTTGTAAAGAATAACAGCCATCAATTCATGTTATGAGGTGTTTACCACCAGGCCACTTTGCTTTGTTGTCCTGCAAAAATAAATTTGCACAAATAACAGGTATGTTTGAAAATCACCTAGTTATAATGCAATTTTGATTTCTCCATTTTTTATATAAAGGGAGGAGACTAGTGAGAATGACAACTTTTGCCAAGTAAATTGCATCATACTTAGCCCTCATTTAGTTTTCTTCAATGAAAGATAACCTCATTTGTCTGCACGTTTTTCAAATCCATTTGTTTTCCCCTAATGTTTCCATGAATAAGGACACGGTACATCTGGAACTCATAATCTAAATATAAGGAAATTTTCAGTTTTAACTGGTTACAATAATGATAGTAACTATTCATAGTCTAAAGCACTTACGATTGGACCATCGCCTCTCTCCAGGAATGGTTGGTGATTTATATGAACGATTGCAGGCAAGAGATACTGTAGCGGAAAAAAAGACAGAGGGTAAATTTTAAATAAATGTCATACAACAATTGTCAAATTAAACACAACCTGTGACAGACAGATACACCTGTATAAAAGGCACTACCCTTTCAATACACATATTAACGTATCTGATCTTTAAACTTGATCTGCAATTCGAGAGTCAAAATTTTCTCCAATTGGATGGTTTACAATATTATCAAGCGCTATGATCAGTCTAGAAATAATTATCATTACATGATTAACTAGAATCACATTGAGGGAATGAAATTACTTACTGAAAGTGTCTTTCCAGACCCAGTTGCAGCGATGCCAACAAGGTCTCTTCCACTGAGTGCTATAGGCCAACCTTGTGACTGGATTGGAGTGGGATGTGAGAATCCGCATTTGGACAGCTCACCCATGACATAATCTGCAGAAGGGAATAATGATGGTTAGGAGAGAAATTATAATAGCAATAATAGCAAATAAGACAAGGTAATGATGTACAATTTTTATTTCTATTGAAACATACTAAATAATCAAATTTTACTAGCTTTTGGTACTTCAATAAATTATTTAGCAGAATGCATCAACTTTGTATAAATTTTTTTTTTTTGTTTTCAAAATCATTGCACAAACCGGGAAAATACCGTACTATTGCAATAGGCGTCTTATATTAACCAACTGGTAAAATTTAGCAGTCCAACATAGATTTACTTCATACAATTAGAAGCCTGAAAGGTGTCTTAAGATATTATTTTAGATATTTTACATATTATGGGGTTTGCAAGACACTTTTCATAGTACTTACCTGGAAAGCCTGCTTCGTGGAATTCAAACACTGGCCTCATTGGATCTTTCCCTCTGACTGTGATCTCTTTGGCTTCGCAGAAACCTTGAATGTCCGTCTGATTGAGGGAACAGGAGACAAGATATTACAGTATGACTGGAAATGAGGGGAGTGTTATGAATAAAATATTGCAAGAAAAATATATGAAGATTGAAGACTTTACAGTGTCTGTGGAGAATATAATCAGCATAAACGTTTCTATCAGATTGACGGATTGAGTGCATTAAACCACATTTGGTAATTTCCTATGCACAGTAACATCAATAGTGAACTTAAAAAAAAAAAGAAAAAAGGAATAAACTACTTACAAGTGGCCTTGCTGTTACATCTGGATGTTCTCTGTAGAAGTTCTTTTTGAAAGGTGTGAGTTTGTCAACATCCCATCTGGGTTTTCGTAGCCTTTCTCCTGGTTGTCCAAACTTTTCTTTGAAACCACCCCCACCTCCTCCACCTCCCATACCACCAGAACCTCTACTCCCGAATCGTGGAGGTCCTCCAAATCCTCCTCCGCCTCCTCGTCCACCACTGAAATGAAAACAGGGATAAAAGAATATTAATTTGAATTTGTATCAATTTCATTTTATATTTCAGTATTTCCATTGTCCGAGGAACCTGATCATCGCTGTCCTGTACACACTGAACAATGTGGGTAAATAAAAAAAAGAGAAAGATAAAATATGAAATGAGATGCCACTAGGGGAGGGGGGGGTGTCACTCAAAGACAAAAGTCCTACCCATGTGTGTAATTTTGTTCAAACACCCTGACAATTGACCCTAAACATCGTATTGCATAGTCAAATTTGCACCCCTATTTGACACCACACTGGAAAAAAACATACCCTAAATGGCATAAACACTGTGAAATTTAGTCCTCAAAACAGCAATTTCAAGCTGAAAAAAAACCCTATTTTGATAAAAAATTGAAATGAAACACCCCTAAACGTCAATGACGCCAAAAGGCGCAAGGCAGACCATTTTTTAGGTACTCCCTAAATGCCAGAACAGTCTCAAATCATGCCTAAATATCATCTTGAACATCTCACTTTTAACATAAAATAATTTTAAACTTGTGGGGAAAAACAAACTTGTGAAAAAAGGAGCAAAACTGGTATAAATAATACACTCAAATTTGTATGTAGAACTTTTGGTCATCAATTTACTCTCTCCTTGTTCAGTGTAGAAATGTTCAAAAAATCAACATTTTTACATTTTATGGTAGTTGAGTTTATATTTCCCGATGTATTAGTGCAAGTGTTCCTCTTTGAAAAGGGTAATATTTACAGGAAATCTATTGTTCTGCATTGCATTGAGCTCAATGCAAAGGGTCACAATTTATGCATCGACATTTTGTAAGGGATGCATCGTGGGCACTGCAATCTCTGAATGGGGCTCACCTACCCTTTTTTGTGGACTCGCATGCGAAGTCAATCATGTGGTAAAGTGACCACCATCCGCCCCCCCCCCCCCCCCCCGGTATGATTCAGATTTTGTGAAAAAAACGGTTTGAAACTTTTCCTGAGACAACTACCAACCCTGTGCTATAAGTATTATTTGGAAACAAACGCCTGAATCAATGACATGCAATGGCAAAAATATTCTAAAGACTAAAAATCCAACTGCAACTCAAGCAGATCTTGAGATATTATGATAAGGGGACCTAAAAACATGCCTTCGACACTTTTGGCTTTGAATTAAAACTCAGAACAGATAAGATAGATCTAGGCCTACGCATTATAAAAATTGACACTTCACATGCTTAAAAATAATGTTAATCCCCCAAAAAATTGGCAAGAAAATTATCAAAGATTGAAACATAATATTCTAAAAAAATGTTATAAAATGGCTCTGTGATTTTACGCATCGTGGGTGGTCAAAACGTGTTACGTGTGATGCTGTATTTTCAATGCAAAGGCTCTCCGTGCAAAAAAAACACGAGCTGGGCGGGGCTTATTTACTCTCTTGATGGATGGCCATGATGTACATGCAGATCTCGAGCTTACTTACCAAAAATTTCAAGGGATATAAATCCCTTCAAATTTTTTGGTAAGAAGCTCAAGATCTACTAGGCCTAGAGCTAGCAAAATGTCATTATTAAAAGCGCCAACACACTTCCCTGTATTGTGCGATGAAACGTCAATGCAGTGATTGCTAGATACTTTAGATGGGGCGCCGCTGCATCAATCGCCTGTGGCTCGTTGCAGCGCGACCCCTATCTAAAACTATCTCGCGGTGCACTGCATTACCGCTATTGGCGCTAACTCGCGCTCGGAAGTGTGTTATTGCTATATTAATCCCAAAATAAATGACATGAAAAACGATCGAAACATTATAAAAATTGACACTTCATCCCAAAATAGATGACATTGACAGACATGAAAATTAAATAAGCCTTAAATAAAAGACAATGAAAAATAATTGAAGGGTGCATTCTTAAAAAGTTGGGCAATGTTTAATGGTCGAATGAATTTAATAATAGGATTCTGATGAGCTACTGCATAAACTATCCAAGTGTGCATGCAGGCAAGTTAGACAAAATATATAAATTTACAATTTAACGTTAGAATCTAATTTTTAGATCTAATATTTTTTTTTTTTTTTTTTTTTCATGTTCATGAACTTTCTTTCACAAAATTTCCCCAACTCAACTGCTCTTAAAACATTATTTCAAAGACAATACTCAATCATGTGGCAAATTTAGATTTTATATGGATAGTGGTGCCTAATTTCCTTCTTTTCCACATAATATCCTAACAAAGATAAGTTCTTCCATCCATTCTAATTGCGTGGAACATTTCACTCTGACAAGTGACATCACAACATTGACTTTACACAGTAAAATTCCATTCCCCTATTGACATGCATGCGTATTCATTCATTCACACAGCCACCATGCACACAAATTAGACAATTCCGGATTCTACCGGCGTTTTAAAACCCTTGAATTATTGTACTTACCCTCCATTTCGTCTGTCACCCCTGTCAAAGGATCTACCTCTGTCTCCAAATCTTGACATATTTGATATTTAGTAAGCCGAGTTATAAGAAATAAAGGTGTTATGTGTATTTTTCTGGTCAATCCGGTAGTAAAAAATGTAAGTTCTGTATGAGGTAGGCAGCGTGCAAGAAAAAAGTGGCTTTGTCGATGTAAGAGGGGAATTACATAGAGTTAAAGAAAATATTCATCCGCTCATCAATAAATGCCAGCAAAGTCAGTGTAATGCCATGTGAATGATTGTTTAAATTACTGTTTTCTCAGATAAATTAAGTAAAATTTGAATAACAATGTAAATTGAGATTGTGTAATTTGATACTATTCACCAAAGAACTACATTTCGGCCAACTTTATGCGGAGTACGAACCAGCGTTTTCAAAGAAACGTGCACATCGGCCGGACGGATGACGTCACTTATCAGGCGACGTTTTCAAGTCGCGCAGCGTCATACAGGTTCACGAGGAGTTCACATTTTGCTCAGCTCACGAGCGAGCGAATAGAACTGAATTAGTCTAAAAACGCGGTCACTAGTTAAATTTAAACGATATTCCTAACAATGTTTTGATGAATTAAAACCTAGTACACTTTAAAAATCGATATATCACAAGACAGACCATCATAAAATTATAATGATATGAGTTCTATTACTACAGAAAATTGTTTAATTTGTATTCGTATCCATAATGCAGTCTCATAATGTATGATTTGAAATAAAGACGAGTTTGTTTTCACAAACTAAGAGAATAAAAAGTTCATAGCTCTTTAAATGTTAACATTGCCCCCCCCCCCCCCCCCCCCGTTATATTCGAAATCCGACATGATTGATTCGGTAGAAAAAGCCAACCCCTAGGCCTTTTATCTTCGCTTTCCTCCTTTTTGAATCAATCATTTAAAGCCCACCCACACCTGCCCTGACATACTTTCTAATAAATATCCGGTATTAATGATGAACCCAATCATGCAGCCCCAAAACAATAGAGGCACGGATCCAGGGGGGGGGGGGGGGGTGGGTGGGCCGACGGGCAAAAAAAAAAAGGCCAAAAAAAAGGGGGGGGGGCCGACCGACACACTTGACCTACCTCCTCTATGGTTTGATATGACATACTTGATCTGCCGAAGGCCGAAATTATGACTTGTAACACCTACCGCTTATCGATCGCTAGCGTGACGGGGAAAAAATTATAAAAAACTGATGTAACTTTTTACTCGCCTGGTGTGACAGGAAAAAAATTTGGGTGCTCCAAATCTCCGGATCCGTTACCAGTTTCTAAATTAATATGAGTTATCCGTGTTTCTTTCCTGGCGACATAGTAACAAGGTATTCAACTAACATGCGCGTATTCTGGGGGGGGGGGCTTTTCGGGCCCGGGCCCCCCCGGGGGCGCGCGCAGGGGGGCGCCGAAAAGATGAAGAAAAAGGAGAAGAAAAAAAGAAAGAAGAAAAAGGAGAAAAAATGGAGAAAGGGAAAAAGGGGGAAAGAGGAAGGGAAAAAGGGGGAAAAGGAAGGAAGGAAAAAAAAAAAAAAAAAAAAATAAAAAGAGAGAGAGAGAGAGGAGGAAAAAAAGGAGAGGGGGAGGGGCACCCTTAAAAAAATGGGGGGGCGGCAAATCGACAGTAAAACTAAGGGGCGCCAAATTGAACTTGAAACTTAGGGGCGCCAATCGACCTAAAATTTAGGGGGCGCCAAATCGACCTTAATTAGGGGCGCCAAAGTGACAGTAAACTAGGGGCGCCAAATCGACCTTAAATTTAGGGGCGCCAATTGACCTTAAACTAAGGCGCGCCAAATCGACCTTAAAATTAGGGGGCGCCAAATCGACCTTAAATTTAGGGGCGCCAAATCAGACAGTAAAACTACAGGGGCGCCAAATCGACCTTAAATTTAGGGGGCGCCAAATCGACAGTAAACTAAGGGGCGCCAAATTGACTTAAACTTATAGGGTGCAAATCGACCTTAAATTTAGGGGGGCGCCAATCGACCTTTAATTTAGGGAGGGTGCGTCAATCGACAGTACAATAAGGGGTGCCAAATTGACCTTAAACTCTATAGGGGCGCCAAAATCGACCTGAAATTTAGGGGGGCGCCAAATCGACCTTAAATTTAGGGGGGGCGGCCAAATCGACATTGAACTACGGGGAGGTCAATTGAGCTTAAACGTAGGGGCGCCAAATTGACCCGAAACTTAGATTGGGGGGGCCCAAATCGACTCTTTAATTTTAGGGGGGGGCGTCAAATCGACAGTAAACTAAGGGGCGCCAAATGGACCTAAACTTAGGGGCGCAAATCGACCTTAAAATTAGGGGGCGCCAATCGACCTTAAATTTAGGGGGCGCCAAATCGACAGATAACTAAGGGGCGCCAATCGACCTTAAATGATTTAGGGCGCCAAATCGACAGTAAACTAAGGGGCGCCACAAATTGACCTTAAACTTATAGGGGTGCCAAATCGACCTTAATTTAGGGGGGGCGCCAAATCGACATTTAATTTAGGGAGGGCGTCAAATCGACAGTAAACTAGGGGTGCCAAATTGACCTTAAACTTATAGGGGCGCCAAATGCGACGCTGAAATTTAGGGGGTCGGCGCAAATCGACATTAACTTTAGGGGGCGCCAAATCGAGCATTGACTAACGGGGGATCAAATTGAGTCTTAACTAGGGGGCGCCAAATTTGGACCCGAAACTTAGATGTGGGGCGCCAAATCGACCTTAATTTAGGGGGGGGCGTCAAATCGACAGTAAACTAGAGGGCGCCAAATCTGACCGTTAAACTTAAGGGCGCCAAAATCGACCTTTAAAATTAGGGGGCGCAAATCGACAGTAAACAAGGGTCGCCAAGATCGACCTTAAATTTAGGGGCGCCAAATCGACGTACAACTGAAGGGGGCGCCAAATTGAATCCTTAAACTTATAGGGGCCAGCAATTGACTAAATTTAGGGGGCGCGCCAAAATCGACCTTAATTTAGGGGGGGGCGTCAAATCGACAGTAAACTAAGGGGTGCCAGATTGACTTAACTTAGGGGTGCCAAATCGACCTTAAATTAAGGGGCGCAAATCGACAGTAAAACTAAGGGCGCCATATGGACCTCAAACTTATAGGGGCGCCAAATCGACCTGAAATTTAGGGGGCGGCGCCAAATCGACCTTAAATTAGGGGGGGGCGCGCAAATCGACATTGAACTACGGGGGAGTCAAATTGAGCTTAAACGTATAGGGCGCCAAATCGACATTGAACTACGGGGGAGGTCAAATTGAGCTTAAACGTTGGGGCGCAAAATTGACCCGAAACTTAGATGGGGGGCCAAAATTGACCTGAAAGCTGAGGGGCGCGCCTAATTGATATGAAACTTAGGGCGCCGAATCGACCTTAAACTAAGTAAGGGCGCCAAATTGAAAAGGGGGAGGAGATAGGGGCGCCCTTAAAAAATTTAGGGGGCGCCAAATCGACAGTAAACTAAGCAACGCCAATAAACTTAGGGTGCCGAATGGACTTAAACTAAGGGCGCCAAATTGAGCTTAAACATAGGGGCGCCAAATTGACCTTTCACATAACACTGTTCGTCATAAAGGTGGAATATTTTTTCTGGCATCAAAGCGACTTATTGTATTGCTCCGTTATTAAATTTCTTGAATGTGTTTGTCACCTGCTATCACTTTCCTGGGGAGTCCTGCGGTTATATCTATTGGACGTTCCGAAGTCCAACACTTCTATAGTTTTATTAAAACCTCCGTAATTTTAAAAGAGGGAGATTATTTCCTTGCAAAAAAAAAAAAAAGTTTTTTAATACGCAATTAAATACACACAATTAGAAGTAATGGACTCATTTTTCCGGTCCATTTTATATTTATCACAATAATTTGAGTTTAGAGGAAAGAAGAACTATATAAATATATTTTGTTCAAAACAACGTATTGACCCACTCAAAAAGGCGACAAACAACCAATCATTTAAATAACTGTAACCAGAAAGATAAAATTAAAACCAAAAAGAATTATAAAAAGGAAAACAACGTTACTGAGAGTCATGTATTGATATTGTTATATTTATTTTGTAGTTCTATATAAAATTAAATCTTATAGATTTATGGGATCATATTAAATAGGTCTCGT
>CALNVZ010003430.1:17975687-17990477 GCA_940671915.1 Paracentrotus lividus | reverse complement strand
AACCTGAACTTAAGGGGGTGCCAAATCGCTCTTAAATGATTATTAAAGGACGCCAGATTGAGCTCAAATGTAGGGGCGCCGAATTGACCTGAGACTTAGGGGTGCCAAATTTATCTTAAACTCAGTGGCTTCAACTATATCCTATTTACCTGAAACTAAGGGGCCCCAAAAAACACACACAAAAAAAACAACAGAAGGGGTCTTTAAAATGGTCTCTATCTAGAAATAGCAAAATTTTAAAATTCCATGCCTCCTGGTTTGTATATACATAGCAAAATTTTCGCTCGCGCTTCGCGCTCGCATCATCTTTTCCAATTAATTTATTACATTGTGTCGAGGAACGCGTAAAATGATCTGTTTTCTAATCATTCGAATGCATCAAAATTTCCGTTCCCTATTTGCACACGCCTATGTTTTTCTTCTTTTACCAGAATTTACATTATGTGATTCTAACCGTCAAAACATTTAAATTTACTTGTTTTCATGTTACATTTTTTATTTATTCATTTCTTTTTTTTAATATTATTATTATATTTTTTTTTTTGCATTTCAAATTTATTTTCAACATATTAGCGGCGTCAAATTGAGCTTACACGTACGGGCGCCAAGATGACCTGAAACTTATGGGGGCAGTGAATTGAAGTTAAGGCGATGTCAAATCGATTTTAAAATTAAGGGCGCCAAATTGAGCTTACACTTATAGGGCGCCCAAATGATCTGAAACTAAGGGGCGCCGAATTTACCTGAAACTAAGGGGGCAACAAATAGGTTTTTAAAATATGGTCTCTATATAGATAGAGCAAAATTTTCGCTCGCGCTTCGCGCTCGCATCATTCCCCCCCCCAATGAATTATTACATTGTGTTCCTGAGGAACGCATGAAATGTCCTGTTTTCTAATCATTTGAATACATCAAAACTTCCGTTCATGCTTCGCGCTCGCCTGTGTTTTTCCTCTTACCAAAATTTACATTATGGGATTCTAACCATCAAAACATTTCAATTTATTTGATTTCACGTTACATTCATTTTTGCATTTCAAATTGACCTAAATCTTAGGGGGCGCCAAATTAAGCTTAAACGTAGGGGCGTCAAATTGACCTGAGACTTAGGGATGCCAAATTTATCTTAAACTTAGGGGCTCCAACTTTATTTTGAACTTAGGGAGGTGTGCCGAATTTACCTGAAACTAAGGGGCAACAACTTGGTATTTGAAATATGGTCTCTAAAATTTTTAATTCCTCCTGGTCTGTATATACATAGCAAAATTTTGGCTCGCGCTACGCGCTCGCATCATTTCTTTTCCCAATGAGTTATTACATTGTGTTCCTGAGGAACGCATGCAATGCCATGTTTTCTCATCATTCAAAGCCATCAAAATTCCGCTCTCGCCTGTGTTTTTCCTCTGACCATAATTTGCATTATAGGATACTAATCATCAAGACATTTAAATTTATTTGAATACACGTTACATTTATTTTTGCATTTTCCCAGGGGCATCAAAATGGCGCCAATTCAAACTAACATTTAGGGGGCGCCAAATGATTAGTTGGCCCCAAATTGAGCTTAAACTTAGGGGCGCCAATTTTATCTTAAACTTAGGGAGGGAAGCAGAAGGATAGATAAGCAGCTAGATAGATAGATATTCATCTCTCTTTCATAATCATGTAAAATTACTGGGCAACATGCGGACTTTAAATTATGGAGGCCAAATTGATCCTAAACTTCAGGTCTCTATTACAAAGAACAAAATTTTCGATCGCGCTTCGCGCTCGCTTCATTTTCCAAAGAGTTATTACATTGTGTTCCTGAGGAATGCATATAATGTCACGTTTTCAGAGATCATTCCGATACATCAAATTTCTGCTCGCGATTCACGCTCGCCTATTTTTTCTTTCTTGTAACCAGATTATGTGGATTCTGAACAACAAAACATCAATATACATATTTTGTTTGATTTCACATTACTTGATGGACAAATTTCACATGATTTTATATGGCTTGCTTTCAAATCGTTTTGATGGACAAATTACAGCTCCCGTTCATATGATATTCTGATGAAGAGCTAAACAAAATTGATACCCCTAATTGCTTAGAATTCTTTGCTTTCTGATCTTAAAGTAGAGGGGGAAAAAATCTGATCGCACTTCGCGCTCGTATTTAGAAATATTCGTATTTTTGTCTATAGCGGTAATACCTCATATACCTAGAAATTCTTTTCCATGAACTCACCATTGGCAAGTATTAAAAAAAAAAAAAAAAAAAAAAATTGAAAAAAAATAAAGATAAATAAAATAAATTATTATTCAAAATCCTTCAACATACATTTAAGCCGTAGGCCTATGTTTGCCTGGGGGGGGGGGGGGGGGGGGGGGGGGCGCCATATTTTGAAAAGTACACAGGGGTGCCAAATTCACATCGGGCCCCCCGGGGTACGAAATCCTGGATACGCGCCTGACTAACCTGTATAAAAGAACAATACATGGAATCAAGTTTGCATACATTAGTTGTTGCTATGTCAGGCAAGCCTCAGGCAAGCTTTCAGGTTTACGAACAACCTTTGTAGAGAAAGTATTTTCTTTTAAAGGGGGAGGGGCTCGTTGAGCTCGTTAACTCGTAGGTTTATTGTTTTGTTCGAACACGTTCAAGTTCAATTACCTTTGAACAATGCACATTAATTTTTTGCCATGCATGTTTCCACCACGGGACTCGACAATCCGACATCGGATGGTCGATTGAAAACTGACGGGTTCTTTATTTCGAAAATGAGCTCGTAAATCCGACAGGTTTGGGACTACTTTGAGACGGTTTTGAAACAATTAGTGAGACTTTTAAAAAAAAGTTTTGAGATTTTTTGAAACTTGTAGCGGAGAAGAATAAGTCCCCGCGACGTTTCATGAGTTTCGGGAATCTCGTCTCAAAGTAGTCCCAAGTCCTTTTTCGCCACGAAAAAAGATGTCTCTCGTACATTCCGTCGAGGAAACGGATTTGAGACTAATTTGAGACGGTTTTGAGATTCCCGAAACTCATGAAACGTCGTGGGAACTCAGGACTTTTTAAGGGGAATTTTATAATGTCTTGTACTGTCGGATTAACGAATCATACTAGTATTCTAAGTTTAGGAATAATTGAACAACTGTTACCATTTTGATAATAAATCAAATTAATATATGCTTCATTAAACGTTCAACGGCAGGGGCACTGTCCCTTACTTTCACGGGTGCGTCAGACCCCCCCTCTCCCCTTCCGTCCATAATGTACACAAATGCTTATTCTAACATGGGTCAGGTGGGGTAAACAAATACCTGTCGGAGAGGGTGGATAGCATTGCACCTTACATTCGAAGGGGCGTCAGACGCCCCCCCCCCCCTTCATCCACTTTTTTTTTTTTTTTTTTTTTTTTTTTTGCCATATTGTATTTCGTCTCCTCTCTATAGCTCGAGCAGCAGGCTTATACGGTGGTATCTCACTTCGCGGAGACGTCTCCGCGACGGAATAAAAATTATTAGAGACGTCTCCGTAGCTTAGGAAACTTTGGAAACAAAGGAGACTGAGCTATGGCAAAGCCATGCTGACAAATCCGTCTCAAATTCGTTTCAAAGTAGTTTCCGTGAAGTGAGATACCACCCTCACGCCACTTGTTAATATCAGAATTTTTTTGTTGCATCCCAACCCATTTTCAAATTCTTGATCAGAATCTTCCTCTTTCTCTTTCTGTCTTCGTTTTTTTTTTTTTTTTTTTTTTTTTTTTTTTTTTTCTTCTTCTTTTTTTTTTCACCATCCCTTCCGTTCCGGTCTGAGTCTGAGTCAAAATTATGTTGTTCATGAATATGGCATCGATTCCCTCACTCTTTCTATACGGTTCATCAATCCAACTTTCAACATTAAAAGATAAACAATGTGAGGTTTTAAATTGGGTATGAATTTATTTGTGATTTACATTTACATTCCTGATAAAAACATACTTAGAGAAGCTTTGTATTTTAAAATAGGATTATGCTCGTTAAGACATGTAAAATGGGAAACTCCGCCTCGACTACAGCTGTCGGCAAGTTCCATTATTTATCTGTTTATATAGCTCCTGCTTGTTTGTAACCAATCTTAATAACAAATATTAAAAAGTTAGTTTTTATATTTATGATTATAAGCTATGCATGCTTAGCCTATATACGTACAGAACCAATTATATAGGTGATCTAATATTGCATGTAGAATAATAAGCAATACTTTTTTCTCAAAAAATTTAAAAAATACATCTAAATTTTCTGCTTTACGGATCGTTTCAATGATAGAATTCGAGTTTCGGGTACTACATAATACAGATATATTAAAAAATGGAACTTCAAAACATGAATCATAATACAATACGTAATCAAAATAGACATATAGAATATGTATATACACAGCCCTCAGTAGTCCGAATAAATTTAGTATTCTTCTTCTTCTTCTTCTTCGATTAAAGACGTTCGTATTCGAGTTGATTTATTTATTTATTATTTTTTTAACGAGTTGTCTTCATCGTTTATGTCCGAATTAATCATCTTAATTGCGATTCAAGGGGATTTGGTCCGGGAGCACATTTTTTTAAAACAAAGTATAAAATCAAATTTTAAAAAATGAATGCCAAAATGGCATGGCGGCCAAATGCCTCAATCGCATATTGAAAATATGGCTTACGAGAACAAATTTTATGAGCATATCATTATAGACCAACAAATTAAAAAGAGAAACGTAAAGAACAAAATTTAGGATCCAAGCCAAATTTTCATGGGGAAGAGTACTTTAATTGTGTATTGATAATTATGGCGAAATTAATGTCGCTGGGGGGGGGGGGGGGGGGGGGGGGGGGGGGAGAACAAGCACCCCTACGCCACTTGAGTGCGCCAGATCCAGGATGAATTTAATAGACTGGTTTCTTCATGTATGATCCCCTCCTCCTCATGCCGTCCTTCATGCCCTTGATGTCCATCTGGGCACCCATCCTGTTTCTCATCTTGGCAATCTGTTCGGCCCCGTTGACTGCGGCTGACTTGAAGGTGTTGAACTTCTTGTTGAGTTTCTTCAGTCCTGCTTGGCTCTGGGCCTTCTGGGTCAGTTCCTGGATCCTACTGTAGTCCATGTTCCTTCCCATCATACCAGGGTTCACGGATTTCACTCGCTAGAAAAATAAAGAAGAGAGAGAAGCTTAAAGATAAATGGTAATGATAAAAACAACTAAGAAATATGTTCCTCCTAAATCAAAGGGTAATAATTGTTAAACCAGGATGAGCTCCTTTTTTTTAAAAGAGTTATATATTACGTGTAGGTAATTTTTTGCCAACTACCATTTTGGCGAATATTTTGTAGAGAACGTCTTTTCATGCTTCACTGAGCAATGTCAATAACTTTTAATCGGTGATTTCGTAACAAAATTTTATTTTTGTCAACATCGCACTTGTCCAAAGGCATGCTACATGACTGGGTGCCCTAAAATACAAAATAAGTTCAGGGTCAAATTAGACGGTTATGTTTTTTTTAAAGAGTTTTTGCAGTCCCACGTGCTAAGGCCAAAGGCCATAAACATAAACGAGAAATGTTGTTGATATGTTTTATACCGTGCGTCCCAAAAATAACTATACACTTTTGAAATGGCTATCAAATAAAAAAATATATGATTCTTGGGTAAAAAGATTTATATGTATATAAAGCTCATATCCTCAACTATCATTTGGCATTCTTCGGTGAAGAATGCCCACTTTTGTAAAGGACACAAAAATTAGCCTGCGCAGGAATTCGCTATTCATTTATCACCTTTGTATGGCACGCCATTTGGGATTCAACTAATAATGGAATGAATCTGCCAACAAGACTAAAAGGTATAGGCCTACCGAAAGTCATAAATAAAATATCAATATTATGCAAAAATGTATTTTCACCGTTTTGTTTTCATATCATTGATTTTTGCTTTGACTTCAATTTATTTTTGTCTTTGTTTGCCGATTTATTTCATTATTAGTTGAATCCCTAATGGCGTGCCATACAAAGGTGATAAATGAATACCGAATTCCTGCGCATGCTAATTTTTGTGTCCTTCACAAAGTCAAAAGTGGGCATTGCTCACTGAAGAATGTGTTATTTTCGAATTTTCTTGTGTCATAATGATAGTTGAGGATATGAGCTTTATATATATCTCAACTTTTTCTCCAAGAACCATATATTTCTTTATTTGGTAGCCATTTCAAAAGTGTATAGTTCTTTTTGGGACGCACTGTATTGCACTAAATTAATGCAATATTTACTACATGATTTTAAAATGGCCCCTTTTTTTTGGGGAGGGGGGTATATAGTGTTCATTCAATATATTTACAGAATAGTCATAATTGTATTTACAGAATGGATTGGTGATACTGTTGACGTGTCATTTGATAACTTACTTGTCTTGCCGCTAGCTTCTTCTCCATTGTCTTACGACGGCGATCAGAAAGTTCTCCATTGGCAAAGACGGACCCGATGAGGGCCAGAACGAGAAGGAGGGCGAGTGTCTGACGCATCTTGAACTTCGAACCGTCTTCGAGACAAAAGAAATATTTGAAAAAACACGAATCAAATGACGGATAAAGTTGCGTCAAAACTTCTGCGTCCAAAGCAAGATGTTAACGTTAACTGTGCCAGTGTGTAACAACCCTACTCCTTTTCTGTACCAATGTTGTGCATTATACCGAAAAGGGGTGTAGTCCTCCTGAAATTCGCAACAATAGGTCCTTTTCGTCAGTTTTGTTCCAGACTTTGAAGCTCTAGTCCTCGCTCACCAAAGCATATCCGCGAAAGAATAGGACGCCACTGGTCTAAAAGAGGAATGTCCACACTCCTTCTGTATTGAATGCTTTTATTCACCTTGCTTACCAAGGTGTGGCTTACAGTAGAAATAGTTTTCTAAAGACTAAATTAAGTTCAGAGTACGAATTGGTATGAGAAAAATGAAAAGGAATGACAGAGACTATAACTTCACTGTTATTGAATCAGGGTATATGAGTAAACACTCCCACACTTGAAATAGAAAAATGTTAGTGAAGGTTGTCTTTGTTCATGTTTTGATTTATTTTAGTATGCATTATAATAATTCAACCTGGTAAATATTTCAGGATCTATTTTGCAAAAAAATGAGGGGGATTATTATTACAATTTACAGGCATAATGAGACTCGCGTTTATGGCACAATTTAAGTTACTTTTTTTTTTTCGAGGATAATTTTTGCTATCTCGCCTAGAAAAATAACAATGAGGATGCTTTTGACTCAACCAATTCATATGTTGCATTATCATATGCTATGGATGGTAAATTAGTGTGACAAAACATTACTAAAAAGATTAACATGAGTAAAATGTCTTAAACTCTGTCTGCATATTCGGATCTCCATTCTCTTTCTATCTCTTTTCTTTCTCTCTCTTCTCTTTCTCCCTCTCTCTCTCTCTCTCTCTCCTCTCTCTCCCTCTCTCTCTCTCTCTCTCTCTCTCTCTCTCTCTCTCTCTTTCTCTCTCTCTCTCTCTCTCTCTCTTTCTCTCTCTCTTTCTCTCTCTCTCCCTCTCTCTCTTTCTCTCTCTCTTTCTCTCTCTCTCTCTCTCTCCCCTCTCTCTGTGTCTTTCTCTTCTCCCTCGCTGCAGGTTTACACCCCCTTTTTTGGACCATTCATCATGTTCATGGCAAGTACATTTTCAGTGGCGGACCCAGTATTTGAAAATAGAATGGTACAAAAAGGCAAATTTGAATATAAAGGAGGTGCAGAAAATATTTGGGGGTGTTTTTTTTCTTCAGTTTATCTGTGATTTACATTTACATTCCACATTTAGAAAAATAAAAGTCCATACTTAAAGATTTGTGAAAAAGGATTAGTTTACTTTGGAACCAATTACTATGTCAAGTTTTAGAAATATCAGTTTTGAGATGATTATGATAATATTCATTTATATTATACTGGGCCTATGGAGAAATTAAATAAATATGAGACTGATATTACATGTAGAATAATAAGCAATATTAATTATTATACAAAAAAAAGAAGAATAATAATTAAATGAAAACATTTCTACATTTTCAGCTTTAGAGATTATCTGAATTTCCCTTGATCCCGAGTTAAGCAATGAACATTATTGTTTAGAATTGGTCGTAGATGAAGCACTTAAAATCGAAACATCAATGTACGAAATAATTATAAATATTTAAAACAAAAACAAAAAAAGACACGCACTTTGTACACAACCATCACTAGTCCAAACGAACTTTGTATTCCTTGATTAAGCACATTTATGTCCGAAATAATTATTGAACGATTCCAGGACGATTTGATCCAATTCTAAAAAAAGGGACGTAAATGCTTTTATATAGTTAATTGTATATCAAACACACATTTTAAAGGGAAACGTTTTATGAGTATCTATACAGATCCTATAGAGATAAGCAAACGAAACAGAGAACCGTTGAAGAACAGCATTTATTGAGAGGGCAAAATCAATATGGGTGCTAATTAGTTTAATAGTTTATTAATCATTATAATAGGAAATTTTATTTTGCTGGGGGCGGGGGGGGGGGGAGGGGGTAAGTGCCCCTATTCCTTCTGTTCGATGCAATGCCAAGATAAACACACCTTCCTTTTGGATCTCTCTTTCACCAGAGAGCCACTCATGTTGCTCATCTTCTCGACGTTGGTGGCGGCTGCCATGAAACTGGCGAACTTGGTTGTGGAGTCCCTTCAGCCCCGTTAGACTCTTGGCTTTCTGGGTCAGCTCCTGGGTCTTATGGAAGTTCATTAGGCTCCCCATTATACCAGGGTTCGGGGATTTCACTCGCTATAAGATAGAATAGAGTACAGAAGATAATCGACATTCGAATTATGAAAACAACAACCACCACCACCACCGCCATCATTAACATCTCCATCATGAAAATTACCACCACCATCGTCACCCTCATCATGAAAACCACCACAACCGCCACCACCTTGGTCACCATCAACATTAAAGTCACCACCATCGTCTCCCTCATCACGAAATTCATCACCACCGCCATCGTTACACTCATAATGAAATAAAGCATTGTCGTCACTTTTATGGCTAAACTCACTAATATCAATATCGTCACCCTCGTTACGAAAATCACCAGGGCCATTCTTTGAAAAGTGAACCTTTTTGGGACAAAATAAAGTTTTTGCTTTTTTATTTTAAGCTTCATATTCAAATAGAGCAATGTCTGAAGTTTCATGAACTGATTTTTTTTTTCGTGATTTTTTGGCCATTTTTCACGCTCATTTGCATAAATTAACATAAATGATAATTAGATGGGAAACGGTACATAAAATATCATTTTTAACTCTCACTAGGGGGATATGCTGACTTCCTTACTTGGATCACTGTCATTATATTATTATTTACCTCTATTCCTTTTAATCTAACCCCAAAACAATGTTGTTAAATTGATTATATTAAGATAATCAACCCTGGAAAATAATTGCCCTCAAATGTCACACACGTGACCAGAAAACACAAAAAGTTTATGCCCCTCCTTAACCATGGCTCTGGTATTATAATTTTTTCTCCAAAGCTAAATGTAATGTACCTTGCATCTCACCAAATATGAATCAATGAAAAGTTTTAATTTGATTATTAATTAGCAAACAAATTGGTAACACACGTGAACCACTGGGCGAGGGAGGTCATAAAGGTCTGATTATTGTCACTTTCATTGGCTGAAATTAATTTATTTTAACATTATTATGCTCCAAAATGGTTCTGCAATAATTTTTGCGAAAAAAACAAAGAAAAACAAAAGGTCTAAAAACAAAAAAAATACATAAGAAATTCATAAAACAATGAAATACATAAGGAATTTATTTCGATACCAAAATTGTTAGGAATCCTATTAAGATTATGCAAACACAAAATTAGCATTCCAGAAGCTTTAATTTGTCAATTAAATAAAATAAATTAGCATAATTAATTCATATAAAATAAATAATTATTATTTTGGGAAAATTAACAGTGCCTTCTTATAGTTTACATCGCACACAACCATCGTGTAAATTTTCGGCGCGCTCACGCTATCGACAGCCGAGATCTTAAAGGGGCATAATGGGGCCCCTCCCTCCCCGCCCCACCCCCATTGACAGCTACCAAAACACCCCAGTGACTGATTCGGGTTGAGTTCATAAAAGTTTTACCATAGCGGATATAGTAATTGCTCAAAATGTACATTTACCGCATATGTATAATATTTTCATTTTCTGTACATTTTGCTATTTGTCACACACGTGACCCACTAAAATGTCACACACGTGACCCGACATCACGATATAGAATAATAGATTTAAAAAAAAAAAGAAGAAATTTCAGAGATGACTCCTATCCAGTGGTAGTTTTTGGTTTGGCGGTCCATAATGCATATCTCACAGCAATAAGAACATTTCATCATTTAAAAACTCACAGGAATTTCAAAATGAAATTGAGCTTTCAAAATCATGCCGTTTTGTGAAGTCACACACGTGACTCAGTTCCTTTGACCTCTGACCTTGAACATGCATATTGTAAACATCAAAAAAAATATTTCCAAATGATAGCCAACAAAATATGTCAGCATAATATAAACATTAAATCAGTATATCATTAAAATTGTTAGAGTTATAGCCAATTAAAGTCAATATCTTGCATAATTTCGGTCACACACGTGACCAAGTATGGTCCACCTTCATAATTACCATGACCTTCATGATAATTACCACCATTATCATCGTCAGCTCATTAAAATCACTAAAGACACCATCGTCACCCTCATTAAAATCACTAAAGACATCATCGTCAACGTCATTAAAATCACTAAAGATATCGTCACCGTCATTAAAATCACTAAAGGCATTATCGTCAACGTCATTAAAATCACTAAAGGCATCATCGTCAACCTCATTAAAATCACTAAAGGCATCATCGTCACCGTCATTAAAATCACTAAAGGCATCATCGTCACCCTCATTAAAATCACTAAAGGCATCATCGTCATCCTCATTAAAATCACTTAAGGCACCATCGTCACCGTCATTAAAATGACTAAAGCATAATCGTCACCGTCATTAAAATCACTTAAAGGCATCATCGTCACCGTCATTAAGATCACTAAAGGCACCATCATCAACGTCATTAAAATCACTAAAGGCATTATCGTCAACGTCATTAAAATCACTAAAGGCATCATCGTCAACCTCATTAAAATCACTAAAGGCATCATCGTCACCGTCATTAAAATCACTAAAGGCATCATCGTCACCCTCATTAAAATCACTAAAGGCATCATCGTCATCCTCATTAAAATCACTTAAGGCATCATCGTCACCCTCATTAAAATCACTAAAGGCATCATCGTCAACGTCATTAAAATCACTAAAGGCATCATCATCAACGTCATTAAAATCACTAAAGGCACCATCGTCAACCTCATTAAAATCACTTAAGGCATCATCGTCACCCTCATTAAAATCACTAAAGGCACCATCGTCACCCTCATTAAAATCACTAAAGACATCATCGTCAACGTCATTAAAACGCTCCCAGGTTTTTTTATTTTTAAACGTAAACTCAAAGCTAAACATATAGCTTCTTATAAAGCTTAAATATCATTGTCTGCAGAAGGTCATTCCTTATTTTGTCTTGTCTTTGTGCCGTTCTTGTCCTGTTTTCTGTTTTGTGTGTGTCTTGTTTTGTCTTCTTAATTTTTTTCCTTCTTTTCAACACAAATTTGATATTCTGGGAACCTTAATAACAAGCTTTGCTTCATTGGTTTCCATCGCAATACAGCCTCGGCTTAATAATTCATTTTGATAAGTTACATATTGGATATTGTTACAAATGTATTTTGTATTTTGACTATATCTATGTAAGCTTAATTTATCTTATTCACTGATTGTTTTGTTCTGTAAATTATTTTTGCTGTATTGTGAAAATAAATAAATGAAAAAAAATGAAAATCACTAAAGATATCGTCACCGTCATTAAAATCACTAAGGCATCATCGTCAACGTCAAATCACTAAAGGCATCATCTCCACCCTCATTAAAATCACTAAAGGCATCATCGTCACCGTCATTAAAATCACTAAAGGGATCATCGTTCACCTCTCCTTAAAAATCACTAAAGGCATCATCGTCACCCCATTAAAATCACTGAAGGCATCATTGTCAATCGCATTAAAATCACTGAAATGCATGCTGTCACCCTCATTAATCACTGAAGGCATCATCGCACCGTCATTAAAATCACTAAAGGCATCATCGTCACCCTCTTAAAATCTATTAAGGCATCATCGTCACGTCATCATAAAGGCATCATCTCCACCCTCATTAAAAATCCAAAGGCTCATCGTCACCGTCATTAAAATCACTAAGGGATCATCGTCACCCTCATTTAAAAAATCACTAAAGGCATCATCGTCACCGTCCATTAAAATCAACTGAAGGCATCATTGTCATCGTCATTAAAAATCACATGAAGCATCCATCGTCACCCTCATTAAAATCAACTGAAGGCATCAATCTCACCGTCAATTAAAAATCACTAAGCATCATCGTCACCTCATTAAAATCACTAAGGCATCATCGTCATCGTCATTAAAATCAACTGAAGGCATCATCGTGCACCCACTCATTAAATCACTGAAGGCATCATCGTCACCCTCATTAAAATCACTGAAGGCATCATCCGTCACCCTCATTAAAATCACTAAAAGCATCATCGTCACCCTCATTAAAATCACTGA
Source organism: Paracentrotus lividus (assembly GCA_940671915.1). Taxonomy (NCBI): domain Eukaryota; kingdom Metazoa; phylum Echinodermata; class Echinoidea; order Camarodonta; family Echinidae; genus Paracentrotus; species Paracentrotus lividus. Next base: position 17,977,708 of record CALNVZ010003430.1, on the reverse strand, counting down.
AGGCATCATCGTCACCCTCATTAAAATCACGTAAAGGCATCATCGTCACTCACACTCATCGTGAAATTCATCGCCATCTTCATACGTCACCCTCTCAGAAAATCACTACCATCATCGGTTACCCTGATCATGAAAATCGACCACCCCATCACGACGGAACTGATAGCTCACTTGGTGAGCGCAACCGTAAAAAGGTAGATTTTCCCTTGGCTTCACAACGCGAGGTTCGCGAGTTAGATTCCCGGCCGAGTCATACAAAGACTTACATTAAATGGGTTACCTAAGCTGCCTTTTCACTAGGGTAACCGCTTTTACTTTTTACGAAAAAAAATAGGATATTATAATGATTTTAGCAATGAAGAATGCCTATGACTTATTTTATGCCAATTTTTGTTGCATTGCCCTTTATGATAAAAGAAAAAAAAATTAATGATACTTCAAAAAAAAAAAGAAGAAAAAATACATAAATACACTAAAATTGGTCAATTGTTTGATTACTTATATTTTAATACATGATCTTTCCTTTTTGTTCATTAATTTATCGCTTCCCTCTTGTATCTCAATCCCCTCCCCCTTTCCTCCACCCCTCCTTGTCTTTAGCCCCCCCCCCCTCTCTCTCTCTCTTCTCTCTATCTTCTCTCTCCTCTCTCTCTTCATTTCTACACTGTTTCATAAAGGTGGAAATATTTTTTTGGCTCAAGGCGGACATTATGTTTGCTCCGTTATTAATTTCTTTAATGTGTTTGTCACCGCTCTTCACTTTCTGGGATCCTGGGTATATCTTAGACGTTCCCACCCTTCCGGGGATTTCTCTCTTAAAGAAAGTTTTGTCACCCCCAGAAGATAGCCATTTTCGTCATTTTTTCTTATTTTGGGGCCCTTTTTTGTTCACAGCGACATTATGTTGCTCCGTTCATAATTTCTTTAATGTGTTTGTCACCGCTCTCACTTTCTGGGATCCTGGGTATATCTTAGACGTTTCCAAAACCCTTCCCGGGAATTTCTCTTTAAGAAAGTTTGTCACCCCAGAAGATAGCCATTTTCGTCATTTTTCTTATTTGGGGCCCTTTTGTTCACGCGAACCACCAAGGCAACCCCTCAGTCCTACCCCAAGGAAACACTTCTGAGGTGGAAGATTTGTTATGTTCTTTAAATTAAATCAGATTTTGGGTTACAGGCTCGACTCTTTTGTCTAGGGGAGGGGTCAAAAATGTATTTTGATTGGGGTTCAACATTGATTTTATTTCATTTTTACACCATGATTTTCATATCTTCCATAAATTCTTTGTAAATCTCACAACATAAAATCAAAATAAATATTATAATAATATGACTATTTACAGCCTTGTCATCAAGGTAAAACAAATTAAGGGGAATTGAAGAATTTAAGGGTTAAAAGGTGGTTTTTCAATTCTTTTTGTTTTCAGCCATAAAGATGAATAAATATTGAATTTTCTCAACCAATCTCGTTTTTTACTTCAAGCCCCTCCCTAGACAAGAGACTAAGCCTTCCCCAGAAATATAGATTTAACCTTAAAGAACAATATAAAACAATAGACACCAGTCGCGTTTCCTGGGGGTAGGACCTGAGGGGGGCTTGATCGGCGGGACAAAAAGGGGCCCAAAATGAGAAATAAATGACAAAAATGGGCATCAAGGGGTGACAAACTCTTTTGAAAAGGTCCACTCAGGTTGGAAGATGTCAAGATATTAGCCAGGGTCCGAAAAGTAGAAGCAGGGACAACATATTCTAGAAATTAAAGTCAGAGAAAAAATCATGTCGCTATAGCGGCAATATTCCACCTTTATGACGGATCAGTGTACACGGTTCTCATAAAGGTGGATTTTTTTTTTCTGGCTCCAGAGACATTATATTGCTCTGGCTTTCATTTCTTAAACTTTTTCGTCACAGCTTTCAATTTCTGGATGCTGGCTATACTTGAACGTTCCCTCAACCCTTCCCGGGATTTGTCACGCCGAAGAATGGCAATTTTGTCATTTTCTTTCTTATTAATATTTGT
>CALNVZ010003430.1:17936638-17962046 GCA_940671915.1 Paracentrotus lividus | reverse complement strand
AGGGATATAGAGGATATGAGAGTTTTTTTTTTTACAATATAATCTTGTAATTTGCCAACAAAAGTTTCCTTCGGCGACGCAATTTTTCAATGAGGCGGCTCGACAACCGACTGCTCTCTTCTGCGACATGGGTCTAGTGCTTGGTTGTGATGAGAAGGCGATGATCAGGTACATGATTCACGATATGGTACATCTGGAGATCGAAGTTTCTTTCAGGCATGACGAAATTTGGCTAAACGACACGACGACATCGACGTCAATGCCATTGACCAGACACAGGTAGGTCCGCACATCGTTGTCTAGTTGGTAGCTCTTAAGATCGAGTTCGTGAAGCTAGAATGATGACGTGGGCTGATTTGGTGCCTATCAGAACTTTATGGCAGTGAAGAGTGAGAAAAGGCAAAAGACAGAACGTATTTTTTTCGTCTATTTGTGCAGAATAGCTTGGACTATTAATTTCAGCCAAGTAGATGCTTATAGTTTGTGCATGATGCGTGAGATAGAGGTCAAAATGGGATATATCATGCACTTGTCTTCATGGTCGAACATGTGTGTAATTATCAGAGTTTGAAGTCTGTGCTAAACACCGATAAAAATGCCTTTGTCATGTTTGTGATGAATGTATATTATACATCATTATTTTTTTATTAATCACACGCGATTCGTTTATTTGTATCTGTTTTGTATCGTATTATTTTTAGGCAAAATAAGGAAATAATGAAATAAGCCTAGGATTAGAGACGTTGATTGCTAAATTGTGATCGACAATTAATGCAATTAACTATGTTGTATTCGTATAAATCACTTATAATAAGTGTCCGAGCAAAAAATAAAAAACAAACAACAACAACAAGAAGAAGAGAGACAGAGAGAGAGAGAGCGATAAAATCCACACCCAAATGTATCATATTATATATATATATCATATTATTATCCTTTTTATTTTCTTCTTTTTTTGTAGGAAAAGGAACAAAAGAACTGAGTGTGGATAGCGTATCAGACGCAGATCATGACCTACCACCCGCCTCTGCTTCAACTAACCCGTTCTACCACCGATGTGCAACCTGCTAAAACTGCAATATGAAATCTCTCTTCAAAAACCTGTGCGAATACTGATTATGTTTATATGTAATGGAAGTTAACACCAATACTTTTGTCATATCACTCATGAACTTCAATAGGATCTTTCTTTCCCCTAAACACGTACGAATACAAAACATTATTTTTTACTCTGATTATAATAATATAAAATGGAAGTTTACAGCAAAATTTTTTTAATGCTCCCAAACTTATTTTAACGAAATATTATTTTAAAAGCAAATGGCATTAATTTATGTTTTGTTTTGACATAAAACATCTTACATAATTATGTAGTTCTGCCCGCCATCGAGAATGATCTTATAATTGAATTCAAGATTTGCTGGCCTATTGGTAAAATTAAATGCATATTCGACTAATACTAATGATGTTGTTGAAATTTGGTGTTGTTGTTGATGAGGATGATGATGTTTTTAATGATATTGAAAGTTGTTGTTGGAGTTGGGGATGACTTTTCTTATTGTTTATCTATACGAACGTGTTGGGGAGAAAGACAGTGACATCTACACGTATTGCTATAAGAGGGATAAAGACGAAGTGAGAGGGAGAGAGAGAAGAGAGAGAGGAGAGAGAGAGAGACAGACAGACAGACAGACGACAGCAACAAACAGGACAGCAGACAGAGAGAGACAGAGACAGAGACAGAGGACAGAGACAGATGAAAGAGACATGAGGAGAGAGAGAGACGAGAGACAGAGAGAACAGACAAGAGAAAAAAGACGAGACAGCAGAGCAGAGAGACAGAAGAGACAGACAGAGAGAAGAGAGACAGACCCAGAACAGACAGAGAGAGAGACAGAGGACAGGACAGAGAGAACGAGAGACAGAGAGACAGACAGAGAGAGAGAGACAGAGAGGAGGGCGACTGAGGGGAGAAAGAGGGACGGTGGATACAATAGAAAAGACCGAGAATGGAAAATTGAAACATTTTCAACATAATTATATAGGCGCTTGATAACCGGGGATTCGGCAATGTTCTAAAACGGGGAACCATGGGGTAACACCGATTATCATAGTCACATCTAAATGCACTTGTTCTGATAATAGGTACGAGTCTCTGAAAATGCATTATTTCCATCATTAATGATTATAAAGCGAGATACGAAGTGTAAAAACCCCTGAATTTGACCTACTCGTTATTCTGTTCACGAAATATTGGGTGGGAAAAAAAATGCACTTTTGCCCACATTTTGAATTATTAGTGGGCTCTGGGCTCCCTCGTTGCCCCTGTTCGTGGGAAATCTAAAAAATGACCTTGACAAAAGAAAAAGAATCCATAGTTCCCGCTCAACCACTGTAAATAAATATGTTTGTATAATTATAGTTGAGTAAACCATAATTCATTGTGTAACACGGTCTGTTGGTTCATAAATCCCATTTCGAGCAATTTCAATTCTAGCCAGTTCCAGAAATATGTGTACGTATTAGAATGATTGACATTTACTCCCATGATGATTGCAGTTCCACACATTAATTTACTGACTAACTCTACATCCTACCCTAAACGTAACATTGAACCTAAAATATATACGTATACGACGAAATTATGCCCAAGAGTAAATGTCATTCCACTCTCACTCTCACTTCTTTTTTTATTCATTAAAGAAAAAAAGAAAAAAATGTAACGGAGCTCTCTTTAAAACAGAGCAGCCACAAAGTATCTTTTCCCGTGCGGCTGATTTGGAGACTGGGGTAACAATTTTACAATGATTATGTTCACATTCGTGTTTTTTTACTATTCCAATCGAAAGCTATTGTGGGCAAAAGTTAAAGTAACATTAAAGGGAGGGGGAATAAAATCAGTCGGTACAACACACTACCTTCATATGTCAACTAATGACTCGAGATACGAACGGGGAAGGGGTGTATATAGAATAAAATTACTATTATTATTATTAATATTATTATATTATTATTATTCTTTTCTGTGGGATCGGAAAAGAGAAAAATTAACATCATTTTCAAAGTTACTGTCTCAGGATCGCATATCAAACTTTGTTAAGAGTGACAATTTTTCAGGAATGTAGGCCCTATATCATTTTATGTATCGTCCACCCGATTGCTGTAACACTAAGAAAGCATCCTCAAGAAGCTGTTGTCGTATATCATCCCGAGTTCGCTTTGGTAATGAGGAGGGAGGATCAATCAATGACGGGTGGGCGTGTCCAAGCGCATACTTTATCCTATCGCCACGCGCCGTTTTCTTCGTGGTTGGGGTGTCGTTACGTACGGTGCACGCTTCGTCGTCTTGATTGGTCGAAAAGTTTTCACGTTCGTGCACGTGATGATGAGGCAGGCTAAATGAGCGGTTTGGAGGCATCTCATTGGCGTGTTTTTCTCCATGGTGACTTGCGTGAGATGTCGATACGGGGTGGTGCGGCACGGTAGAAATATTCTCATAAAAATCATTCCTTTCTTGATTCGATGAATTTCCGCGGCCTTTAGGAGCTGAGTTTTCACCATCCACTTCGCTTTCTAACTCAAAATATTTCGTGCAACGAGAAGAAATGATTGGTTTATCACATTGTTTTGGTCTTGACGAGAGAGTATCTGAATTTGCATCAGAATAAACCCGAATATTAGTATTCTGCATGAAGGGTGACGAGGAAGCCTGTGGAGAAAAAAATAATACACTTATTTTGGAAATAATAAAGACCACTATCGTTTCGTCTTACCTGCACTGTAAAAAGTATTTGTATTTTTACAGCAAATCTGATGTCAGCAGAGTCGCCATAAAAAAAATGTAGTTAAAAAAAAAGAAGTTTTGTTGTAAGTTTATCCTGATAATAATTACGTGAGAAATACAAAATATACATCAGGAGTAACACATTTTTTCCGTTTTAACCAAATACATATGCTATAAAACTCTAATGATATTTTTCCTTCCCTTTCATCAATTCTTAAGGGAGAAATTTACAACAAAACTGTTTTTTTTTTAATTACATTTTTGTATGGCGACTCTGGTGACATCACTTTGCTGTATTTTTTTCTGTATTTTTTTTTACAGTGTGCGTTTAAAACTTTTTTTTTCAGGGGAGGGGTGTCATAAGACGTATTGATTTGTTCTTATTGTTTTGGCTCAACGATTATGTAACTGACTCATTTTGAAGTAGATTTTCTTGCGAGAATTCAATTTTAACTTTCATGAAATCATCTAAATTAATATCGTAAATTAAATTTCATTTGTTGAACAATTCTACGCCGTAAAAATGAAAAATGACTAAAATCCATTGTCAAGCTTGGATCAGCTATATATATATTTATACATAGTCAAAACAATTTAAATACTTTTGTTTTATGATGACCGTTTATTTTTATTAATAACATAAACCTACCAGATCTAAACCAAGATCTTTAGCTATCTGAAGAGCATTGTCTAATCTCTGAATCTCTCTCTTCAACTCGAAGTTTTCTTCGCGGAGACGAAAGAGTTCGGCAAAGCTCGAATTCTCTCGAAAGCTTTCGTTGGTTTTCGACAAGACTTCGGGCTGAGTGCTGTGGTGATCCATTTCCACCGAGTTTGCAAGAGTTTTTACTTTCCCATGCAAAGCCTGAATAGAATATGAATAATTCTCCTTGGTAAGCAGATGATCAATCAATATGATTTACCTTTCCAGAACGAGTCTTAATGCTATCCTTTATATCTGTATAAAAGCTTGGCAAATGTTATAACTTTTAACCCCCCCCCCACACACACACACATACAATAAACACATAAACACACCACAACTTATAAAGAAGATCTGAAGGATCATGTTTAAAAAACTTTCTATTTCGAAGCTTCATTTCTAATTTGGCTACACCGATTTGGATGCTGAGTTCGAGGCACAATTCTCGGCATACTCGAGCTGGTAGATTTTAAAAACTGGAGAGAGAGAAATATTGACACCCAGATGGAGTATAGGAAAGGCGTCTAAATTATAAATTAAGCCGGGGTCATATAAAAAGTGACTACCATGTATGGAAAGCAATTGTTGAAAATATTTGCTTACCCTAACCAAATTTTCCAGAGCGTCCTGTCTCATTTTCATCTTAGCCAACGCAGAAAACACCAAGTCACTACAAAGTTCCTAATGGGGGAAAAACAATCTTACGTATAAAACCCTTGAAAATCAAACTTGTTTGCTCTATTTTGCAAATCCCTGCCCCCGATTATTCCTCAGCCTAATCCCCAAATTGCATTTAAAAAAAATAGAAATTTAGATCTAAATAAAAACAAACAAACAAAATCACAAGGAGATGCCAAACTGAACAAGAATAGAAAAATGATACAACCACCCCCTCATTGTCCGGACAAAAAAAAAAAAATGATCACTGCCAGTTAAAATATCACATTTTTGGTGCGTGTCCTTTTCTCCATTTTTTTTGTTTTTGTTTTTTTTGTTTTTTGTCCCTGGTCAGAAAAGAATCCCCTCCTCCCCCGCCTGGTTTTTGTTTCTCTTTCTGATTATAATGTTAAGCCGATCTCGGGCAGTAAAGTCCTTGAAGTTGCTCATACTTTCGACCCAGGTATTGTATGTCCGGACGGGTTATGTGTCTGGACAGACGATTTTGACCAGCCATCTGAAAAGGTTTACAAGCAATCTTTTTGTAGTTTTTGGAACAAAATGTTAGAAAATATTCTATAGATCAAATATTGATGAAGATGAGCATTATTCAACATATATTTTTGACTTAATCCTGAGACAAACAAGCAGGCTTTATTTTTGTTAAGTGTCCGGACAACCAATCCCCCATCCTACCAACCACAGCAATTGGGAGATCAAAAATTCTTGCCTGAAACTTTTTCTAGCCTTATCAAAAGTGAGGTGGGGTGGGACAACCATAATAATATTTATTTAAAAAATAAATCTCAAGAATCTAAAACTCACCTCATTATTGTTAGCTGACATCATGAGTTTATACTCCGGTATTTTAATAGGCCCTATAGTCTGAACTTAATTTGCTTCACATGAAGAATTGGCTCAAAATGTCATGCAAAATATGAATTCAGTAAATTAAATAAACTGTGCAAATTCAATGAAAAAACCTCCCAAAATATGAGATTTGAAGCATTTTCACAATGCGCTCTTATAATACGCTACAACAAACGGCGCATTAACTTCAGAAACTTGAACTACGCGGAGGGTCTGCAGGCCTATAGGGTTGGCCGAGGCTGGGGGCGGGTTGTCAATCATCAATTTTTTGGCATATCCATATTTGCAATTAGGGTAGAAATTCTGAGATTCAAAGTATAAAAAGCTGCAATAACATGGTGCCCTTCTTTAATGGGGGATGGGGGTATTGCCTGCGTCTTGTTTTGTAAAATAAACATCCCTAATATTTTGACTGATATAGGTCTGTAAATTCTTTCCCCTACGAAATGCAAGATCGTTTAAATTCAATTATTCAAAGCACACAATTAAACCCAATTCATTAAGAAATAATTATGTTTGTTGATGGAACTAATGCATAATTATGATCATGTCCATGTGTAAAGGTTTAATAAAGAAAGTAATGGCGGCTCCAGGATTTTAAAATGGGAGGGGTGCAGCCCGAAAGTTGCACAATTGGAACGCACCGGACGCACAACAGCTGGAAATTTTCCGCAGTCATGATCGTAATAATAAATTAGTGAATTATTTATGAGTCAAATGGTTGCGTGATGTCAATAAGTGGTTTCAAATTAAAAAAAAAAAAAAAAGGGGGGGGGGGGTCGTCCCCTGCGACGTAAATGGAAAACAACAAACTAGTCATAATGACTTAAAACAATGAAATTTCTGTTATCATCATATGTTTTGAAGCCTGTTGCAAAAGGAAATATTTCTTAGAGAAAATCATTATTCACTTTATATTCTACGCAGCCCTTTTCAAGGGTGACATAGGGAATACAGTCTATTCCAATTGTGTCGAGCACACAACCAAGATTGTTTCGGGCCTTCATTTCAAACACAGGCACATTGCTCACTATAACAAGGATAAATGGCTGGCTTATATCCACTTGGTCTAACAGCAGCTATTCCAGTTCTCTGATTGTCTAATACCACATTGGCCAAGCCCATTTGGTCTACTCACAATTTGGTTTAATTTCTTCTTGGTCTTACATGTATGCATACATGTTATAATTCTCGTTTGGTCTAATGACCTCTTGGTCTAATTGCCAATTACTCTAATTACCTTTTGGTTCAATTTTTTTTTTCCGCCTAATTCCCAAATGAATAATTGGTGTATTACCAGATTTTTCACAAATTGAGTAAGTAGTGTTAGACCAAGTGGACATTATACCAAATGAACGGTTCTAGGACATCTCCCCCGGAGGACAACTCCCCCGGGGACAATTCCCGGAGGACAGCTCCCTCGGAGGACAACTCCCCCGGAGGACAACCCTAACCCTAACCCTAACCCTATGTCCTCCGGGGGAGCTGTCCTCCGGGAATTGTCCCCGGGGGAGTTGTCCTCCGGGGGAGATGTCCTGATACGCAAATGAACATAAGACGAAATGGGAATTAGACGAAATGGTAAGGAAGAGAAGTGGCAGTTAGACCAAATAGTGGGATTAGGACAAGGGGCAATTTACCAAATGGCTTGGTCCAAAGATCTCATAATAATGGGAGTAGACTGCACTCTCAATTACAAAGATTTAAAATATTATTTCAAATCTTTCTAATTTTATGTGTATTACAAAGAATACAAAACCATTCAAAAAAATATCCATTTTACCATGTATTTATTACCAGCATAAAAATACCATGAAATAGCAAAAGAAAATTAATTTAACTCTGGTTCCATAAATTGAGGAAAAGAGAAGCATAAATACGGCAATGATGTTTTACAAATAAGGTAATCCAGTATTTATAACCTTTTCACTAATGTATTCTGAAACATGCAATGACAAGCATGCACAAAAGTCTACTTAGCTTTTCAGTAATCACTAATATACAAATTCATTGATATTTTGACAATGTAAGGTCAATTAATATGAATTTTGAATAATGAAGGAAACTGACCAGAAATATATATTATGAAAAAATGAGCAAAGAAAATGGGGTACCATCGGTATCCTGATCCCGATCCCGATGGTACCCCATTTTCTTTGCTCATTTTGTCAATTAATATGACATACATCTAGGCTCAAATTCACAACAATGGGTTAAATTTTGCCTAGGCTAAATTCTACCCATTGTTGCGAATACCAAAATTTAACCCCAGATTAAATTTACTATGTTAAATGACTTGATTTCACACTAGATTAAACTTAACCCTACATTGTTAATTTGGGCCTTGGTGTTTGAATATAAATGATGAACATCAAGATGATCATAATAACATACTTTCTATAATCTGTGTTTGTAAATTTTTAATACCTCAAACCTTCATACATTGCAGGAACAGATATAAACCATTAAATATACCTTCTCTACATAGTTATGTAAATTAATATTCATATTTTCAGGATTATAATTCATATCATAAAATCAAAATGAATAATTGTGTTACCAGAAACATTAGTTCGCAAACCACCAGTCTCTCCGGATTTCGCTATCAACAAAACAAGCAATACATGTAGTTGACCTTTAAGTTGACCTTTTGACCCCTATGGTTTAAAATAAAAGGTAATCCGTTTTTGGAGGGGCCATATTCCCAGCTAATCCATTTTGGATATTTATTTCTATCATATAACTACATACGAACTCTTCACCTTTACAATGTTACCTTTACTGAATCATAAATCTAACGCATAATTGACTAAATTGTAAATGAAGGTGTCAGGTACAAAATCCAATTTTTCCAAGTTTTTGTCAGAGGATGAAAGACTGAGAGGATGCTTTCAAAGGAGTGACATATCATCGCACACAGTCCTATTCAATGATCTGGGACAGCAGGGACAGCATTTACTCAGTCTTCTTTCATTTTCTTAAAACTAGGAAAAAATGGACTTTGTACCTATGAAGCTCACTTGGAATTTATTCAATTATGCATTAGATTTATGATTCAAGAAAGGTATCATTGTAAAATTCCATTAGTAAATGACTTCACACCCCGCTTCACACTCACCTAACACAGTATATCTATATTTATAACCAATATTTGTATAGGTACATGCAGGTAATATGGACCCCTAAGCTCATTTGCCTCAATTTGCATAAATTACGAAATGACACACAGTCTAATCTTTGTTTATATGAATCAATAACTACTGCTCTTTAACTTTTATTGTGAAGAAAACAATTATCACCAACCCCCCCTGTCTGCAATATCAAATGTTGACGTTCATTACCAAAGTGCCCATATTACCTGCATGTGCAGGTAATGATGGGACATGTATTTAATGTACGTTTTAAAACACTACAATTACTCTACCATGTCTGGAATTTGCTAAAATGTTGAAAATCATTATTTAAGATATAATTTGAAATATAAGACCCTTCAGTAAAACTCTTGACTATATATTTCATTGTTATGTATTTTGTATATTAGTTTCTTTTTTAAATATTATTTTAATATTATTTCATATACAAGTCAATATAGGCCTACAATAAGTATTTATATTATTTATATACTGTGAATATACCTAAAAAATCGTTACAAAGAGATGATGCCTCATACCCCAATACTAAGTACCAGAACATTTCCACCATTTTGGATGTCCCATATTACCTGCACTAATGTGTGCTATGTCAGACAAGCATTTAATGCAACATTGCACCCCTTCACTAAACAAATTGACCTGTACACGCTAGTATGATCAAATGAAACTATAAGCTTACTAAATATACAAAAACAATTGAGGTTACCCCCTCAAACACTCTTTCACCATCACATTCTGTGAAATATCAAATTTTACATCAGGGTAAAAAAATGCCGTAAGTTTTACCTACCTTTTGGTTTTCAGCAATTTTCTCAGAGAAATTTCGGGCATTAGATGCTCTCACGACATATATTTACGTATTACAGTTCATAATGAACAACATTATGGTGCTCACACCGGTCATCGGTCACCGGTCGACGGTCACGACATGATTTGCTTCAGGTGGCCCTATATTACCTGCTGTCCCATATTACCTGCATGTACCCTACCAATAAAAAATTCTCGTGCAAGACCACCATATTGGTTGCTGACGTCCACTCCACTCCCTTTGAAACTATATGTAGTCTGACAATAGTTTCCTGTATTATGTTTTGTTATTGTTTTTGTAATCTATTTTCATTATGTATTCGGGGCCTCTAAGCATAAACAGTGTTTACCCACTGGACAGAGTCACCCTGGTAAAATAAGACTTAATAAGATAAATAAATAATAAATAAAGAGTCTGTTTTTTAATTATATAATGAGAATTAATATCTAAAAAATGGTATAGCTGGGAATATGTCCTATCCAAAAAGGATTACCATTTATTTGAAAACACACTGTATGACCTTTGACCTCATCATCCTCATCATCACACAAGTGGTATTACCCAAGAATCATTTGTACAATGTACCAAAGTGTGAATAACAATTAATGGAGAAATAACGACAATGAGAGCAAGTTAAACAAAAACTTTATCATTTTTTGTAACAGACTTACAGACCAACAGACTAACACACCAACAGACTAACAGGAAAAGTGATTACTAGGTCTCTGCCGAACTTCGTTGAGACAAGACAAAAATGAATAAGCTAGGTTTAATCCGAAATTTTAAATATTATACAGATTAGCCAAGAATAATTTTTTGATTTAAAATCTAACAGAACCAGAAAAAAGGTCACTTGAACAATAATACAAAATATTATTAGTTTCTTTTCAAATGGAAAACAAATCTTGGCAAATGAGAGCTTGTCAGTAAGTTGTACAACTGTGTATAACTTTTAATAGAGATGGCTGCATATAAATTTACCTCATTAAAAGGCGAATTTACAGGATTGTCACAAGGCAAACATGAATAAATCTCACATTTAACCATATGGTCTATATCTACTCAAAATATAATCTCTAATATAGCCACATATACATGTATATTATTAATAAAATTGCAATCAACAATGGAAGACGATAAGTATTATGATATAGCCAGACTACCAGTTCTTATTATAATAAAACCCACCACTAAAATCAATGAACCATAAACAAGTATATTCAAACAATACCCTTCGATTGGCTCTTGATCTATTGTACATCGACTCAGCACAATGGAACTGCATCGCCTACATGTTATACACAGCACTGAATGCATTTAATTTTGAGCATAAAATTTATGAAGAGCTGATTTCTAAAAGGTAGCGGGAGACCGGGGACAATTGTTAACACGGGCAATTGTAACAGAGGCTCCCATCCTAGCAGAAACATGCACATCTTAACCTGTGTACAGAGCATATGCATTTCATCGCTCCACATGCTGTTCGAGCCAATAAGATTAGTTATCTCTTCTCCACTAAATTTAGAAGTAACAATGAGAATTCCTTCTTTTTCATGCACACAAAAATCACTAAGTGGTGTAAACAATTTTCTGGAATAAGTTGAATACCGCTCAAAAGTTTTATTGTGATTTAGTGGCGGTGAAATCTTCCCACACTACCTTTTCTAAATGAGGGAGGGGAGGGGGTGATGAATACACAAAACATAGCTCCCCACCTACACACACATACACACTAACATAGCAAGTCATGTACAGGTACATACCTCTACTGGTTTTGGCAAGTCCAAGATAATGTTCCCTTCAAGACAAAATTTCATCTTTGTCTTATGAAGGAGTTTTTGGTAGAATATGAAAGCCTAAATGTCAAACTCAGAATTTCATTAAGAAAATTTGTTAATATGCAAATTTATGCAATTTGGGGCATCTAATTTTGCAAATGGTAAAGAGAGCGTTACGTATGGGACATTTATAAAATTCATAAACAATCAAAACAAATTAGTGAGATTCAATCATGGTGGGACATGGAACCCTTATCATTTCAAAAAAATTTTATAAAAAAAGATTTGGTGAAATCTAATTAAATATGCAAATTAGCTCGTGTCCAAGCATGAAATGTCCCTACGTAACAAATTGAGGACATTTTGTTAAGTTATTTCCCAGAATACAACACTTGAATTGTTGCACTCTGGGAAGTTCTAATTTATTCAGTGGGACAGTATATACCATTTTAAGTTTTGAAAATTTAATTAACTTTTTAATTTATAGTTAATTAAAATATTGTTACGTATGGGAAAGTGTTACGTATGGTGCATTTGTACACAATGTCAATTGGGGAAGTTTGTGTATCAAGTGAATGTAGAAAAAAAAAATTAAGAGTGCTCCAAAAAGTGACTTATTCACATTTTCTGGAGGTTTATAAAGTTTGCTTTGCCTGATACTTGATCATTGAAAAAAATTAAACCAAAAATTTGGCAATAATGGAGAAATATGGAAAATAAAAAACAATAGAATACATAAGAAATTCACAAAACAATGAAAAACATAAGAATGAAAATAGTGGAATGTTCAATTTTCTTTTAAAATCCTATTGAATATGTTTCAATACAACATTTTAAAAAAAAAAAATCTTTTTACTATTACCATATTTGAAGAAAAAAATTGATTTTAGAAATATGGATCAAATTGGGTGCATTCTCTAATGGGACAAATTGTCCCATACGTAACTGTCCCATACGTAACACGTCCTCTCTCGACTTTAACAAAGGCTTACAAAAAAAAAGTGACAATCATTATGACTCCAAACTTTAACAGAAGTAAACTAGAGGATTGACTTTCATCACACCAAACTTCAATACATCAGTTGAAATACTTTCAGAGAGTTTTGGAGTTGAAAATTTTCTTAAAACTCGTAATTCCTCTGGTCCCATACGTAACGCACTACATTCTATGCTATTGCATCAAAGGTCAAAGGTCATATGTCGTCATCTCCATCAGTGTATTTACTCTCTTGGAACCTACCATGAGGATGAGAAAAAATAGTACCCTTAACCTCCAAAAAGAATTTTACAGAGGGTAAAGGCCTCTTGAAATGTCCCATACGTAACATGCGCGATTACCTTGGACTTGCCCTTTAATGAAGTATTTACCATATAAAAACAGAAAAACATGTATTGTTCATACTCCTTATAGTCGGGTTGGAAACAAGAAAGACCTTTGTGTAAAACTTTTTGACGTCCACCAGATACATGTTAAGAAAGCAAACTCAATAATGACTTATCCTTTTGAAAACATAATCCTGCACTAAAATAAACAATCTGTCGAGCATGGATTACTTGTGGAATGAGTAGGATAAATGAAATTGACACTGCCATTGCATGCAAAACATGGCATCCTGCGTTGCTGTGATTTTGTTTGACGCACTGTTCACATACATTGTTACAACACTAATTCAAAAAGTTAGTTCCTTACTCACTTTCATTTATAACCTTTAATGAAATCATTATTTATTACATAATGATATGCCCTTTTAGGTAAGTTGTGCTAAAGTTCATAACACTATTAATTGTAGCAGAAGGAGTACATGTACCAGTACAATTTACTCTTTCAAGCATTCTGTTTGAATGTTTGAAAGACAATCCAATATCATATGCTAATTTAATGTTTATATATTGTCAATCATTTGTGTCAAAAAAAAAATCCATGCTACACGTATATTAAGCACAACACTGAAAAGAATTCAGCACACAGTCCTATGATAAATGAAGCAGCAAGGATATTATGAACATCAAAATTTGTCGTGCTCAATACGAGCTATAAAAAGATGTCTTACATGCGGGCCTATAATAAAAGTACCAAACTATCCACTGTACATATTCTGTTATACATGTTACCAGCAACTTTGCAAGACTTAATTAGACATGCAAAAACCTTGTATTACCGATTCATTAAAACCGAAATGGTAAAACAGCTACAGGTTTACACAGGTCTTAACAGCACCATTGCAGTTTAGCATGCATGCATGCATGGCTGCAAAAAGCAAATATTTTAGTCTTTACTCATTATGCCAATCAAGCTCACAAAATATGTAAATAAAATAGGTTCTCAGTTAACTTCAAAATCCATTATTAATTATTATTCAACATTTTTCATCTTGTTTATTTTCACTACACAAAATCATTTAGAAAGCTGACACACATTGTTGACGTGTAAATGTATGTAAGATAATAACAATTTGTGTATGAGAACATGGCCAAAGATTAAGTTTGTAGTTGTAAGTTATCCAAGTGTATTCCTGAGGTCATGGACAATGTGGTTTTTGAGAGGTAAAATATCCACTTCTACATCAATGTTTTTAGATTGAAATCCTCCCACCCAAAAATACTTCCCCAGTTTCAGATGGGTCAATACTTATGCTTCAGCATACCACCTATCTTCTCGGATCTTAAGGATGCTCTTCAGCCATTTCCGATTCTCTCAGAGCCCATGATGGAAGATCTATAAAACAGTTTACCGCTCTTATCCCTGGGGTGTGGAAGATCATGGTTGGACAGGCATCTGTCAGGATCACCAGATGTCAAGAAGCGTTCTGCCAACATCACTTCGTCCCATTCCGTCTCCTCCACACAGCAATGTAGAGGACTGCTAGGAGGTGGGCATGGGAGAACTTGAAGTTTGGAGTTGTTGACTCTAAGAACCTCCATGATGGCCAGACACTTCATCCTGCATCCTCCATGCCGCATCGTCCCAGCTCATGCAGCATCTCAAGCACAAACTCGTTGTAGCACCACATCCACAGGTTTGTATCAGGACGCAGGTTAAAACTCCATCATGTCCACTTCTCTACACATCATCTTCCATCATGCTGGAAGGGCGGGGAGAGAAGGGCATGATGTCAAGGTCACCAACTTCTGACCAAGCTTTGCATAGATCTTCGCCTCGATGGTCACACTAGGTTCTTTACCCGGGCTAGCTTCCGTACTCCTCAATGCTCTACTCAGGAGCCTTTGCAGATGTCGAAGGACATACGCAGGACAGAGGTAGTTCCCTACCATGAACTGGTCCCAAGGATTTGACTTTTGGGATGAAGTCAAGATTGATGCGTTCACCAAAAAGTCCCAGGTGCCTTCAGTACAGAGTTCTAGCGTCTACATACTCCCAAGTGTGAGGGTTATCTCGATGGGAAGAACCAGCAGTTTTTGGACGCATCGTAAGCTTTGACGATCGTCACTTGCGATCTGTCCCAGCAAAGAAGGCAGTCTGAATGGGGAGGTCTTCCATGTTGCTTGACAAACTTCATAAAGAATATTTGAAATACTCTAGTTCTTCTTTCCGCCTGTGCCTCTCCTCATTTGGAAGGACATAGCTAAGTAGTAGGTGTCAATCTTGTCTTGAGTGCAATCCGTTGGTATTTGGGAATCTGATGTGACTGATGTCATTGGTGCCTTACACTTGCAATGTTCCTGAGCAGCTGCCTCTTCATAATCATCCGAATCCACTCCTCATGGTCGGACCAATCGCAGGATCGGTGGCCGGCCATGCCTGTCGTTCTCACCTTCCAGATCCTTATCATTCTCCTAGAGCGGAGGACGAAGCAGCGGCCATTCTGCTGTGATGCACGAGTGCATTCTCCTCCTTCTCCTTCTGGCTTGGCTTGTTTGTAGGCCTGTGCAGCAAATGTTGCACTGGCCAGAGAGAACCCCTAGTCCAGCTGCTGCCTTGAGTCAAGTGCCCACCAGGAATCTCTGCCCTGGGCTGGTGTGCTGTCCTCTGTTTTGTGCCATTAGAACAGCTATCTCTGGGAAAAAAGAAAAGAAAAATGTATTTTCAGGGTCATATCAAGTTTGGATTTGACTCTTCAAGTACATTTAAATTATAGGTCATACATAGATCTATGTACAAGCCTACGCACTTGACTAAATTGAAAATGATGAGCAAGAAAAAATATGTTCTAATATAACAACAACAGAAAAGACAAAACAAAACAAATCAACAAACAAAAAGAAAGGAGAGTATAGAGCACTCCCACTTAATGGGTATCTCCTGGTAAATCTGACATTGTAAAGTGTTCCATGACTGACAGTACTAACCACTCACTACAAGCTGTCTAACGTTAGTTTCAAGACGTTCACGTTTTCACCAGGCCCAGGAATGTTGTACGGTACAACATGTCCAACAATAACATTCCATTTTTTTTACCAAATGGCATTTGCTTACTTTTCATGGACTCGTACTCGCACTCACAATAAACACAGCACGTCAGCACTCAGCAGTTAATCAGAAAAGGCGATCCGTCAGTTCAAGTTACTCATCAAAAGACAAATTTTCAGGAGTGCTTATCAACTGCATTAGCTTTGATGACAACCCGCATTATTAATAGTATTTGGGCTTTTTCGCTCGTTTATCCGCACCTCTCTCGCCGCACGTAGTTTGGCGCGCGGAGCTAGCTAAAGTAAACACAAAAATACAAGTCTCTCTTCAAGTCCAATTATGTTTTTTGATCTGCGGCACATAGATTTCATGGAAGAGGCTTGACTGAGAGATCCCCCTGTATTAATGATCGTCTTTTATATTGATTGTCCTTTAACTTGTCCTCCAGGGAAGCACCGGGATCCCGGCCTTTTTTTATTTCTGTGGGCCCTCCGCGCCCCCTGGATCCACACGCCTATACGGATTCCTGGTCATTCAGTAGTTGGTTTATAATAAATATTTGGACAAAAATTATCATTTGTCCCCTCAATAATCCATGATGGATTTGTGAACAAACTTTTTATGAATAGAATGAAAGGGGGCCAAGATTAAGATGAATCTTCAATCAGCTTTTCTTAATTTTTTTTATAGTATAATTTTGTCTGATATATTCAATACCCAGCTCCCCTCATAACAAAAGGATCTTCAAACCCTAATTGGGCTATATAGGGGGCTATGCGTACTATAGCACACCCCCCTACCAAACACTGGCGAAAGAAAAATTAAAAAGGGAAGGGTGAGATCTTCCTCCAAGGTGTATTTACAAATAAAAGGTCAGCTAATGAAGGGAGGGGGAAAAAAAATCAACTCTCGGCTACCGGCTTGTTGAAAGGCTAATTTTCAGAGCCGAACCAGAGTCGGAGAGGGGAAAACGGATAATCTTCAGAAAAAAAGGTATTTAACTCATCAGATTGTTTGTTTTTCATTTCAATTTTTTAGATCCACTATGGTGAGATAAATGTGAAAATTTGGAGTGTGAGAGACTATCTATAGTAGTTTTTAAACAGGTCTTTATAACCTTTTTATTATATAAGGCATCGCATATGCCATAGAGTCTAGAGTGTGGGCTCAGCTTGAGAGTCTGCTTGAGACTAGACCGACCAGCCCCCGTGGCTTTCGCCTAAGCTTCGGCGGTAGGGTGTCACTGTGGTAAATATTTCCCCCATTGACTCCTGTGTTAATTTCAGATATCGAAACGTTTGTAGAGAAAAGGGTGAAAATTGGTGTAACTATTCTCGAGTAGTAATTTAAAGACAATTTACTCTTCTTCTAATTGATAGTCTCAAAACATACGGCATAGCCAGCTCAATTTCAAATTAGATCTAAAGTTAGAGGTCTAACTGTTAGATCTAATCAAGAAAATAAAGCGCCCTCTCGCGGACAATGTTGGATAGGGTGTCAGGGGCAGTAAAGTGACGTGTACGTTCACAATCGTCATATAGTTCCAAAACAACTGCCTAGATCTTTCCCATTTGTGCAAAGATTGACCAAGTCTTGCTTTCCTGGGAATCCGTGTCAATAAACCAATCAAATTACTACATTTTCGTCAATCTGGCGTTTGAAATTAGTTATTTTGTCTTTGGGTTGGCTCGCACTCACATTTTTGGCGTCTTCGAAGTAATTAGGAGTGTGTAACCGTAGCCACGGGACGCTGCCACTATACGTGTACGGGCTGCCGCAAAGCTTGACCACTGTTGACCTGACACAAAGAAATGTCTACAATTAAGTTACAAGCTAAAAGGAGGTTTTCAAAATTGAAAGTATAATAAATTGAGATATATAACGGACAGAACTGAAAAGGAGGCTAATATAAAAAGAGAGTGGGCTAGGTCTCATTTTACACACGCTACCCGGCGTTGCATTCTGAGCCCACAACCCACACTACAGAATCGCAATTGCGTTTTATGAATTACGTTCTAAATCGGAAAATAAAGACTTATACGTACCGTTTTCTTGCTGTGTGGGTTATTTTTTATCTCCATCAACTTGCCTCTATATTCACTCATCTGGTTTTCCTTGAAAAATTAGTGAAATACACAATTAAAAATGTGAATTTGGAGATACGACACACACGTCTAGGTAACTAACATGCTGTTTTCAAAAGAACGTAGAGGGCGAAAACACAAATAACAGCGTTGCCAGATTCAAGAAGTCAGATTATCGTACCAGAGCCTCAAAATTATCTTTTTTTAGCCAAACTTATCGTACATTCAAGATTCAATGGCAATTTGCACGAAATCCATACGTCATTGGGTGATATGAGCTCAAGTCCAAGTTCAAGTCCGGCAAATGCCAAAAGAGGCCCCCCGGAACTTTGAATGGAAAAATATGTTTTAACATTTGCGGATCAGGGAATCTTCCATAATTTCATGGGTGGGGGTCTGGGGGCGGAGCCCCCAGAGCTTCAATGCATTTTGTACTATTATACATGTAGACCAGTTTTATCTTATTTTGCCCATAGATTATTGTTATCTGATCAAATGTGCAAAATTATCGTACATTTGCCATTTTTTGCAATTATTGATCGTACATCGTACAGAGGGCCAAATTATCGTACAAATACGATAATTATCGTACGGCTGGCAACGCTGGGTACAAAATAGGGTATAGGTACTACTTTCGAGAGTACTTTTGCGTTCCATTCTGATTATATCGCTGACCGATATATCAACTGAGGTCAAAGCAAATAATTAAATAAAAAAGAAGAAGAATAAGA
The DNA here is from genome assembly GCA_940671915.1 of Paracentrotus lividus. NCBI lineage: Eukaryota > Metazoa > Echinodermata > Echinoidea > Camarodonta > Echinidae > Paracentrotus > Paracentrotus lividus. The sequence goes on along the minus strand of CALNVZ010003430.1, from coordinate 17,943,110 downwards.
AGAAAAAAAATAATGAAATAAAAAAAAAATTAACAAGAAAGAAAGAAAAAAAAGAAAGAAAAGAAAACAGAGAAAAAATGGGGAAAAGGGAAGGAAAAAAAAAGAGAGAGAGAGAGAGAAAAGTACGCAGGAAAAAAAGGAAGAGACAGAAAAAGAGAGAGAGAAAAAAAAAGAGAAATTGAGACAGAAAGAGAGAGAGAGAAAAAAAAAGAAGAAAAGCATGGAGGGAAAAGGAAGAGACAGAAAAAGAGAGAAAAAAAAGGAAAGAGACAGAAAGAGAGAGAGAGAGAGAGCAAAAAAAAAAGAGAGAAAAAAGGGAAATGACAGAAGAGGAGAGAGAGAAAAAAAAAGAGAAGAAAAGCATGGAGGAAAAAGGAAGAGAGAGAGAAGAAGAGAGCATAGAGAGAGAAAAAAAAGAAAAAAAAGTTGGAGAAAAAAAAAGAGATTAAAAAAATACAAGAGAAATTGGAGATGAGGAGAAAAAAAAAAGAAGAAAGTATGATGGAGAAAAAGAAGGGAGAGAGAAACAAAAAAGAGAGAAGAAAGCAAGAAGAAAAAGCGAGAGGAAAAAAAAAAAGAGAGAGAGAGAAGAAAAAGAAGAGAAGTATGGAGGAAAAAAAATATATAAAAAAAAGAGAAAGAAGAGAACATGGGGGGGGGGGACGAAGGACAGAAACAAACAAATAGGCTGAGTAAATGAATTTCAACAAAAAAAAGCAAATATAAAAAATATATAAATTAAAAAATAGCAGTGAAAAATAGTTGTATCCAAATGCTTGCCATAATATAACGCAAAGAAAGAAGTTTACGATTATAATAAGTAGGCTAAGCCATCAATCAAGATTCACTTTATCTTTCCAATTGAAGATACTACAAACACACGTCTAGTAACATAATTTGAGGACTAAACAAACTGTTTTCAAATAGGCTGACAGCCAAACAAGAGTTATTCAAAGACTAGGCTGACTTCAATCGAGATTCACTTTTTATCTTTCGAAAAATCAGCATTACGTCGAAGCTTCGAGTCACTCCACCTATATATTTATTTCATTCGCTGAGGACGATGATCTGAGGATACACAAGCTCGCCCACACAACAGATATAGTACCACCGAGGAATGCAATTTGAGCCTGCTCTATGGCGATACCGACTTTTGTAATAGGCCGAGTTGATTGGGTTGATTTGGGACGACTCTTTTAACAATATAGTATATTGGTGTGCGCTGTGCATTGACGGCGCCATTTCCAATAGGGTTGAACTACGGCCAGGACAAGGCAATTAATGCGGTGAGTTTTCTCCCTTTTTTCTGTGTGTACATTAGAAAATAATAATTTAAATTTGGGTAAGTAAACAAAAAAGTTTGTAGGATCGTTAGGTGTACAATGTAGTTCTTTTTCATCAAAGGCATAGTAAAATCATACAAAAAAGTGGTAAAAAAAATCTACTTTTTTCGAAGGACTTGGTTAACGAGGTCGATACTACATATCGACCTCGTAGTAATGAGTGATTTTACACTCGTTTTGCCTCCCCTCATTTTACATTAGCATTCTTTTGATGTATATTTCTATTATAAACTCAGTATTTGAAAACCACCTTTTACACTCGCCTCCCCTCCTTTTACATTAGCTTCATTTTCAGTTATAATATTTCTCTATTCTTTGTTTTGAAGACCTCCTTTTACACTTGTCTTTCCTCTTTGTACATTAGCCTCTTTTACACTTGCATCTTTTCCCCAACACTCCCAGTGTAGGCCTACTACACTCAGCATTGTGCGCACGTGCGCACGTGCGCACGTGCACACAATATGACTACCGGTAATGATTATTCATGTTTTCACCTCCTTGTACTCCTTGTACTTTAGCCTAAAAAGTGCCTGCCGCACTTGACTGTCAACGATGGCTTCTGTCGCTGCACACGAACAAATACTCCACTACACGGGATGGACTGCCAAAGAAATTCACACTCTTGTACACGAAAGGACATGTCCTGGTGAGTAGATTTGTGTCGATTATGTATCTTGAGTACCTGGTACCTATTTGATTTGATACATCATGATATGGTGTAAAATGGGGCAGAGAGGCGTCGGAAGGCTCTGAAGAGACAAAGGATTGGAGGTGCAAGCCATTGTTGATACAAAATCACTTGCCCCTCCAATCCATCGGAAGCGATGCCTCTGAAATGGGGTGAATGTGACTTGAAATGTGAAAATAATTTATTTGTTTCAAAATTGTAGTGAACAGTTTTGCTGTGATTCCTTTAATGAGTATAATTTAATCATGACTGGTATTGTTCAGTGTAAGTAAAAATTATTTTTTGTTATCCTATTTTTTTTTAAATCACAGATCACTGGTGGAAAGACCCAAGGCCAACGTATGGACTCATTGAAATAATTCGAAAAACCGTTTATGACAGTGACAGCTTGAGCTACCGAAAGGACTTTATTCCCATTCTGAAGAGCATGGGTATCGAAGAACCTAAATGCACATTATCTGCAATCCTGTCTAGAGTAAAACGCAATGCTTTGAAAGCAATCCGTGGAGATAACTTAGAATCACTTTGTGTAGAATTTACAGACTTTTCTGGGTCTAAGGATGTTATTGGTTCAGCATGTCAGCAATTGGGAATTACGCCCAGTTGGCTAAATGAAGGAGGCAGTGCTTTACAAGGAGAGGTCTCAAATGGAATCATTGCAGAGTTATTTAATTATCGCAGACAAAATTCCATTCGTTGGAAGGTTGTTCTTGACGAGTGGTGGTGTAGGCTGTTTCCAGAGAGAGCTGCTGAAGGATATGTACCATCAGTTGGAACTGTTATTAGCAGCTGGAATAGTGTAGCTAAAAAGAAACAAAAATTAAGTAGGGATTCAATCAGAGAATGGTTGGAGGAATTTTTAAGAACCCCCTACAGGCATCCAACCAAAAGACCCATCAAAGATGAGCAGCTGAAAGATGAACATGCAGATGGAGATGAGCCTCCCCTGGTGACTTACAATGACAGTAGGGATGACACTTTTAGTGCATGCGATGATGTGACAGAATGTTAGATAATATTATTAAGCTAGACTAGAGAGCAGGTATTGATGATGATATTGATAAGCACTATTCAACCTATATTTTTTAAACTTTAATCCTGAAAAAACAAAAAAACAAAACAAGGCTTCATTTTTGTTAAAGGAGGACTCCGGGCTGGAATTAAAGGCCCGAATTCACAAACGTGGTTTAGTTAGTCCATGGTCCAAATCAATTGTTTAAACCACGGATTTAGACCATGGTCTAAATTTTCATATTCACAAACCACCTGATTTAGACCATGGACTAACTAAACCACCTTTGTGAATTCGGGCCATTAGGTTTTGTACAGTAAAGTAAAATTTAACAAGCACAACACAGAAAATTTCATCAAAATCGGATGAAAAATAACAAAGTTATGCATTTTTTTAGGTATTGAATTTTTTTCATAAAACAGTTCTTGGCATTGTCTCATTGTCTCATTTGAATATTCAAATGAGCAAACTGATGATGTCACAGTCCCCCTACTTCTTGTGTATTTTAGTATATGAAATCCTATTTTTCTCATATTTTTCACATATTGCGTATACAGAAAATCTATCCCTCATACTGAAATAAGTAAAAGCACTTGTGACCTTGAACATTCCACAAGGATTAATCCCTGTTTTTATGTCCTTGGGGCAGAAAATCTTGATAATTGGTATTTCATACAATAAAATACAAAGAAAGTAGGGGGACTGAGTTATCATCAGTTTGCCAATTTGAATATGGCAAGAACTGAAAAAAATAATTTTTTAAAAATTAAAAACCTAAGAAAATTCATAACTTTGCTATTTCTTATCCGATTTTGATGAAATTTTCAGTGTTGTGCTTTTAAGATTTTACTTTATTTTTCTCATAATGCAAAACTCCAGCTTGGAGGAGTTCTTTAAGTGTCCAGACAGTCTTACGTTTGGCGTGCTCATAGTACATTTGTAGGTTACTGCATCATGGACACCAGGGGCCCCGTTTCTCAAAACCATCATAAGTCTAAGATCGTGGACATCCCATTGAAAAGCGTGTTTATTCTTACAACACGTTGTCCCTATGGGTTGTCCAAGAACTTTAATGGACTTGGACACAAAAACGGGCCCCCTCCCCCTCCACGCCCCCCCCCCAGCCCCCATCCTACTGCCAGTACCAATACAAGTATGGAAAGGGGATCTTCAACTAGATCTTACATCTAGACTCGTTTCTAACTTTAAAAAGTCTAGATTTATTCAAGGAAAAGGAAAAGGAGTTGGAGCCGGGTGCAGCCAGCAGTAGACAGAGCTTCAGAAGAGAGAGAGAGAGAGAAAAAGAAAAGAAAAGAAAGGATGATTAAATTGAAAAAGGAACCTAGACTCTGAGTATATTTTAAAAATAAAGTCGGAAAATGGGGAAAAATTTAACAAGGCACATGTAACAATCCCCTAATTTCTAAAACTAAAATAGCAACGTTACGATGTAGCAATGTAGAATTTGGCTGAAAAAATGAATGCATTAGGAAGGAAAGACTTTGCCTTCAGCATCAAACATGGAAGGAGAAACTTTGAGATTTTTGTATTTGAAAAAATATAAAAATAACTTAAGACATGTTTTTATATTTTGATTTTTGTTTTAATATCTGACAGATCAGTTTGAGACCATGATGGAGGAAAAGTATCAGGAAGTGCCGCTATTAAAGACTGAACTCATCAAAGACATCAAACCAAAGGTACTTCCATACATTGAATTAGATTCTTTTGCATAATGTGTGTTTGTTGAACTTTGTTTTTGACAGTGCACACGTACGTGTATGTAAATGCACTTGAAAGTTGGGGAAGGGGGAAATATTTCAAAATTGCCTGATGTGCAGTGTTGGTTCTTTAATTAGTCCAGCTCAAAGATAAGTTGAGAAATATTGAGAATGAACTTGAGGAATATTAGAATAATAATTCTGAACGTACCCCTTAAATGAAAAATCGTCACATTAAGGATGAATAGAGATGGTTGATTTTCCCCAGAAAAAGAATAGTTTTTATTGATGTTGAATTTTTACATTCATGGGATGAATTTTGTAATTCCTGTATTTTTGGAGGGATAAATTTGAACATTTTCATAATTTGTTTTCCAATCAATACAAACTTTGGCCCGTATTCTCAAAAGCCGCCTAACTTTAAGCAGGGGTCATTAAAAACAAAGAACATAAAAAGACAATTTGGGCAAGTGGTTTTTCCTCTCGGGCAAGCCAAAAAAATTTGATTTTTTGTTTTTGTTTTTTGTAGAGGCCTGACCTGCTTTAAGCCTAGCTTAAATATGTGGTTTAACTATGGCTGGCTAAAAGGGAATCAATCTGTCTATGTTGCTTGTTCCTATCACCTTCACTGAATTCTGGAATTACTTTTTAATTGTAAGGGAAACTTTTGTACTTATCATTCCCAAGCAGTTTTTAATAGTTTCACTTCCAAAAATTATGATGAATTGAACATCTTATTTTCGGGATTGATTCCCTTTTAGCCAGCCATAGTTAAGCCACAGATTTAAGCTAGGCTTAAAGTTAGGCGGCTTTTGAGAGTACGGGCCATTGTATTTATTTATCTTAGAGACAGAGGATAGACTTGTTTTATATATTGTGCAACATCATTATAACCTTGACCAAGACAGAGGGAATGTAACATCTCTTTACATTGTATTATTCACTCATTTTCAGTATTCAATTTACCCATTTATTTTAATTCAAATCAGGTCTACGTTAAACAAGAACTTGACGAAAATGAAACATCTTGCCCTCCATACACTGTACTGGATCCATTGTGGCCATCTACACTACCAGTGAAAACTGAATTCATCTGTGAGGGGGAGGATGTATATCTTCAAGAAAACCATAATGCTGATGATGATGTTGACGTCGATGCTGGTGTCGATGCTGATGACGATGGTGACATTGATGCTGTTGTTGACAACGATGGCTGGATAAATGATGGCAGTGATGGATGGATAAGCGATGGTAGTGACGGCTGGATAAATGAAGATAGTCCATCCCCAAGCACCAATAGTATGAGAGGTAAAAAAATTACCATAATATATAAAAAAAAAAATTGGGGGTGAGTCCTCACAAAAATTTACACACTAATCTATGACCTTTGCAGGAAATATATATACTCATGTGACAAAATGTTCACACACCTCTTTTTTAAAGATTGGTTTTTCATTTTTATTTATTTATTTTTTTATTTTTTTGGGGGGGGCAGTGGGGTTTTGGGTTTTTGCAGATGTGTATCATCTAAGCTCTATTTACAAAATAATCCAACTGATTCAGATATGAATATTTACATCTGGGACTGATCTTTAACTGTTTAATGTCACTATCTGTTAGGGGTCATTCCATGCCAATTCACCCAATGGGTTACACCCTACCATCTCAGAATTTGCTCAAATTTGGTACACATAAAGTTTAACATTAC
>CALNVZ010003430.1:17920919-17935492 GCA_940671915.1 Paracentrotus lividus | reverse complement strand
CCTTCCCATGCAAACAAAAAAAATTAGTGTAAACGGTCCGTCGGTTTCCGAGCTATGGCCGCGCCCTTTTTGATTCGTTTTGGCAAAAATGGGTGTGACCTTCCATTTCAACGGCACAATGCGCCTGAACTGGTTGACCAATTTTTGTGAAACTGGTACCATTCAAAAGGAAATTCAAAGAGGAATTCAAAAATGGTATCAAAAATATTATTGGAGCAATTTAAAGTGCTATGACCTTTGACCTTTCCTTTAACCTTTATTTTGACCCCAGACGAATAATACTTTTAGTTTTTTTGTTTCATGGGAAGGTAATGTTAAACTTTATGTGTACCAAATTTGAGCAAATTCTGAGACGGAAGGGTGCAAAATTGCACTTTCGTTGGGTGAATTGGCATGGAATGACCCTTAGACATGAATGGGGCTCAGTGTATCTGTTGTCTTGTAAAGGATTTTGTGTCTTGTTCATGTAAAACTGATATAAAAAGGCCATCTGTGTACAACTACTATATATTCTGTATCCTTTGGGTGGCCCTAGGCTGAGTTTATACTAATTCTATACTAATGCTAGTTTTTTAAATATAAGGGCTGTTGATAACATTATAGCTAATCTTGCCTGTCTTTGTATCTTTTTACAGGAACAGGGTCATGTCAGGTCAAATATCAACGAGAAGAATGGATCAGTTCTACAGCCACTGCATCAGAGGGAGAAAGCCAGAGTAAGATCTCTTTGAAAGATGTGCATGAAGGTGAAATCTTTCATGAATGCCCAACCTGCCATCACAGATTTCCTTTCAAGTCACTTCTCGATGAACATATGACAATTCATGTCAAGTGCTCAGAGTGTTGCGAGACATTTAATTCAAGGAAAGATCTTGCTAACCACATGAAGGTACACCCAAGTCTGCACAAGTGCTCAGAGTGTAGTGGGAAGTTTAAATCAAGCAAAGATCTGTCGGAGCACATGAAGGTGCACAGAAGTTGGTCATTTCCTTCAAGGTCACTATACGATTTACATATGGCAACTCAGTACAAGTGCGAAAAGTGTTACAAGACATTTAATTCAAGGAAAAAACACACTGAGCATATGAAGGAACATGTTTACGTACCACAAAATGAGCCAGATAAAGAAGTCTTTCATGAGTGCAGAGCTTGCCATCAGAGATTTCCTTCAAAATCACTTCTTGACGAACACCTGAAAATTCATGTCAAGTGCTCGGTGTGTAGCGAACCGTTTCCTTGCAGAACAGATCTGAAACGGCACGAGGTCCTCCACCGACGTGGATCAATCCGATGTTCATATTGTACTGAAACATTCATTAGTAATGCAGCTCTCTCTCGGCATATGAAAAGCCACTCGACCCTGACGCCTGTACTTTGTAGGTGTTTGCCATGCAGCGAAACATTCAATACAAAGAAACATCTCAAGAGGCATGCTAAAAAAACTCACTCAAATCGCAGTTTCCATCACAGTTTCCAACTGCAATGTTTGCTTTGCAATAAAAAATTTGGCACATGTTCGGGCTTCTTTCGGCATACATGTAAGAAAAACCACACAAATCAGCCCAAGGAACATGAATATAAATGTTTGCATTGCAGTACAACATTCCAGACATCTTCCAGTCTGTGTGCTCATGTTCAATGCCACAAGGATCGATACAATTGTTATCAATGTGATGATAAGTTTGAAACTAAAGGTCACTTAACAGACCACATGGTGAACCATGCACGTAGAGACGGTGGGAAAAATCCTTATAAGTGCTATGTCTGTTTTGTAGCTTACTCCAAACAGGCCGATCTAGAATCACATTTCATTTTACGTCATCACGATGAACTACCTTTTCAGTGTGCCTTTTGTATCGATAGATTTTCTAAAAGAGGTGGTATATCGAGGCATATGACAAAGTTTCATGTTGGTGAATCTGAGGATCTTTTGTGTTATTGTACTCAAACCAGAAGATTTATTGGAGTATCCTCCCTTCCCGAAAAGACAAGATTGGAAATAGAAGAAAGACCGTTTCAGTGTAAATCTTGTGGAACCAGATTCAGGATGAGAGGATTTCTCTTGAATCACAGTAGGTCCCATACAGAACGTGGATATGTCCAGTGTACATTCTGCAAGGTTAGATTTAAGGGTAAGGGGCAGTTGTCTAAACATATGAAAGAGAGTGCTCAAAAGAAATGCATCTTCAGCATCCTGAATTTGTGATCTCGGGTGAATAGCGCACAGGTATGTTCTTAGAAGGTCAGATCAATATTCTAAAGTTGATCCCAGTGTTGCATTTGCTGTAAGCATTTGCTTTCAAAGACCACTTATAATTTGAAATTAGAGGCTCATCAGTAACTTATTTATTACTCAGTAAACAGAAGAGGCTGGAAGAGTTTAATGATTTCCTTGGACAGAAACTGTTGGAGAAATTCCAAGGATAAATTTTAAAGAATGTCTACAATGTAGGGAGGAAATTTTGAAGACACTATACGAGCCACAAAACTGGATTCAGCGAATGTTACCGATATGCATAAGGTATCTCCAAAACTTGGTCGTGTGTTTTCAATTTGTACCTAGAAACTGAAGTGTGTCGTAATAATGCTTACCAAGATTTCAAAGGGACATGGAAGTAAAGTATATCATGTTAAGCGCATTGAAATGTTCATGTAATGCGCTATATAAATGTTACCTATTATTATTATTAATGACATGATATTCGTAAAAAGGAAAGAGTTTGAAAGAATTGTAAAATAGTTAAGTAATCATTTATTGGAACACTAGTACAATGAAAAGAAAAGAAATTTGGCACAAAGCAATTATTTATGGGGGGATTAAATGCAAAATATATATTATGTAATGCCATTGATATTGTCATATTGACTTGATAGTAAATTATATATATATATTTATAAAATGGATACATGAATGCTAATCAAATGATTTGTTGAGAGCACATCACGTGACATGCATCATTTCTACTGTTACGTCGACCGTTCATTTTTTTTTTACTAACAATTATTCAGTTAGTAAAGTCTAACTGTATGCGTTTGCTTCAATGTGACGCTGATACTAAATTTAGCAGCACGTATCAATAAAGCAGCGCGCATAGGTGTTCATATCTCTTGTTTGCCCCTGGATGCGCAGGGACGTGGGTGTATACTACGCGCTGCGCAGCCTAGGCGCAGGGCTAATTTACTCCTCTTCTTTTTGCACTTAATCATTGTGGCGGTAGATCCAGGGTGATGATTCAAAATCGATCTCAACTCTGGACCTATCATAACTATAACATTCATTTATTTATCAAACGACAAGGATCCATATATCTCATTTTATAAAACCAACAACGTGCGGCTTTCATTTGTTTATTAGTCAAAATGGCAAGCGCATTTGATAACTTCCGAATTGTCCATTTAAGCCACTCCACTGCGTGATTGTGGCTTGAGCCAAACAATTACTAGAGTTATCTCAAGGCTTGTTATTTTGAGTAATAAACTCAGAGCAGCGCGTTATTTGTTAACTACAACACTTATTAACGATTCAACAAGGTTTTTTCATTTCATCTCCTCATATTGTGTTTAACCCACCACAATTTTTTTTTTTTTTTTTTATTAAGTTGAAGCCATTTCTTCAGTCCTGACAGATGCAACTTGGGCATTGCATCAAAATTTATCTCCTTACATCTATAGATGAGGATCAGGTTCTTGCAGGATCCTGCTATGTAATAATTTTGATGCAACACCTAAGGCAAGGTCAACTGTAATAAATAAGTAAAGGTAAAGAAAATATATATAAAGCTACATGACTGTCTTAAAAAACAACTCATTAATTTTCAACATCTTGTTGGAATAAATTGCCTAATTAGAGAATATATAGAGAAGACAAGACACAGTTTATTTATGCTCAACTCATTTGCTGGAAATGTAAAATTTGTATTTTGCTTTTAATCTATGTGCTATACTATTGTATGAAGAGAAAATTATATACCCTACATGTTGTATATATATTTTTGTATGATGTGTCAACTCTTTAGCCCTTTGAGTCTCTGTATAGAAGAGCAGCTTACTATTCAGCGCTACCTGCCAAAATGATGTATTTTAGACTTTCTTCCAAGAGTTTATGGGATCAATCTACCTCACAGCAATGACATGTACATTGCTATTGTTTTTGTTGAACAGTCAACTCCCATTATGATGAGATGCCTGTGACCACACCAATTACATTGTTATAATGGACGCATACTGAGAGGTACATGTATATCGACACTTGCATTATGAATTGGTATCGGGGGAATTGCCAAAGTGTTGTAATGATAACTTGTTATATCCATGCACGTTTTAATAGGATTTGACTGTGTTTACTGAATTATAAACCGAGAATACTACTGATGGTTTCATATAAAAACACAGATTTCCAAAATTTACCGATATGCGTTGTTCTCTGGCATTTTTTGTTGTTGTAAACTATCGATTTTCTCATCAAAATATTAATTTTAAGCTTTTAAGAATAATAAAATACTCATAATATGCAGGTTGGCAACTTTTACTGTCTTACATATTGTCATACTATTCATCTGTCAATTAGTGAACATTGTTATCTGTGACATTATTGTATTTTCAAGTACATAACTATGTATGTTGTGGTAGTTTTCATAAGTTTTTGTCTGTTTTGTTTTTTATCCATCTTTTGTTATTTTTGGTATTTAGAGAGATTTAAAGTAAATTAATTACTAATCATATTCATTTCTATAATGAATTTCTTGCCTCAATGTTTATTTTATTCAGTATTTGTATATCCAGACATGCCATCAATGTCATTTAAAACGTATTATTTTACAGCACACTCCCATTATGAGGTGCTCATTACCAAGCCAAATACCTTGTCCTAAGAAAATGCACAAGTTCGAACATTTGTATGAATAGGCCCTGAAGAAATATTCCATGCTCATTATATCAGGAGTGGACTGTATTGTGATTAACTTTGAGTAAGTTCCATTATGATTATAATTGCTCAAATTACCATTTTAATTATGTATTGTCTGCAATTATTTCTTCAAATGCCTGTGGAAACCTTGCCAAGTGTTATGGACAGACTCTATTTTTTTAAGCCAGGGGCCATATCATCGGTGAGGTGACAAAAACATTGTATCTCAAAAATGCAAAGTGTTCAGGGAGCAAAAAAAAAACATGGCTGCCTTTTCTTTCACGCGCTGTGGTGGCCTCATTTTTGGGACAGGTCTTGTCACGTCATCGACGATATGCCAGTAAAAGCAAGAAATACAACGATCTTGTACACCAGTATATAATTATATGTATGAAAACATGTTTTGTATCAATAACCAGTTGAGATTACTAAACTTTATCATCATGTATGATAGTAAGACATGTATGTATTACCACTGGAAGATGGTTTGATTCATCTTTGGAGTACCGTTTTCATGTATAAAAGGTCAGGTGACGGCTCATTTTTTTATTGGTAATATAGCTAGAGTCACATTAGAGACATATTGAGTTCAGAGAATTGATGAATGATTTCAGTATTATAAGAAGAAAAGTCTTATATTTTTAGCACCTTATTTGTCATACATGTACATGGAGAACCCTCCCATATGTCAAAAAATATTTTCTCATTGTAATGAAATTATAGACTTGAGCAATTATGATGTGTCATATGTCTTCAATTATGAATACCCCGAAATCTCTGCTCTACTTTTGAATTAAGAGGATAATTTAGTGAAGTATAAAGAGTAAAACAAAAAATATGCATTATTGAGAATGAAAAATCCACTATTAATCAGGCCTCTGGCTGACTTTTGATCAAACGAATGAGGTACCACTATCTGCTACTTTCCTTCAAAATAATTTCTTTTTTTCCAAAAGGGGCACTCTTTTGGGGCGCTCTGGCTTGTAGGGACCAACTGCAGCAGAGATGCACTGCCAGATATTTAGTTTGGTAAATGTGGGGTTCTTTCTTAGCATGTTTTCCGATACTCAGATGCTGATACATGAACCTCGTTTTTTCTATCTATCTATATTTTCTCTTGCACTCATATGGCCCTGTACATAGTTATTTGTAATTCATAATAAAAGTAATCTTTTTTTTTCAGGACTGTATGATCTATGTTTTCTTCTTCTCTCCTGTAATTCTCATAGTTATCTTGCTTCGCATGCCCTCTTCCTCTTTACAGAAATAAACCTAGAGACTGTATTTACTAACTACAAAGGTAATGAACCTCCGGTAAATTGCCACTCGGTCTAAACCCACTTTGACTAATGTCCATTTGTTCTCATCTCACATGGTACAAATCTATTTCGTCTACCAGCATTTTGTCTAATTACCTTTTGGTATAATTACCACGTTGCCTATTTACCATTTCGTCTAATTCCACTTAGTCTAATGTCCACTTGGTCTGTCACCACTTGGTCAATTTCAAACTGGTAATTGTCCAAATATTCACTTGGGCAGAAGACGAAATTGCAATTAGACCATTTGGATATTAGATGAAATGAACTTGTACCATGTGGGATAAGACCAAAAGGACACGCGTCAAAGTGGGTTTAGACCAAGTAACAATTTACTGATCTAATGGACGGACCATCCATATATTTGTATACATTAGTAATGTTCATACCGTCAACCTACGCTTAAAGTTGAATTAATCGCCAAACCATCATAAAAAGACTTCTTTTTTTTTTACCGTTTAAGCTCGAGCTATTTTCTTCAGTCCACAACAGATTGGACAAAAGCAAGGTTGACTGTATTCCATACGACGTCACACAACAAAAATAAAAGTACAGTTAACTTGTATACAATGAGAAGTTGCCATTTATTATATGCAGGAAGTAATCTTGTGTTGTTACAAACAAACATTCAGTGGTCCATATGTACAAATTATTCATTCACTGTACACTATTTTTTTCTAAGGAGGTTTATAAAGATAAGGTTGGTCGTTTAATTTCTATGGAGTCAAAATTTCATGCACTATAAGAGAAAAGCTTTCAATACTGAAGTATCTTAGGCAAGGCTAATTCATCAAAATATTTGTGTAAATTATTTCATATTACATAATTTTTACATTTTAAAGCAGAAAATAGTCAACTAAAGGAAAACTAAAACAAGAAGTCCTTATTGTTTTCACATTAATGTTCTGACTATTCATACATTGCGTCAAATTTGGTCTGAAAAACTTAAAAACCAAGACTCTGCAAATTCAAAAACATTTTTTACACTTTATTAATGGTTCAAACTTAATAGTCTGTTGGATAATGGGAATAGTAATGTCTAACATATTTAGTTGGAAACAAATTGTTAATTTCATAGCCTTACAAAGTTCATACATGCACCACTTTTTCTTTTCTGAGAGTATACACTAACTGGTACCAAGAAAAGATTGGGTATGAAAAAACGATCTGTTAGAAGTATAACGAGGAAAAAAAACATGAAAAGGTGTAGGATCAGCAAAGATTTGCTACTAACCTTCTATTTTCTGTACAAACCCCAGCTGCAAACACTATGGCCAGTATTCTCGAAGGGTGACTAAAGTTACTAAATCCGTATTTAGTAGTCCTTGATTTTGTCTCGAACAATTGGGTGACGTATTTAGTAGGCCTACTAACTAGTCACCCTTCGAGAATACAGGCCTAAATATACAGTCTGAATGCCTGTGTTATATAACACACATAAACAAACAGACTAACTTGATTCTCAATTATTTACAAGATCATCCACTGCAGCGAGGTAGACATCAACCATATTAGCTGCTCCCATTTTCTATCTTGGACTAAAAGCAACAAAATATGGGTCATTTATATACGTTTAAGAGTGCAGTCCACCCCCATTATAATGAGATGCTTGAGACAAAGCCAAATACCTTGAAATCTTGTAATATGTGTTAAAAATTTTGACCGGAAGAGTCGCCTCGTAACAAAATCTTGAAACTGCTCTTTATAATGAGAGTGGACTGTACATACTAAAGCAGACCTCCCAACTATTCACCTTTCAAAAAGAATTAACTGAGAAATCAGTGAGATTTTCTCATGACACACAATCCAATGGAGGTAATCATGTATTAATTTGAGAAGTTAAAATTAAAGTAGTTTTTCACCTAAAATTATTCAATTTTCAAGAGTCTCCCTGATAATCAAAAAGACTTTGCAGCTACACGTATGCTAGAGTTCAAACTAATTTCTTTCTTGGAAATTAGGGCAAAAAAAAAAATGTTTCATGGAAACATATAACATGTATACTACAAAATCCTTGGTCTGTTCCTGTAGATCATTTAATAAATGTTTGATGAAACATATCTGTATACTACAAAGTCCTTTGTACAGTATTGATATGATCTGTTCAAAACATGTACACGCTATCTCGTTTCTTGAAAATCCCAGTACATCTATAATTTGCTGTGTTACTACTTGGCTAAATATTGCAATGGACACCGATTACTAAATAGGGGAACAAGCCAATTTCTAGACAACAAAAGTATTTTGTTGAGTCGGCTATTTCTGGGTGAAAGATGAACATGAATGTTCCCATTAAATGTGTTACTTGCCAATGTAATAAAAAAATAAACTCGTCCCAAAATTACTCTGTATGCAAAATTGACTAAGTACCATGAATAAAGTCCTCTATTACAAAAAAAAGAGGTCTTTTGCAACAAAGTATATTCCAGCAGTAATAAACAGAATAGAATTTCCCTGCAAGTACATTGTCAGTTGTTTTATCACACCTCTTGTCACAAGTAGTACAGTATTTTATCAATTTTTTTAAAATAAATATTTACAACAAATTATTTCTGCCAAAGAGAATGCTATTTCAACTTTAATATGTAGGTGATTGCATTGCATATTCTTGTTTAGTAAGTATTTCTTGGTATTAATAAAGAATGATATAACTGACGATAAATGTAAGTGATGCATACAAGAAATGAAGAGAACCTATACAATTCCAAGAAAATAATTTTTTTTTTTTGCTCCTTCTTGAAATTTGTGTCTTTTCAGACTAGGGCCTTGCAACACAAAGGTTTGCGATCATTGGCAGTGGCCAATCAACAGCACTGATGCATGCGCTGTTAGTTAAAAAGACTGACCAGTAACCAATTAGAATCGTTCTTTTAAATTTCAAATCGATCGCAAACCTACATGTTTCAGGACCAAGAAGTCGATATAATCAGGCACTAGAATAACAAACCATTGCAGCCAATTTCCCCTTACTCTACACATACCTGATTACTGAAGATTTACGCATTGCCATAACATACAAGTATGCGTTCAAGACTACCGGGTCTTTTAAAACATATCCAGGCTTGATGCGGGGGAAAGAAAACATTCCTTGTTTACAAAGAAAATATTGTTATTCTTAACAACAGCCAAAAAGAAAGTATGAAAATGCAAAGTTGAACAAATTCATTCAAGATTACACAACATTAAAAAGGAAAACTAAAGAATAACAACTTTATGAAACCACAAGAATTTAGGGAACATGTGCTATATTATGTAATCGTAAAGAGAAACAACAAAATAATCCCACGATGACTGTATATAAGTACAATATTGCCTACTCTAATGCTCTAACCTATACTGAAGTAAATTGATGAGTCGTGAGCCTTCCGTCCAATTCCAGTATCCAACTGCTGGTTTCTTCCGTCTAGAGGCCAGGTCAATGAGGGGTCATCTCCCACATCCTGCACAAAACTATGGAGAGAATGAAAGATACAAAAGCATGCATTAGGATATTGAAGGCATAATGCAAAATGGCAAAAGGGGAGGATAGGAGCATGCATTCATTCATACACCTTTCATCATGGAATTGAGCTGGCTGAACAAGAAATGATTTTAAATATGCAAAGTTTGGTGGTGTAGTGCCAGTTACTTGCAAACCATAAAAGGAAAAATGACCTATAAAGTATTCCAAATTGTATGGAAAGCCATTTGTTGCATGAAAATTTTGAAAAAAATGCAACATTTCATTCATGTTGGCAATTACATGATAAGGTGTATACAGTTTTATAACAATCTCTTTTTTAATTATGGCTGGATTCCATTATAAATTTTTACTTTATATATTTCTGGAACAATTTTTCAACAAAGTTTAGCCTCTCGACTCCATGATGAAAATTCACTTACTTTATGCTATTTTTTTCTTCCTATTTCAAAAATCATTATATTCCATTGACTTAATTTCGTCAATGATATTGTGGAATAAGCGCAGGTGGAATCAAACTTTGATTAATTTGTCATTATATGTTACCACAATTTACATTAATTTGTTAATATCAAAGGGAAAGGATGCTCTTTTCAGACAATAACATCAGGTTTTACGGTAGAATTCTTATTTTAAATACATAGCATTTTGTTTTCAGTCAATGTAATCTTGTGACATGACTGGAACTCCATATTGTGGATTTGATTGCAATGTCAAAATAACGAAATGGCCGGACAAAAAAGGGACAAATTCCAAGCTTCATTCCTATCAATTCATATTTACAGGGGGAAAAATATGGACATCATTATTTTGTTTACATTAAGAATATACGAAATAAATATATCAAAAATACAGACAGCATTCCAAACAAATCCCGCTGAGACATGGCAAGAAATCACAAATGTAGATGCAAACAAAAAAACAGGAAAAAGGTAAAAATTACAAAAAAATGTAACCTGACACAGAATATTGTAACGTGGATTGAGGTACCTGTGAAAGCATGAAAAATGAACCATGTTCCTTTGGTGCTTATCACATGACGCAGCAAAAACACAAGCCATGACAGTGTTCGGCTTTGGATGATCGTAAACTCTCTCTCTCCATTCCTTGGACTCGGGGGCGGCTTCAGGGGCTTATACAATTAAATATTCAATGTCATCCAGTGTGCCATACCTCAGCACATGGGTAACTTTGTACATGGATTTATCTTGATTTAAAACGCAGCTCTTAAATACCTTTTCACATTGCACTTACTTTGTTTACAATTGAAAACAAACTTAATATAATCTTATTTACAACCACTACTATATTTTGTGATGGAACAAACTGTAATGCCTGGTGAAACTGATAATTTCTTTTTTATACATGTATATTACATTCTCTTTTAATCCTGTAGTTTTAAGAATTCAAAGTATACAGAAATATGGAGGGGAAAAGACAATTTCCTTCAGCTAATATATCTTCTCATAGAACAAACTAAATTCAATTTGTCAAACAGAATCAATTTATAAAAACAATCAAATGACTAAATGAGAGCATGGCAATTACAGTATCCATAATATCGGAATAACTCTGATACATTACTGAGGATTGACATTGTTGAAGATATCTTTCACTTAGAAACCTTATTGCATTACAAATATTGCTACACAATTTTCTTCTAAGATTAGAACACAACATCCTGAATTAATAAATTTTCTCAAACTTTCAGGTGGAATTTTGTCATTTCAAAACTCAGGTAAACTAATATAAAAGTCCTATAAAACCGTGTTTGGCTAGAAAAGTAACTTGGTAACGGTATACTTATAGCATTACATTACACCTCAATCCATAAAAATTTCAGCTGGAATTAACTCCATTTTTAAATATAATAATAAACAGATATTGTTACCAGTAACCCCCTTAATAAACTCAAACAGCAAAGTGTTACAATTCTATACAAATTATTTCAATCTATTATCACCCCTCCCCCTTCCCCCATCACACCAAACCCACAGTATGTTTAAACTTAAATTGAATACTCATACAGGATAGAACAAAAATACTTGGATTTGATTTGACCTGAAATCATGGTGCAGTAAACTTTGAGACAAACTGGCTGGAGCAGAATTATCAGTCAATGACATAAATTGTCAATAAATATTCCCACTTTATAAGAACAAAATTCCAGGAAAACTATTCCCACCCAATTCAATGTATTTTGATGCATAGTGGTAAACAACAGACTGACAACTTCTTATCAAATTCCCTGACTGTTCGCTGACAGGAAAAATTGACACTCAATTTCCAGGTTTTTCCTGATTTCCAGGTAGAACAGGAATCCTACATTTTTGGTTATGACGATGAAAGGCTTCTGCTAAATGGCATCTGACGGACCTGGTTCCTTTTTTTTTTTTTTTTAGGGACGATAATGATAATTTTTTTTCTTCAAACTAGAAATAAAACTTGGTCTTACATGAAAATATAAAGAATTAAATTTTATGTTACATCTATACAAAGGGTGATGTTGGTTTACCAAAAAAAAAATAAAAAAATTGAGAATTCACAAGTTAGTGTCTAATAGAGAGTACTGCACCCTGACTTCATGTCTATACTTTGGCCTGGAGATAACCTCTCTTGATTATTTCTACGCTATTATAACGCCATATTTCTTCACTTCCACATACCTCATTTATACGCAGATGTGAGGTGTGTGTGTGTATGATCCGTGAATGCAAACGAGACTGGGCGCGACAGACACAGAGGCAGCAGAGCCTAGTGTATAATGGCATACTGTACCTGTAGAAACATTACTTATCAAGACATTCTCATAATACGAGGGGGGGGGCATAAGCTGGAGATAAAGAATTGAGTCGTATTTAGAGTCAACTATTCAGGGCTTAACAGGTAAGTGAAGATGTTAGAGTTTATATTGGTAAATTGTGTATTAATTTTGTATTGGTCATTAACTGTATTTGGTTGAAGTGTATAGAAGATGGCCGCTTGAAGAGGAGCTACAACCAATTGAAATAGAACCAATTGAAGGGGAGCTAGGGTTCAGGACCATTGGAAGGAGGGGGAGGGGCTAGAACCATTGGAAGGGAGTGTACGACCATTTGAAGGGGGGCTAGGACCATTGGAAGGATGCTAGAACCATTTGAAGGGGGGCTAGAATCATTTGAAGGGGGCTAGAACCATTTGAAGGGGCTGCGGACCATTTGAAGGGGGCTGCGGACCATTGAAGGGGTAGGGACACTCACCTGTTAAGGGTAACAAGAGTCACCTTGAGGATGGGAGTTACAATGCAGCTTGTTGTTCTTCACAAGGAGTCTCCTCCTCCTGCTGTTGGGGTGGTTCGCCTCCTGTTCCGTTCTCCTTGCCACCGTCATCCTCTCCCATATCCTTATCATCAGTCATTGCTTGGACTGCATTAGGAGGGTCTTCGGTCTTATCTTCTGGCTTGTTGGAATCTTCTTCCGTTTTCTTTGCGTCTGTATCACATGAGAATAAAAGGTAAAGACTTATTTAGCTCCCTGACCATGGTTAAAAGGACTAAAAACTGATAAATCATGGGAAAGCAGATTATCTCGGGTGAAGTAAGCACATGGCACGCAGCTCTCCGACAGAGCCTGAGCCTTGTATGATTAAACATAACATTGAGGTAAATAATTTAGGTTAAGTTCCAATGCCCTGTAACATAGACGAGTTTAATTACAATCAATTGCAAATTTGAAACTTTCATTCTGAACAGTTCACAGCGAGACTTTTCTGCAAGATAGGTGCAGCAAGGATCCTGATCAACTCCTCATGTTACAATTCATTGGAGGGGTAAAAAGAACAATTTGTAACTTTACCTTCCTGGTTATTCTGAGCTGGGTCCTGAACATCATCCATTGGAACCTCATCTGCAGTGTCCTTTGTAGGGGATCTAGACTTTGATCTCTCATGATTCTCTTTCCTGGATGAAGACAATTGCAAAACAATGAGTATTATAGTATATTGATCATTGATATTTTCTTTACTACAAACCAATTCTACTACTACTATGAAATAATGACACAATAAAATGGCTAGCATAATTTTCTATACTAACACTGCAACCAATAATTTAGTGGTAGTTAGAGGTATCGCCCTCAAAGTTTGACTCCTTTTGTGAAATGGCACAGAAAGTGAGAAATGAGTACAGATTAAGAATCAGTTATAAATTTGTATTGACTGAACTGAGAGCGCAGAGTTGAGGCATTGGAAATTCTCAATTTTGTCTGTCAACTAGAACAAGAAGTTGGGAGCATCACGGGTAAATCAGCCACCATTATTAGTAAGCCTGTTCACACTCAGGTCGACATGAATCAAAGAGTGGCAAGTATGGAATAGTTTCCTACCTGTCCTTCCCATCCTGATGATGGTCATCCTTAGACCTGCTTCCACTCCTCTCTTCAGATCTACTGCTCTTTTCTCTGGAGCTCCTGCTACGCTTCCTATCCCTCGACCGGCTCCTGTCTCGATCACTCTCGCGTCTCCTCTCTCTAGAACGACTCCTTCGCCGATCTCTCGATCTGCTTCGATGTTTACGCTCACTCGACCGGCTTCTCCTTCTCTCGTTAGATCTGCTGCGTCGCCTATCGCGTGTCCCGTCCCTGGAGCGCCTGTCACGGGATCTGCTTCGACGGCGATCGCGGGACCTACTCCTCCTTCTGTCTCGTGATCGAGACCTGGTCCTTCTCCGCCTGTCTCGAGATCGGGAACGTGATCGTCTTCGTGACCTTTCTTTTTCTCTCTTTTCCCTCTCCCTGCGTCGTTCCTCTCTCTCCTTTTCTCTCTCTTTTTCTCTTTCCCTTTCTTTTTTCCGCCTTTCTTCCCTCTCCTTTTCCCTTTCTTTTTCTCGTTCTTCTCTTTCTTTTCGTATTTT
>CALNVZ010003430.1:17807624-17919823 GCA_940671915.1 Paracentrotus lividus | reverse complement strand
CTGCTTGCACGATGCTTGTTTTATTTCTTTGTTGTTTGGGCTTGTCGCTGCCAATAAAAAGAAAGAATGGTGAAATTGTAATTCGCGCAAATAGCCTGAAGATTGCAGTCTTAAATAGGACATATATAGGTAAGCAGCGGTACGCGGCTCAAGTGCTATTTCTGCAAACATTAAATATGCGGCTTTCGATTTCACGCCAGCTAGAAATGCAAATAAAATGAAATAGCATCGCGAGCTGTTATCGTATGAATAAATTGGTTTTGAGTGTATCACAGAGCTTCATGATGCTTTGAGCTTCATCCACTCTTCCCTCACAGCCTAGACTCTCTACCTGCTCTAGTAGAGATTCAATACGGTCAGATAGGATCCTGATCTGCTCTTCGTCTGGTCCTCGATGGGGTGCTGTAAGCTGCACAGTACCAAAAGACAATCAAAACAGATTTGAATTTTTTCATGTGCTATGGGTAATATTTTGGTCGGTTTCAAGTCATATCATTGATACAGTTTGCTCAAGGTAAAGCAAGATATCTAAGCCAAACACATCGTTGTAACAAATATAACCTTGGAGAGGGAAAATTGCATTAATACAACAAAATCTTGCATTCATGCTTGCTATAAAGAGAGTGGAATGTAGTACCAAACTATTATAAATAATACATAAATGTACAATTACTTTAACTCCACTTTCAAAATAAAAGAGTTATTGTAGCATCATATTGGATATTTCAAAATATATATATATTTTTTTTTAATGAAGTCATTGGCATTGTTTAAAGCATTAGCAGAGAGCGATTTAGGCCTAAACTTCACAGGAAGACTGGAATTATTTTCAGTCACTTTGAAAGAAATTCCTCCCACGAATTTCTGCACTAAATGAGAAATGGTAGTGTGAATTACATGTAAACGTAAAAATACTGAAAATAACAAACTAGAGAAGGAGAATTACATTTGGTCTGTTGCTGTTGAGAGCAAGTCTGGAATGGCCTCGCTTGATTCGTTTCTCAACGTCATTCATGATTTGCTGCAAGTACTGCAAAAATTCCTCTTCATAGTTCATCCGTTTGAAACGACTGCTCTCCTTATATCTGCAAAAAGAAGAAGACATATTGCACGAGGCTCAAGAAATAAGGACAGAAAAATCATATTTTTTCAAACCTGATTTCAGTTCTTTAATTTGTTACATAAACTTTAATTTGATAAATAGAAAATTAAACATTATAGATTTATCTTTTAAAGTTGAGAAGAGTTAAGTTTTTTTCAGTTGATTGCTTTCTATAATGTAAATTGCTTTATCATGTTGATTTGTGGAAATGAATGAAACCTGAAACCAGAATGAAAGGAATCTGTTTTTCATTTTTCACTCATTCAATTATTTTAGATTTCATTAGTTTATAAAAGTGCACCAATAGTACACCCTTTGGTTTGTTTTAAAACAAGGAATAAGGAAGACTTTCATTATGCCTTGGTTCGTTTTGAACAAAAGACTGGAAATTTCTTCTTTTTTGTCTGTGTGAAATGATTTTATTATACTGAAGAGGTGATCATAAGCACAATCAGGGTACACAACTCTGTTTTTCAGCATTAAAACAGTTGTAAATTGCTCAAACTTTTACCAATTGCCTTGAAATTTCACTTGTATCACAAATACACCCTCATTATTCCATATCCTGATTTTTGTAATGTTTACATTTCTTTAAGTGTCCATTAATTAATGTTAATTAATGATAAACGGCCAATTTTGCATGTAACCCAAGAAATAACAAGTTAAAAATATCACTTGAAATGCGATTTCTCGGTCTAAAATTTGAGACTACCCCCATGTGTTATCTATGGTCTGCTTTGTTTTTTCACTGGCATTCCAATGGTACCATTTAAAATAGTCTGCCTCCACAGGAAAAAAAGTTATCATGCCTTAGGGAATCTGATGTATGCTGTGTAACCTGGCTCACTCAAGTGACCTTCTGACCTTTCAACTAATGTTGTCATGTCATCCAGGGTCTGACAGATATATTTTTTTTAGCCATAAGTAGGGCAAAGTCCACTCTACACAATGGTATCGGTTGATCTGGTGGAATGACAACATTTTTCAAGCTGTGGACTATTTGAGATTTCTTACAAAATTAGTCGCTGAGATTTTGCTGCTTCACTGTGGGGTAATTTCACAATATAATCATATAACATATAACATTCCTTTCATTATATTTTGTTGATTTTTCTCTTATTACAAAGGCATACTCTATCAAGTATTCTGTGAAAATTTCTAGAAATTTGAGTGATGGGAAGTATATTTTTTTAAATTTTATCCAATTCTTAATAAAAATGAGACATTGCATGTCTTACTTGTAAAGGTCACAGAATCATGATAAGAATGAGTGATGAACAAGTAAGTTTCTTTTTTATGGGGGTGTTTTTGTTGTCAGATTTCTGGATCTTTAACTGTTTACTCATGAAATCTGTAATCCTGTAACACCTGTCTTACTTAATAATCTTTGATAGCCACTTTAATATGTGAAAACCCCCATCATTACACTTGCATTGGGCAAAACGCAGAAGGTTTCAAAAGAAATATGGAATTGAAATAATTTGCAAGAAATTATCATATTTTCAAAAGTACCGGGTACAGAATATAATGAAATTTGAATTGAAGCATTCAAATATATCTTCAAGTGCTCTCTGAAATTTGGGTGGAATGTACTTATCCAAAACAAGAAATATATGACATTGAACAAGTGGATTAGTATATAACGCGATGCGGAATATATGTCCCCGCAATAATATAAAATTCCCATTATATCGCATCAGAAAGATAAAAACGAAAAGTCAATTCTCTGTATTCCTGTACAATTATACACCAAAATATGTAAAACTACAGAAAATGTTCCAAATAATATTTAAAAAAAGAATGCTCTTTACAAGCTATGTGAAATTATGTAATAAATGATAATAAGAAATTACTAGAGAAGGTTGAAGGAGTAGCATTTTGTAAGCAATGTACAATATAGGTCAAAAATCAAGGTCAAAGGTCAAAGGGTCAAAAGTCAAAATTTCGTGAGGAAGTTTTGAAGTCCTCACCTAGTGCTATATCATAAAGCAAACAAAATCGAAATCGGATGAAAAATGGCGAAGGAGTACATTTGTAACCAATGTACAATATAGGTCAAAAATCACAAGGTCAAAGGTCAAAGGTCAAAGGTCAAAATTCTGTGAAGAAGTTTTGAAGCCATCACCTAGTGCTATCATATAAAGCTAACGGAATCGTTAACGGAATGGTGAGGGAGTAGCAAATTGAAGATTTTGATCACATACGGACGCACGGACGGACGGACGGATGGATGGACGGACATACACACACACACACACACACACATACACACATACACACGTACGGAGCCCGTTTCATAGTCCCCTGCTCGAACTCGTTCGGCGGGGACAATAAAAGTAGTTTAATACGTATGTAAAGTAATACATGAAAATTGCCTGTATTTTCTTGTCATTACTTGTAAGGACTAGGAGACAAACTTCCTGATAATTCTTTTAAATGATATTGCTATGGCTGACAAACATACATGTGACGATTGTTTCCTGCAAATTTCAGAATTGTCCAACAGTAATTTTTTTTGATACAAATTTTTTTGTTTATATATGTCTTCTATGTGTAATATGACACCGGTCGTTAAATTGCTAATTAGCATACCTTAATTACGTATTTTTTCACTTTTAGTCTTGTCATTTTGTAGTTCATATTCTGAACAATATCAATAAACAAAAAAAGCATTTTCAGTCATTTTTTCTAATTTGACCCTGTACAACAGTTGTGCACCCTGATTGTGCATATGATCAGGTGGTTCAAGTCAATAAAAATATTCCCCTATGACTAAATTTGTTTTAATCTCATTTAGGCATGCAAAACATATTCTTTGTGTGAATTTGTAAACTTACTCTCTCTTCAGGTGATCATCATGTATCTTTTCACATTGTCCTGAAATAAAAAACATAGAATAGTTGAATCAATCTTCATGGCATGAACTCGCTTTGTAAGATTTTCAAGAGCATTTTCAATCATCATCAATTATAATACATTTATGCAATCATTTGGAAGTTCACACAAATGATAGGGACTAATTTTTCTTCAAGTCCATTCACTTCTAAAGAAATATTTAATGATAACACATACATGAAGTAAATCTAAAGGCCCTGTCCTAACTTAAAATAACTAAAGATGTGGTTTTTTTTTTTTTTTTTTTTTTCAACTTCCAATGAGATTAAATGAAAAGTATTTTTGTCATCAAACAATCTACATATCGCTGTAAAGTGTAAAACCACAAGCAATAGTACGTAACAATAGATAAATCCCAAACTAATGCTTCGATTCTAGATAATGAAAGCATTCCAGACAGTACTGTTTGACTTCTACCATCACAAAAAAATCATTATTTTTTATATATTTTTTTTTTATTAGAAAATGAAGGATATCTTTCTTGCTGTTCCTTCAAAAGTAATACTTTTTAAAAACAACTTACCTAAATCTGATCTGGTATTTACAAATAGCTCATTTGGGCAGAAATCCACCAAATAATGTTTGCAGACCTGAAATGAAGAAAAGAATGATTGTGGATTTCAAAAGAAAATTCACAGGCATTTATAAGGTGATATAATTTTACTGCCATTTTGAGCGACTACCATGGAACAGACTACATGCTCATGACTGTCAACAACAAAAAAAGTCATAAAACCTTGAATTTTCAGCTCATTTCCCCCTGACTGATTTAGGCGAAAGTGCAGATTGACAATTGAATAATTTTGTTTTTCTTTTTTCTGTGCTGGGTCAGTAGGCCTAACGTTACTATTTTTCATATTGTACAGGATGTGTAATCCAATTGAGTTAAATCTTGGTTCTTGTAACCCTTCTTGATGATGTATATGGCAGTGTATTGTATTACCGGACGCCTTTATTTTACTGCTTTGAAAAGGACAGTTTAAGGAAATGAAATTAAGAAAAATTCGCACTAGTTATTCCAAATACTGTCAAATTTATGAAAAGGGTAAAATTCTTTGATATTTACCAACCGTTTTCTTTGTATCGCGCTTGCCGCATACCCCTCTACGAAAAACAATTATTTTTGCGCCTGACAAATTACATTATGATTCCAGACGCGCGCCATCTATGGGATACAAGATTATAATTGCGTGTTGTTTTTAATTTGTTTTCGAACATCATATTTTTATGCTCTTGAAGTGACTAGACTAGACTGGCATTGCAGTTAATCTAGGATTTATTTCGGGTTTTTGTTTGATAAAACATATCCTTTTAGCTTTGTCCTTTATTTCTTAATCTTTGTCTTTTTGTGTGATCCAAGCCTTGAGAAAGATAGTTGCTTCAATTAACTTATCAACTTTGGATAATGCATAATGTTTATCAACGTTCTGGACGTTCGTCTTGTTCTCTATCGCTCTTGCGCTTGCGCGCGCGCGATCGTCATGATTCGATTGGAAATAAAACCGGCAGCACTAGAATCAAACACCACATAACCACACGTCAACAATCAAAGCAGACGCCGAGAGATTGAAGGCTCAGTTTTTCATCAAAAAATATATCAATTGCTAAGGCCAATTAAAAATGATTCCTAGTTTCTCGTCCCCGCCCGCTTCCTTTTTTACGGCCGCCTCCTTTTTTTTTATATTTGATATTTAAAAAAAAAAGAAGAAAAGATGCAATTAAAAAAGGGTAAAAAATGCATTTCATGTTTGAAGCCTTTTTGCTACAAAATATCGTAATTAACGATGTATAAGCCGCACCCACCTTTTTGCCGTCGGCAAAAAGTCAAAAGTTGTGGGTGCGGGTTATACTTAGAGATAGGATTGGCGAGGCTTAGTTCTAACTAATTTTCTCAAAAAAATAAATAGAGTCTAAATATTAAAAAAGAGGACAATAAGTTGGACAAATCACAGGATTTGGAATAATCACAAATCGAGGGAAAAACACAAACATTACCATGATTTCTTGTTCAGTTAATCAACTAAACTGAAGTAGATTTTTAGACGGACTCCGTTTATGGAGGCAGCCATATTGAATGAATAAGTACACACACGAGACGGTGCGCGTGCATTCACGGTGCGTAGCAAGCAAGCACCCCTTGGATCACAGTACAGTCAGTCGTATTGTGCATGCAGAGTACATTCATGCAGCGATCTCTGATGGATTTTAATTTTGCAGCAATCTAGCGCCATCTATCAGCGAAAAAGCGCTACTTGTTTACGTTTTCATTCAATATGGCAGCCTCCATACACGGAGTCCGTCGCGTAAAAATCTTTTGTTTAGGCCTAACAGTTAGATCTGTCTTCACTTCGCCTGCCCTTGTTGCTTCTCATATAAAAACAAGATTAGACTCTACTTAGAATTGAAATACTTTATTAATTTGTTGATTAATTTCTTAATTATTTTTTTAATTAATAATTTTTCTAATTTAAAAAAAAAAAATTTTTTATTTATTTTTTTTTTGGGCAAGGGTCCATATTTTTGGGTGCGGTTTATACACGGGTGCGGCTTATACACCGTGAATTACTGGGTAGTTTGGCTTTTGTACTGACAATATATTCACACGCAATAAATGAAACACAAGTAACTCCGAGTAAACTTAGAACCTAATTCAAATAGACTAGTATTTTTATTTATTTTTTTAAAATAAAATATGAAGGCCCTATTCATTTATTTATTTTGATAATAATAAATTTTTTTTACAAGTTTCTCATTAATCAATAACAATGTAGAAATCTGTATAGCATAATTGAAATTGAATATTGTGAAATGTACCCATTTGGGACATTAACGAATCAAATTTCATGAATCAAGAAGTCGCTATATAGATTTTGTACGCGCGGCGGCCATCTTGGAAAAAAATATCAAATATCAAATAATAAGCCACCCCCTCCTCCTCATTTTCGAAAAATCCGGACGAGAAACTAGGAATCATTTTTAATTGGCCTAATGTAAAGGTATGCAATATGAAAATTTAACCATTTTCTATCAAAAAAGAGATAAATAAAGTAAAACTTAGATTTTTTGCCTCATTTTAGCAATCTTGTTCCATGTTTTGGTGTTTGGAATTTAACTGCTCCGACATACGCGCACAAAATTGCTTTAGTGCGCAGTAGGCCCTAATATGTGCGTCAGGAATTATGATAGTGTCCGGTAATACAATGCGTCACTATACTCGTGGGGATCACTATCAGACAAAAATATTCCCTTGATTTCAGGTAAAAAAAGCTGTGAAAAGTTGTCAAAATGTCCAGAATGTCCGATGGTCACATTGGCTCATTTTTGGCTTTGCACTAACTTAGAATCTACATTTGTGATTTCGGCAGCAGAATTCCGATATTGATTTTTTAATGCTTTTTTTTTTGTTTTTTGTCCTGTTGTACTAAGTCAGTGATGATGTTGGCGCTAGTGTAGTTAAGCATCCAGCCGCGAGGCCTGCTGCTATGTGAAGGGATAGGGTTGACAGCGACCCCCACACACTCACACATTACTACGAGGTCGATAGTATCGACCTCTCTACCTAAAAAAATTAGGTAGAGTTGACTCGAAGCTTTACGTAATGCTGATCTTGTCGGAAATAAAGTGAATCTCGATTGGAATAGAGCTGGTATCTGATAATCTTGATTGGACTGCCAGTAATCTAATTCCGATCGATTCCTAAAACTGTGTTCACGGTAACCTCAATTGATCGGTTAGCGATAACGAAAACTACTCTCGGAAGTAGTTACCTTTAACCTTAACTTGGATTGTGTTGCTGCCGCTCTACGTTCTTTTGAAAACAGCATGTGAGTTTACCGAGATGTGCTTGTCGTATCTTCAAATTGACCATTTCGAAGTGTAAATTTACTGATTTTGGAAGGAAAACGGATGACTCAACACTGATGCAAGGGTGTGTACATACCAACTACCAAGTCATCTAGAAACGGTACGTATAAAGTCTTTATTTTTAAAATTCTAACAAATTCAGAAAACGCATAGCGACAGTATAGTGTAGGCCGTGGGCTCAGAATGTTCGGGTGTGCATACGTGCACACACTAGGGTTAGGGTAGGGTGGTGGGGTAGGTTGGTGGTGTAGCACGCGTGGAGTGGAGCCGTTATGAACTTACCGAGACTAGCATAGACGGACTACGTACGAAAATCAACACAGTCGTACTCAAAGATTGAGCAAATGAACGATATGAATAAAACATGAGAAATTCACTTACCGAATTGTTTCCAATATTCTCTTCTCCTTATTTTCCTTTCCTTGAGCACTACGCTCCCTTATGTCTCAAAGTAGTAAATTTTAGTATTCACCGCTATATTCGTACATCTTTGCCACCTGATTCACTGACCAAGAGAAGCAGTAATTCAATGGGGGAATAATTGTGCCGCCCTCTTTTGTCGAAGGTTTGCATTTTCGAACGATGTTCCGTCACGAGTCGAATGTGACATGGCAACAGTTAGTTGTTACCTTGTTTGTTTATATTCGTTGTTAGGATGATTAGCTTTTGTTCACTCGCGAATAGAATGAAATAAATAACAAATAAAAAATAGTAGG
Source organism: Paracentrotus lividus (assembly GCA_940671915.1). Lineage (NCBI taxonomy): Eukaryota > Metazoa > Echinodermata > Echinoidea > Camarodonta > Echinidae > Paracentrotus > Paracentrotus lividus. The sequence goes on along the minus strand of CALNVZ010003430.1, from coordinate 17,911,246 downwards.
GCCTAGTATAATAGAATTAATAATTAATATTAACAAAAGTTTTGTTTATTGTTTTTAAAGCTAGGCTAGTATAATGAGGTAGAGAGGCCTGGTGATTTCTAATTTTTTAAAGTGAAGGGGCTGGGTCACAAGTGGGGGGGGGGGGGGGGGTGGGGGCTGAACAAGCTAAAAATCTGTGAAGGTATAGTAATTTTGTTGTTTTGTACATGTTTGCTGAGAAAGTTTGGCTGAACCCCCTCCCCGCCCCCCATTATAAATATTTAAAAAGTTTATAATGATCTTTTTTTGTTTTTTTTGTTTTTAGTTTTTTTCATTTTTCATGTTTGTTTGTTTATTTGTTTTGTTTTGTTTTGTTTTGTTTTTTTTGTTTTTGTTTTTGGTTTTTGTTTTGTTTTTGTTTTATTTATTTTTATTTATTTTTATTTTTATTTTTTTTTTCTTTTTTTTTTTTTTTTTTGGGGGGAGGGAGGGAAATAAGTCCAATTCTATCCAAGATTGTAGGCCTAAATTTCCTGCCCCCATTTTCCCCCTCCCCAATGAATGGCTTAGATGTATGTACTTTGTTAAAAAAGAATAAATAATAAAAAGAGAGACAAAGACAGTTAGACTGTTATTTCAATTCAAGTTTAATTTTTATTTTACAAACACATGAAGAAATACAGATTATAAGGAATTTAAAAGTAAAGACAATGTAACAAGAACTAAGCCTCCGGCCCCCATTACCAAAATATTTCGTCACCCCGAGCCCCATCCCCTCCATCACCCCTAAAAAAAGCTAAGCAAAAAAAAAAAAGGCTAAGCTGCGGGCCCCATGACAAATATCTCGTCCCGCCCCCCCTCTCCACCCTAAGAAAAAAAAGAAAAAAAAAAGACCAAGCTCCTCCGGGCCCCATGACAAAAAATATCTCGTCCAGCCCCCCCCCCCCCCCAAAAAAAAAAGTCTAAGGAAAAAGAAGGGGGGATTGACGGCAGGCCGATTTAGGCATCAATCCTACCCTATGGCCGATACACACGATGACCTTTTGATGTGCCGAGGGGGGGGAAAAAAAAAACATCTCTCCATTTTTTTTTTTTTTTAATACTCAAGTGTGGAAGGTGCTTTTTACGCGATGTTTACAATAACACACTCTCGCATAATCGTGATCGCGATCGCAGGCACTCTATTCTATATTTCCATTTCATTTTTTTCTCAAAGGACCATACGAAATCGAGTGGCAGAAAAATCGGAAGGCTGCTGAAAATCGGTGAGTTTTTGCTCTCATTTCACCTTTTTAGTTCAGTTACATTGTCAGAGATTAGTTAGGATTTAAAATAAATACTTAAGTGCAACTTGACTCAAATTTAAACGTTTATAACGGGATTTGAAAAGTGTAAATTTAGGTTAAGAATTATTTTGTAACACCAGCCAAGTCCGTGTAGAGTCAGAGGCACGAGTTTGATATATCAAACGAGTGTAGTGCATGAGTGGTGTGTAGTGGATACCAATCTACACTAGCGCCATGATGTTTGTGCTTGTTTGTTGTTCTTGTTATGTCGCCCTGTGTTGGTGGTCATAAAAATTATATTTTGATAATTGAACATGTCATGAATTCATGATTTTATTTTTTTTTGGGGGGGGGGAGGAGGAGGGGACAAATATCTTGGAACTCGAACATCGAGTACTTTACTTTATCAAGACTGTATTGCCCAGGCTGTAGATCTATTGCTTATTAGATTTAAGCAAAGCATTTGCATAACTTTCCCACAAGAATTTCTCATGACACAGTCACAGTCACATGTGTGCACAACATGCAATAGACAGGCGCCAACAACATGTGGAGTAGTCACACGCACGCTCACACATTCACAACAACATTGCAGCAACCAACTTACCGCGTTCAAACGCAAGCGATCAAGATTTTATCAGCTGATTACACACCAATTTAGAGGGATCAACTTACAAATACTACAGCTAAATGTTCACACACTAATAAATTACCTCTGCATCACTCCATCGTATACCAGAAAACTTTTCATCAGGAGCGTTGTTTCGATTTTTGCCCATCAATTCGTCCAGCAGTTGAGCTGCGGCGGACGCCATCTTGAACAAATTATCGATATCGTCAGATATCGAAAGTACAAAAATTGGGTGAAGCAATGATGATCAAAGTCAAGGATAATGAAGTTATATATTCAAAATTCCCATTTCATGACTCCATTTGATAGATAAAGGTATAATAACGTATTTAGATGTAATGAATGATAACGTAAAATTATTTGAATTCTTTTGCACCAGACAAATGATGTCACAAAAATTTGAAGTTTAAAAACTTTGTCATCCTTCATCAAACTTCATGGATGTTTCTCTCATTGTTCTGCTTTTGGGTCAAACTAGTATGGTAAAAGAGATCATGAAATTGAAACTTTAATGTACATGTAACTTCATTAAGCCTAATTTACCTTCTTACAATGTTCTGTTTGTATTATTAACAACTTATTTAGAGGGTGTGCTTTAGTCTTTTCCATAAATTGATTTGCTTATTTGATAGAACCTATCTACTGTATTCCAATATCTGGGGGTGTTTCACCAAGTCGTTTGTAAGATGCAGAAAACTCTACAAACAACAGGGCAGGGGCCGCGGAGCCGGGGGGGCTAGGGGGGCTGCAGCCCCCCCACTTTTTTCAGCCAACGTGTACAAATTTGCAAAAATGACCATACATTTGTGATTTTTAGCCTGTTCAGCCCCCCCACTTTGGTTCAGCCCCTCCACTTTCAAAATCGCTCCGCGGCCCCTGCAGGGGATTAGTTCTTGTGCTAAATGATTGAGAATATGATTTGCATAGCACCCAAGAACTTGTTCCAGTTGTTTTTTAACCATTTATAACTTTAAGAACAACTCCCCTGAGTGTTTTACAAAGACATGACGAACCAGTCCGTTTGAGGACAATAGACCCCTACTTGCAACTCTATTATAGTTCTCTTTTCCAAGTGTGACCAGGGACGTGAGAGGAGACCCTGGTGTGACAAACACCGCAAACAAGATATCTATCTATAAACATCTGTTCCTCGACCTCAGTCCAAACAGTGGTCACCCAGGTCACAATTGGGGGGGGGGGGGGGGGGGGCACATGCGGTGGCAATGAGTTTCGATACATTTTTATTAGTTTTTTTATTCTCATATTTTCCTTATTCCGAGGTTGATTTTCTTCGTTCGAAATTGAAAACGAATTAACATTTGATTTCTAAATATAATATGCCTTTGACGGAAAACTTGAAAAAATATCAAATACAATCATTTCATTCTGATGGGCTAACAACAGGCGGAGCTACTCTTGCGTAATATCACAGCTGTTGTTTTTCATTAACCCTGGCTCAAGGTTCAGGCTAGCCAGCAGAGTTGAAAAGTTAGATAACAGGGATTACCTGGCCATGCAGGGTCGATAGTGCTTGGAAATAAATATCTTGGAGTTTCAAACGAGGTTTTTGATAGGGGGGTATAGGACCTGAGTTCAGCTCTGGAACTCAGGTCGGCTTGCAAACGAGGGGTTGACGTAATGTCAAGTAGACTTAAAGTCCATCCTGTATCATAACGCGCAATCTAATTGATAGACTTCTTAACCCGTTGAGAGCGGGAACCGGGTATACCCGGGTCCCGTCTAACACACTCATGGACGGGAACCGGGTATACTCGGTTCCCTAATGATCACATCTTTATCACCAAGTACCCCCTAAAATTCACCTTTTGCACTACTTTTGTTGAATTTTTGCTATACGCAGTAGTTAATTTATGAAAAGAGCGATATGTTCTAGTGAAAAACACGTCATAACTATTTGATACATTTAATAAATAAGCTTTTTAAATTGATGTATTTCTCAGGCACTCAAAAAGAATTGCGTCGACCAGTGTATATAAGTTACCATCAGCGATTTTTAGCTTTTTCGGTTTCGCTGATCCTCCTTTGTACTTCTTTTATTGTTGGACCATGACAATTCAATGGATCAGCGCTAGGTGTGAGCGATTTTCTAACATGGGCGCGCACACACAAAAACCCGGATGTATCTGGAGATATAAAGAAGTATCGATCGGTGGCTGTAATTAGCCAGTGCTTCCAGTGGCTTAGCTTAGAAGAAAACTATTCTTTAGAATTTGAGAACGGGTCGATATCTAACCTAAATGACTAACAATATCTAACCCCCAATTAGTACCTCAATAGAAGAGGATATGTGGCTTAGTTTGAAGTTTGTAAGAAATGAAAAGAAAAGAGTAAAGAGAGAGTGTGTTCAAGAATCAAGTCGGCAACCAAAGGACTGGAATTCATTTTTGTTTCCTTTGTAACTAAAACACAAAGGTTCATCTTACGACATGGTATAAGAAAATTCAATACATTCAATAAAAGATCTTTAAATATAGGGATAACACTAAAAAAAAATCCCTTTGTTCACCTTGTTCCATACTCATTAAGGTGTGAAACATTTACTTTCAGGCCAAGAAAAGATAGGCCTACTCAGTTTACAAACCGGTAGAATGCTTTTCTTGTTCACAATATTATTATCTTTTCTATGTAGTAATATCGAGTTTGACTCAATGTAGAATATTCAATCATGTAATGATAAGGGGCAATTAAGAACTAAGAACACCAAAAACATTACAGAAAAAAAAAAAATATATATATATATATATATTTAAAAAAATCAAGCTTCACTTCTAAGGTCCATTACCAGCATGCTACCAGGCTACGCATGAGCAACTTAACCAGAGCCCGCACGCGCGGACAGGGTCATCTCTTTTTTAATCTCGTCTCGGGGTAATGACATCAGGCCAAACAATTTCGTCGTCAACGGGTTAAAGGAGCTCATTCCCTGGGCATGCATGATCTGACCAATAAGGTAATGCATAATACATCGTACGCAACAAGGAATTTAAGTGAGGTTTTTAAGTCTACTTAACTCTTCGTGCAACAGTTACACCCCCCCCCCCCCCCCCCCCCGATAAAAAAACAACATACAACTGAAATGAAATACGAAATTAAAAAAGTATGATAAATTAATAAACAAAACATAATTTATTCAGATTGTACATTATATTGGGACACAAATACAGGGTAAAATAGTAATCATAGAGCATCTATTTGACTCATAAACTGAAAGCAATGTAGAAGCATGCAACCTTTATAGGCATGTGCATTCACTAAAATAATTTTAAAAAACGAGCAAAGAAAATGAGATTAGATTCCATCCCATTTTCTTTGTATATTTCTGGTCCGTTTTACTCTTTATTCACTGAAATAATGGTCAATTCTCCATTAACGAGGCATGCATTCTTCTATTATAGCTCCTTTTGATGTTGATATAGAATACATGTTTATCAGTATAAACATCAAGTCTAAGACTGTCATATATATGCAAACAAAAATATGTGTTATGAAATCGGCCATGTGGATGTGCATATCATTTCACAGACTCAAAATAAATCTCTATTATATACATTCTTATATACAACTTTTGAACAAAAATTTGGCAAGATAATTTTGAAAAGCACAAATTAAGAGCACAAAATATGAAATATTGGAAACATGGATGGGCTATAGGCATATACAAAATATAATAGCCGAGCTTGATATCTAAACATAAGAGAACAATGAACACTGCACTTTTTCCTCCAAACATGTGTGTGTGTGGTCAAATATTTCCAAAGCAACATAAAGATTTATCTCAATGTAACCCAACAATCCTGTGCCTTTAAATAAAAATGTAATTATTTCAATAGTGTCTTATTTCTATGCACTAGTAAATATTTAATTATAAAGTGAACAGATATATGGTTCGTTGACTCGACAGGCGTGTCAGATGTAGAGAAGAATACAGTCTACACCTGTTACAACGAGCATAGATACAAAAAGGTTGCATTATAATAGCGCAGTATTCCTATTTCCTGATCTCAAACATGTGTACATGTGTATATGTTTGTGCTTAGTCTCGTTTATATCAAGGTCTAATTGGCTTAGTCCTGAGCATCTTGTTATAACACGCATGGACTTGACTGTACTTAACATAAAACATAAATATTTTGGGTGCTTCAAGAAAAAGTAAACCAACTTTTAATCATTTTTGTTGTCCTGCAACAGAACTTGAGTTAATAATAGAGTTTTACTAAGACTAACTTATACAATAGTACCTTTCAATGCATTGCTGAATTGAGTATAAAGGAAACAGATGTATATGTTGATTGAGTTGACATAGGAGTGAGATGTACCAGAGAAAACCAAACATTAAACATAAAATATTGAGTGATACAAGAAGAGGGAAACCAACTTTAAATAATTTTTGTTAACCTGAAACAAAACTTGTGGTTGGTAATACAGTTTTACAGAGCACAAACTATTTCAATAGTACCTTTTGATTAATTTCCTAATAAAGAATAAAGTAAACAGATGTAGAAGGTTGATTGAGTTGACAGAGGAGTGAGATGTACCAAAGAATACCAAACAAAAAGCAAAAATAACATACTTCAAGAAAAAGGTAAATCAACTGTCAAAACTCTACTTAATTAACTCTACATGTACTTAATTACCTGCAACAAACATTTTTGATTGGTATACAAGTTCTACAGAAAGGAATGAATAGCGGTTCTTACATGCACGTACTGTACAAGCTCAGATTTTCACTTTGTATATATTTTTGTGATTTCCGACTGGGTGAAGAAATACTGCAAGAAATAATTCATGGTTTCATTACCTGTACTATAGAAAGAATTATAATGGAGCATCTCATGAAATTCATGAAAAATAACCTGTGAAACAATACACAAAAATTATTCAAGCCAATGTACAGATACTTGGCTCAGTGGTGCATCTTAAAGGCATTGGGTTCATTGTGAAGAAAAAAAAGAAGAAAACAATTCAAAAAGCAATGGGAAACAATTTTATTTCTTTATATCTATCAAATCAAAATGTCTTCTTCTTGAAAAACAGAATCAACAGACAAGTGAGTTTAGTAAGAGGATAGAGATGTATGGAATATCAAACTCTTCGCAGACACATCACTTACTGAAACCAAAAGATACCAGCATACTATTTTGCAATAGAACAAAACAGAAGTCTTTTTGTTAATGAATACAAACACTAGGAGTATTTAGAGGATAATATTTTTGAAAATCTTAACTGAAATAACAGCTAGAATCCATTTCAGGGGAAAAAGTCCCTGGTTAGTAAAAGTTTAAACCTCGATCACTGGAAGATGTTTTATATGGACGGATTTTATTCACTTTCCTTACAATGATGAGGTATCACACCTTTGGACGGAATAGTATGAATACATTTGTGCTACTGTAAATGAACTAGAAAATGGAGGAATCAACATTGTTGGGGTCTCATATTCAAGCCTCAATCTTATAGCTCCATAGATTTGTCACTGCTTCGGAACAGCCTACGACATTGATCTTTGTTGGGCAAGTAGAGATGACTCAGCCTTGTTTGGAATCCTATACCCAAGCCTTACTGAGGTCCCATATTCGATACTAGATATTCTGGCTCCAATGATCTGTCAGTGCTTAGGTATAGCCTCGGACATGGATCTTCATAACATTAGTAGAGAGGACTTAGTGTCATTGAGGTCCCATATTCAATCCTAGATCTTCTGACTCAACAGATCTGTCAATGCTTTGGTATAGCCTAGGACATGGATTTTCAAAAGTCTAGTTGAGGGGAAAGAGTCTTGTTGAGGTCCCATATTCAATCCTAGATCTTCTGGATCTATTGTTAGTCTTTGCTTTGGTATAGTTGAGGACATAGTTTATGTCCGTCTAATAGAAAGGACTTGGTCTCGGTAAGGTCCCATATTTAATTTTAGGTCTTCTGACTCCATTAATCTGTCAGAGTTTGGGTATAGCCTATAACATGGACTTTTGTAGGTCTAGTAGAGAGGACTTAGTCTTGTTGAGGTCCCATATTCAATCCTCGGTCTCCTAGTTCCATAAGATCTGTCAGTGAAGACATCATTATAGTCCTGTGTGTATAAAAATAACAAAAGAAACAAAAACAAATAACCAATTGTTTAGTCTGGATTGATTGGCTGAGCTACAGAACATGAGGAAAACAATAAATGCACATTATTTGTTGAATAAAACATATTTAATTTTGTCTGTCGAGACCTATCCAAACAGACACTTTGGAACTGTTAACAAAAATGAAGCCTGTTACTGTAGAATCATTGATCTAATAAGTAAATATAGAGTCATGAATTGTACTGAATTATATCATTAATTCCAAATTATCGTCAATTGAGTCATGTTTTATTATCAATTTACTATATCACTGTAGGAGGAGGGCTGACGTAGCTTCCTCTTATCAACTCTTGGAGCGATGAAAACTAAAAGCAGTCTAGGCAAAAGCCTCTGCGTGGTGCTTGTTTGACATATTGGTCAAGCAAATCAATAGTTCTTGATCATGTGTGGAACTGCACATGCAAAATTATTTTCATCAGTTGCTAGGGGAGACTCATTGCTGTCTACGACCTTTGAACAAAAATAACTGGATTGCCGCACAAAACTAATTGAGAATATGTTGGGAATATGTCTACACATACAGGACAAGATTTTTTGCTGAAGTGACTAATAGCTAGAAGACTTTTCAGCATGAAAATCTTAAAATCATAAAGATCATGAAAATCATGAAAAATCTAAAGCATCCTATAGACTCACCTGCCGTGGTTTGCCTCTATCATAGTAAGGTAAGGGAGGTAACGAGCGTGACCGTTGAGACTCGTCTGATCGGAGGGATATATTAGCTTTCTCCTTCCCCCATTCTTTGGCTTTATCCAGCAGCTGAAAGAGAAAGAAATGTAGACGTTTCAAAATGTATGTGGCTGCCAGTACTAAGTTTAATTGCCACTAGGTCTAAACCCACTTTTAATAATGCCCATTTGGTCTTGTCCTCATTGTCAAATTCAATTTCCTCTACAACCAGCTTGTTTAATTACTCTCGGCTCTAATTGCCACTTCGCCTATTTACCATTTGGTCTAATGCCCTTTTCAACTAATTTCCACTTGATCTAACACAACTTTTTTTTATAATTCTCTGTAGCAAACTGGTAACAGAACAAATATTCATTTCAGAATTATACAAAAATGCAATTAGACAATTCTGTTATCAGATTTAAAAAAAAACAACAGAAGTAATAAGAACATAGAATCCCACTAAATCTTACCTCTCTTTCTAAAGATGATACTCTGCCCTCTGCTCTCTCTAACATGAACTGCATTTTCAGCTTCTCAGCTTCATTAGCAGAGCCTCCCTAGGGGTGGACAAAGACATTGGGTATAAATGACACTTGTGAGACACCTTAATGTAATTGCATTGGTATGTAAAAACGGTCCACCAACATCTACTTATGCAACAATTGCCATGGGCTGAAATTAGACATTTGATTATTGTATAAGTTTTTTTTTTTTAAGGATTTAAAAAATACCCAGATTACATGTAGTTCAAGGACTGATGGTGCCATATTCACAAAAAATAGGAATACTGGCAGATAAAATATGGGCTTTTAACTTTACTCTGAATTGATTATTTCTTCTCATCAAGAAGCCAATGATGCATTAGGTTGTAATGAAGCTTTACTAATAGTGACATATATTCAAGAACCAAATCTGGATTACTGGCAGCAACTGATCATTCAATAATTTCAAATTTTAATAAAAAATTATGAATCACTGCCATGATAATGCTTGTTTGACAAAATAGCACATCCTGATTTGAGATTAATTTTTTGACAAACAACATTAGAACTGAGACAGGGACTTGAATCACATATCAAAGGGTTCACATTCCAGAGAATTATCGTCCAGACCATGGCCCCTCTACCCTATGATTATAATCAACTTAACTCACCCTCTGTTGTGAAGTAGAAACAGCTTTCATGTGTTCCAGTTCTGCTTTCAATCTGGCATTCTCTGCAGTTAGAGCTGCTGACTCTTGAGATTCTATAATAAGATTAATAATAAATTTGTTTTGAATGAAAAATCATTCCATGTTCAAGCACTTAAAGCTGGTGTATAGTGTTGGGAGAAGGAAAAATTTAATTTGGATTCACAGTTAGATAATATGAAAGCCTGAATCCTATAACTGTAACAAAGAAAGTTATATTACATGGAATCTCGTTTTTAATGTCTTTATTTCACGATATTATAGTATAAAAAAGATAAGACGGGGACCCGACTCAGCTTTGTGTGCACTAGGCGTTCACATGGAAAACCAATGGGGATTCTCTTGTGTGGGTGATACACACAGATCGCTACGGTCCATTCATGCGGAAAGTTCGGGGGACAGGACAACCCAGCAAAGGTCTCAAAACCGTTACAAATTGTGTTTGGATTCAAACATTTCACTGAAATTCACCGGAAATCGTGAAAGGAATATCACAAAATCTCTCACACATGTCTTTTAGCGCAATGTGAACAACATGAGACTATATTTAATCGGTTTTATGCCGATTTTTTTTTTGTTACCAAAACTATACACCAGGTTTAAGCATGTTATTACACTTGTTTTCTCCTAAGTGATCTTTTTAATATCATGACGGTCATGAAGACACACTCACTCCATTCTTATTCAGTACCTACATGTATTTACTCCGAGACAAGGAGAAATCTTGTTCAAGGAAGTTACATGTAAGTGCCGTGCTGGGGATTGAACCCACGACCTTGAGAGAGAGAGAAAGGATTTAACCAAACAGAGATTGATAAAGAGTGGGTATTACGTATAAAATGTGCTGCAAATTTAAGAACCAGTGAATATCGTAAGAGGCCGCTCAGCGCAAAAACTTAATAACGCGAAATTAACAGCAAATACAGTACTGCCTTTAACAGGGATAAGAAAGATTTCCGATCAGCATAAAACCTTGAGACACCAGACAAAAACTCCTGCAAGAAGTGACATAATTGTTCCTACCTTCTTTGAATCGGACCCCTTGTTTGCCCAGTTTTCCTTTTAGAGCTTTATCCATCTTCTCCAATGCTTTCTCCTGTTCCCTACAAGCCTGCTCTAGTTTCTTCACCTTCTCCTGTCGCTCTTGCAAGAGCTTTGACTGAGATAGCAACGCCTCCTGCTGGTCCAGGTAACGCTTCTCAATATCATTGTGCTGAAAAAACAAAATTGAATTTTTAATCATTCTTTAATGAATATTTTGGAGGCCATTTTATTTAAATAACAACAAGAATAAAATGCATTCTCATTTCATTTATTATTTTTTTAAAGCATAAACTCTCTTTTCAAATGGTCGACTATACACTATCAAACAATTTCAAATAAACTCTATGGCCCGTATTCTGGAGACTGAGTTTGTACTAGTAGCAAAGCTATTGTGTGCTCCTTTTGCCTGATGTTGGACAAAAGGATCGCACAATAGCTTTGCACAAACTTGCAACTCATACAAACTCAGTCTTTGGGGTAGAATATGGGCCTAAGAACTTTTATTTTTACAAGGGTTAACACAAATTCAACAACTTTAAAATATCCTCACAAAACTTTAAACATTGCCAAAATTGTTACTCAGTTAGAGAACAGAATTTTACTGACATTTGAATATGCAGCAGAATTAAGCTGTCAATCTTGATTATATCTGTCAGCGACAATAACAGCTCAACAAACAGTCTTAGCTTACATGTACATTCAAAGAGAACATGCAAGTAGATTATATATACGAATATGTATCTAGAGAAGAGCAACAAAATATGTGTTACCTTTATTAGATCATTCTGTGCATGAAGAAGCTTTTCCCTGTAGTTTGCAGCTTCAGCAACTTGCTTTGAAAGTGACCTCTTCAATGTAACTGCATAATAAACAAAAAAGTAACATAACTTTGCACAATCTCTATCCAGTGTGAGTAACATGTAGATAAACACTAAAAAAAAAGAAATGTGAAAAAGTATGTGATAATATTCTCAATTTTTTAATGAGATAAAAAAAAAGAGCACATTTTTTGCGATTGTGTGATTATTTTTGGTTTAATTTACCATCAAACAAATAGTTATATTCATTGCTGCACATGTTTGTTTTGTTTTTTGGGCAATCCCTAAATGATCGCTAGAGGGTATTCATTTGTCTCACAATCTACTATGGTCAACAAGGAAATTCGTGATCACTCTCGCAAAAAAGTGATCACTAGCTAAATAAATAGACTACGTTTTCAGTTAATTTTCGTCACTTGATAAAGAGTTGCAGCGGCACTCGAAAGCTCGTGATCTTGTAAGCTAGTGATCACTTTTTTGCGAGAGTGATCACGAATTTCCTTGTTGACCAAAGTAGATTGCGAGACAAATGAATACCCTCTAGCGATTATTTCAATCCGCAATAATGAACTAAATGGCTTACAAAATAAAAAGTAAATTCCTTTCCAACTATTGGCAATGAAAAACTTAACAGTGAGGATAACTCCAAACACATATTCCAGATTTTCTCAAGCCATTGATTATGGGCTGACTGCTCCTTTTGTGACCCAATGACTCCACATCACCAGTATGTTGCAAAAAGAACAACAGACCCAGTGATGAGAGAAACAGGTTTTCCTGCAAGGGATTTCATTAACAGTTCTTAAGGTGGTATCTCACGTCTCAAAGACTCAGAAAATTGGAGATGTCTCTGAGACGTCTCTGAGATGTAAAAAAAAAAATCTCACATATATGATCATATTCGATCTTTCTGTGACTCATGAGAGGCCATGGAGCCACATGAGAAATTGCAGAGACTTGGGAGATGTCTCTGAGACATCTCCATGACTAGTCTAACACCAAGCTCAAACCTGATTCAATGCAATTGAGACACCACCATTACTCTAAATGTGGTATTCAACTTCATACAAGCAAATACTTTTGTTACCTACAGGTATGTGATATCATTAGAAAGTCTGGTATCTCTAGTTTCAGAAAAACAAATAAACAGATAAAAAATTTATCCTGCCAATTACTAGTAACTCATTTTTTTGTTTTCATGGAGAACTAAGATAAAACTGCACAAACTTACCATACTTATCCAGCATCTCTGCCTTGCTCATACCCTCGAGTTTAGTATCAGTCACCATTGCTCTTGTTGTATCCTCATACATGTTGGCCTGCTGACGGAGACGAGAGTTGTCTGCCTCTAACCTCGTGAGGGCATCCTGTAGCTGGATGACTTCCTCACCCATTCTTTTCATGGCCTGTCGGTAGCTCTCGATCTCCCGCTGCTGAGAATCAATCAAGCTCATCAGTGTTTGGTCATTTTGGCCACCACCGTCAGGCGATTTGGGGTCCTTCAATCTATGGATAAACACAAATTTAAATAGATCTACAATCAAATTCTAAATTAACATGATTGTTTAGTACAACATTCAAAACAAATGTAATGATGGAAAGCCTACATATCAGTAAAATAAATCTGAATAACCCAGTCATCATTAACATACAAACAATGTGTGCACAATCTCCACTCAAGGTTTCCAAACTTTGATCAAGAATAACATGACTGTATGCACACTCCTTGTGCCCTCGACCCAAATTTAGCAATAGAGACTTCCATTCTTGATGTTACAAAACCGTGAGAATTGAAGCCCCAGTGGTTCTGTGCAAACGTAGCTAGTGAAAATTCTCTACAGGCTGGGATTTATTCATACAAATAAGAACAATCTTCTCATGCAGTATGTAACAGTGCCTTATAAAGTACTGTCAACCAAGTCGAATCTAAGTCGAATTAAAATATGATTAGGACGAAAATACTGTATCCAGAAGCCTATTAATGAACTTACTGTGGTTTATTTGAAGAAGGAGGAGGGAGTCTGGTTGGTATGAGTCCTTTGGTTGATGTAGTCTTGTCTCCAGGCTGAACCAACCTATCCTCAGGATTAGAATCCAGAAGACTCTGTAGAGCATCACTGGGTGGAAGATCATCATCTTTCAAGGACTGTGATGGAAATATAAAAAATCAACTTTAAGATTTTGATGCTAACACGGAAAATTGTCAATTGGAGTGCTCCTAATTATCTTAATGACCTTAATTCAGAATACCGTAGAGTTAAATGTTCATTTGGCGAAAAGGTATTTGCTAGTAGTGTCGTGCTCTCTGGAATGCTCTTCCTTCCAGTGAGCGCAATAGGTCGTTGGAATCATTCAAATCCGGTCTTAAAACATACCTATTTGTTTTCGTTCCATTTTAGATAAATCCCCTCCCTTCATTGTACTTAACTCTGCACCTCTGAATATTGCATACTTTAAATGCTATATATTATTATTATTATTATTATTAAGCAATATTGTCAGGCTGAGTCATTCACAATTAAATAAAAACATTACTGTGGTGTAGAACAAATTTTGGGAAAAGGTCGGATGAAACACATTTTAGACTATTGATATCAAATGAGTCTTCCTTAATACCATCACATTTTTAGATCGATTTTACAACATACAATATTCATTTTTAAAAGTATCTATACTTGAAGTCACTCAGTCACTCAGAACTATAATTCAATTCAATTTTACAAATTTAAAATTAATTTATTCGTCCTTTTGAGAGAAATTGGGAATTTGACATAGGATTTTTCACAATTTACAATTATCACTATCAATAAAAGCAGCAAAAGATAACAGCAATAGGTAATCATACATTGTTATTAAAGTTAATACGCACAATGGCAAAAACCATAATTACGAAAATAAACGAGTAAAATAGAAATAGAATTGGCCATGCCATAGCAACATTGGCAGTGGCACAGTACGAGTAGATGCTCATTAGCATGATTACTAATTAAACTTGGCCGCATACAATCAGTATGAATTTAATTTACAAATCATTACAACTGGAACTGTACAGGGAGTGTCATCGTCAAAGCTGATTAATAATTTACAATGTGTGGGTGGAGATTCATTATTTATTAAACATAACACCTTGCATAAACAAAAACCAGCAATCCAGTGCATATCATGTACATATTGTGTGGACCATATTAAAATCAATATGCGATAAATATTTAGGTGTCTCCTGTAGCTCAGATAAATTTTGGTAAATACATTATTTGTGCATATTGTAAAGAAGTGATTTTTCTTTTGGATGTACTAGGAAGAGTATTCATAGAAATCAAAACAAAATGAGAGTGGAATGTTATGTTGAAATACACCATTTTATGAAAATAGTCTAAATCCAAGAAAAACTTTCCAAGGGATAGAATTGCTTTTCATGATATTGATATGGGTGTTTCCATTACCTGCTACCCTGCTACACTTCCAATTTCTGCTATACACCTTTTTCAATTTGGACTCGACCATTTATATCCCGTTTCTGTGATTGGCTATTTTGCTCATGATATAGGCCTATCGCACCTTTCCTGGAATGTATTGCTAAGAAGGAATGTATTTTGTGCGTGTACTTTTGTGGCGCGCATAAACGTCAGCGAAAATACGATACGACTCGTAGGATTTTTACTGCCAAATCCTTGATCTGTAAACGCTTTTCTTTCTCTTTATTTATTATTTATGATTTCATCATTATCTTAATAATGAAGGCCGTCTAGATGCTTTCGATCGTTCTTAAATGTTGATTTCGGGAGACGTACATATGGTACTACAAATACGGACTTGTTGTCTGAGAAGCGACCGCGCAGTGAGCAGCGTCACGAGTCTTCATTTGAAAGTCGTGAGTTCAAATCCGAAAACCGACGCGATTTTTTTTTTTTCTTTCATTCTTCTTCTTCTTCTTGAGTTTTGATTTTCTTGACAGTCATTGACTGTCATTCACTTATTGGAAAAGAAAAAAAAACAACCTAAAATAAGATTTTTTTTTCTTTAAAGATAATCAGTGTAGCCTAAAGTGGCAGTACAGGAATTTCTTAGAGAGTTAGCCCTATGGGAAACCACTATTTTTTCAACACCCCCCCCCCCCCCCCCCAAAAAAAAAAAAAAAAGAGAAATATTAATAAAAAAAAATAAAAAAATAGTTCACCACCATTTATAAACTTTCCAGTGGATTTTTTTTTTTTGAGCACTCAAGTGTAAAAAAGGTCACAAGTCACCACATTAACGCTTTACTCTAAAAAAAGCCATTTATTATATTATATTATATAAACATTATATATTATTCATAATCATTACACTCATTATATCATATTATCAACTCTTTTGTGATGTATCTATATCGTATATTTTTAAATTTTTTTCCTTCTTTTGGAGTGCCATCAATAATCAATTAATTATGCCTCGCGCTCAATTCAATTGATGCTCGAACTGTTCTTTAAACGTGTGTGATAACGAGAATAGTAATGTTTTTTTTAACTGGATGTCCAAAAAAAAAAATCCACTGGAGAAGTTATTTAATGTTGGTTAATAATTTTTTTTTTTTTTAATATTTTTTTCTTTTTTTTGTTGTTGTTTGTTTTTTTTTTCTTTTGGGTGGGCGCAACTGTGGCTGGTACGATGGACCAGGGCCTGGTAAAAAATAGTGGGGTTCACATAGGGCTAAACTCTCTAGAAAAATCCTGTCCATTGCACTTTAAGGGCTTACATCTGATTCATCTTAAAGAAAAAAAAAAATCTTGCTGTTTTAAGGTTGTTTTTCTGTTTTTCAATAAGTGAATGACAGTCAATGACTGTCAGAAAATCAAACTCAAGAAGAAGAAGAAGAAGAAGAAAAAAAAAAAATCCGTTGGTTTTCGGATTTGAACTCACGACTTTCAAATGAAGAGCTCGTGACGCTGCTCACTGCGCTGTCGCTTCTCAGACAATAAGTCTCGGTATTTTGTAGTACCATATGTACGTCTCCCGAAATCAACATTTAAGAACGATCGAAAGCATCTAGACGGCCCTTATTATTAACAGATAATGATGAAAATGATAAATATAGAATAAAGAGAAGAAAAGCGTTTACAGATCAAGGATTTGGCAGTAAAAATCCTACGAGTTCGTATCGTATTTTTCGCGTGACGTTTATCGCGCGCCACACAGAGTACACGCACACAAAATTACATTCCTTCTTATGCAAATACATTTATCAGGAGAGGTGGCGATAGGCCTATATTCATGAGCAAAATAGCCAATCACAGAAACGGGATAAATGGTCGAGTCCAAATTGAAAAAGGTGTATAGCAGAAATTGGAAGTGTAGCAGGGTAGCAGGTAATGGAAACACCCTATTGATATGACCACCATGTGCATGGCATGAACTTAAATTCTGAAATAAGAGTGATAGATCCTGTGCTACAAATTTCTTGATATTTTTTTGATAAAAACTGAATTTTAAAAGTGAGTCTACATGGACCTGGTAAAACTATAGTTGTTACAAATATCAGTTACACACATGCACTACTCAAATCTATCCGTGTACAGATTTTTATATACATGTATATCTTTTTTTTTCAGATGATAATAATTTAATATTCAGAAATCTGAAACATTTTAACTCTAAGAACATTGAAAAGTTCAAGCAAGACAGTACTCACTTCTAAATCGGCCGTAAATGGCCTGTAGTATGCCCCTCCACTCATATTCCAGTAATCTTTCAAATCAACTTCAATTTACACTAATTTGGCAAGAAATAGCACAATAAGATTATCAAGACACACATTATAAAGATCGTATACTGTTCCATCCACGCACGCTCGTCACAACATACACTACACAGTACAGTACAGTATGACAAAATAGCAGGCTTAAATCTTTTTTTCTTATTCATCAGGGTTCTTTTGAAAGAAAAGTCAAACACACACACACACACATAGTGAAGAAAGCTAGCTTCAGGATCAAAGATCACTAAAACCCCCAAGGTAGGATTGATTACATGTCAATGGGTCCCCACTGTTTACACACTGCCAGGGCAACCAAGCAGATAGGACTGATCCATTATCCTTAAAGGGGTGTACTTAGATTTTATTATGGATGTTTCCCCAGCTTTGTAATTATTGTTACATGTGAAGATTGCCTGTTTACAAGTAAATAATAAATTTAGACCCAAGATTACTTGAAAACAAACTCAGCAACTGATCTTTAGGATGGTACAAAACTAATTATGCGAATTATGCAAATGTAATAGATGAAATAATTCTGCCCATAGAGAGGGAATTTAAACACCCCTCTTAAAGAGTGGACAAGTCAGACCTTGTCTTTTGTTGCCAGCAGGTGAATTGAGCATGACAAGTGAGATTGAAGAATTGATTTTAGCAAGCAGAGTGTCAATAATCAATGAATAATTATTGAAGTAGATAATTGGATTTCCTTATAAATTTTCACAATTCTTTTTACCACTCTGTCTCTCACTCTTTCTTTTCCGCTCTTGTCCCTTTATGTTACATGCACAACTCAAAATAATAATTTGTCATAATAAATTTCAAGTAGGTAAAAGTTTACATTGCACGTAAATCACATAGAAGTCAAATTACAAATTTTGTATGGGCAATACAAATTTGAAATTAATCTTGAATGAATGTTTACTTTAATCTCTCACATGAAAAACAAATATATATTTAAGGCAAAATAAAATCTGGAAAAACTAAATTGTGCTTCTTATTGGCATGTTGCTTATTTCTATAATATTAAAAAATATATATATATTAATTATCTCTTCTTGTTTCTTTCTTTTTTTCTCTAAAATCTCCTTACCAGTTTTCCATGTATATTTGCAGCCTTCCAAGTTCCATCTCAAAACAGTATACGAGTAATTATTTCAAAATAATTGTAAAAGTCAGAAATCAACATACAATTTCTTTGTCAATATCATTGCAAGGCCATGGCAATATACAAAGTCAGTTTATTGAGTTACATGCACTTTTGATAACAAAGATATTTTCTAATGAATAGTGTTAAAATTTGATTGAGACTTTTTATCTGATTGCCTGATTAGGGCAGTTCCAAGCAAAACAGGACATGGAGCTGAAATTTTAATGTGCCGCTGTGCCTTTGAAAATGCAAAATTACCACAAAGGCTTCTTTACAATACAAACAATCATTTAAGTTTTAAAAAATTGCCATTCAGTATTCTTGCGCTGAATAATTTATCAAACCCAAATTTGCACGTATGGGACTATGGGGCTTTAAATGCCTCCAATTCTTATATCTCATCACTTTTTGCCAATTTTTTTGGCTTAATGTAATTGTCATGGTCTACTCCAACAAACTTTGGTATTAATATTTCTTTATAATGCATTTCTCCTCACGAAAAAGACCGGGAAACCAGATGTCACTCCGTAACCGTCACTCCGTAACCAGACAAGGGTTCAAGTTTTAAGTCACTATTAACAAAATATTTAACCAATTTTTTAATGCAAGGTGGCATATTATACCTAGAATAACATAAAATCCAATCAATAACTCAAAATTGTGATAGCCATTTAAATTTCACAGAATTTAAGCAAAATGTTTTCTGCTCAAATATGCATGTCCATTTTGCGTCACTCCGTAACCATGATTATGAATATTCATATCTCATTAATTAAGAGTATCACTATAAAAAAAATTATCATTTTGAAAAGAGGGTACCATCAGCTTTTGTCATGAACCATTTCTTTGTTCATAAAGATTAAAGTATGGATGATAAACTTGTTTGAATGCTGAAATGTTGCTTCTGAATGTCACTCCGTTACCTTGGAACTGCCCATTACAAGAATGAAGTCTCCTCCCCAATCTGTCTCCTCCCCAACTTCACCACAGGATATGTAGATCTTTATCACAAGTAATCTGTAAGTGGGAAACTTTTTTTACAAACTTGCCATTTATGACTTGCGAAATATAATAATTCAGTTCCAAAACTCTAGCAATAATCATATTCAGAATGCATATTAATAAAAACTATGTTTTTCATGCAAATATACACCAAATTAGAATATTGTATAAGTGGTTTTTTTTTCGCGTACAGATATTTTCGCGGTTGGCGGGGGTCCCAACATTTTTGCGCGATGTTAAATTTGCGGTCGGCAAAATCTGGACTTAAAAGTAACTAGAAAGTATATTAATCCATCTTTTCCTATCTAAAAAAAGAGACATTATGACCGTATTTATTTGAGCTACTGTACATACCAGTCATCCACGCATCGCGCCGTATCGTTGTGTGTGCTATTAATAGCGCTGCATAGACAACTCTGCTCCAGGAGCGCATGGAGTTCAAAACATTTTCTAGCATGGATAAATTCGCGGTACTGTTCAAAACCTTTTCGCGAGACGTTGAATTCGCGGTCGCATCCTGATTCGCGAAATTCGCGAAAAATAAAACTCCCACGAAAGAAACCACTTATACAGTAATTCCTGATCATTTCAAATCATTCATTGTGGAGCTATTCATCATGTTCCTCTCATATTAAATACATTAATAAATCAGAGAGTTACATGCATTTTTTTATTAAGTATGTTGTACATACATAATGAAATTTTACCACAATCACATAGATATGGAGAGATAGATGGAATGTAAAATTTATAGGAACAATTACCAAAAACACACAATGATCAATAATCAAAACAAAATCAAACATAAGATGAAAATGACTGTCTCATATCAATTAATCATGTTATGTATCCAAAAGTTTAACACTTACTACAAGGGATCAGGATCACACATCTTCTTCTTTTTCTTTTTTTATCTGTGTCTATGAATTTCTAAGTCTTTGCCTGGTACACACAAAATATTTTTTTGTTTTAAAGTAATTAAGCAAAGTATATAAACATTTGACTTAATGTACAACATATGTAGCATGATTAATAACTCAATAACAGTTGGTCAGTGATTGTAATAGCTCATTTATTAATTTAATGTGAGTGAGCTTTTTCTATATATCCTCCTTCTTTTATCATTCTCTGCATATTGCTTTGTTTCTCTCTCTTTCTCTCTCTCTCTCTCTGTCTGTCTCTTGCTTCCAACCCCTTCATTATTCTGTAATCAATTTGACACTGCTTACATATAAGAATGATGTAACATATTATGGATTTCATGACATAATGTATGCTCAGGCGAACATTGTCCAGCTGTAAATTCCATATACACTAATCTAATACCTAACCCAACCCTGGACTAATACCCCAATCCAAAAACTGACCCTAAGCCTAAAATAAAACACTTTTACAACCCTAACCCCTGAACCTACATGTTTGACGAAATAAAGCATGCAGCAATTGTCAGAAGAGTAAATATCATGCCGCCATCATAATGATTAAAATAATAACAATAATAGTGGCTATCGTATACCCAAAGGTCAGCCCTTTTGTGCGTATGGCACTGTAAACAAACAGAAAAATCATCAACTTACCAGTCTGTTCCTCATGCCTATAACCACCACATCATAGAGTGGTTGGGGTAGAGGTGTGGTAGGTGGACTGTATGCAGGTTCTGGGTTCAAACCTCCCCAGGTTGGTTCCACTGGGGGTAGCGGATCACCAGGGGTCTCAGGAGATGAAAACCCATCCACAGACGGCAGAGTGTCCAACTTAGACACGGATGGTAAAGAATCTGGAACCTAAAGGGTAAAAAAAAAAGAGAAATTAAAATTACAAAACATTTGGATACAGTAGTCCGCACAAGCTAAATGTTGGAAAGTGAAACATTTTAATATTACAGCAAATCAAAAAAAAATTTACTCTTGACATTCACACTTTCAGTAATTATCTATTTGATGGCTCATATACGCTACATATATTCTACTTGAGAATAAAACATAAATGATAATGAAGTTAATTAAGATGAATTCTGTGAGAGATGAGAAATACAAATTTTTGCATGCATACAGGGTTTCATAAAAATTTACGATGAACTTTATTCAAACAAAGGGTACCAAAATACAGTGATATTTAGAATATATGTCAGATATACTAAATTACAATGCACTCATATTACTATTTCTGTGACTTCTTTTTATTAAAAAAACAAAATAATTAAAACTCATGAACTTACCCTTGATGTTAGCAGCCTAAGTGCAAGAGAGATGGAAGGAGTTTTCTTACCATGACTTGGTAGAACACAAGACTATAGGTAATACAAACAGGTAAAGTTATGTCAACTACAATGTAAGTATTTGAAACAGTACATGTAAATGCTGAAGTTAAGCAATACGAAATAGAGAATGCACATCCAGAATAGGAAAACTCCTTTTTGTCTATATAATATGAGAACAAGATACAAATTTCATAGGAAGTATCTTCTATAATAGTTATTCGATTGTAACTGTATAATCTCTAAATCATTTTTAAAATTACAATTTTCCATTATATTGAACTTACGTAACACTACCACTCAGAATAAAATAAGGGTAAAACATTTGTTTTTTTCTTGCATTTTTCATTCAGAAAGGGAATGATTTTAATATGACATTGAAAATTGACCCTTGACCCATCAATTTAAAATAGATACTAACCTGTAGAGGAATATTGGGAATCTTAACCCCAAGCTTCCCTCTGTCATTAGTCAATGCATTATAGACCCTGTTGTCCAAGAGAACTACTGCAAAGCCTATTGGTTTATGAGGGTGCCAGGTTGTTCCATCAAAAGCTGTGAAAACAAAATATGAAATGTAATAATCTATATTATTACACATGAATTTTGTGAGATTCTCCTTTTCATATCGGAGCAGGCAGATTTGATACAGGTGAGTAAACCTCTTTTTTTGTTTAAACTGATAGCACTGTTGTTGTCATGGTTTGAATGTATAATAATAATAATATTGGATTTCTCTTTCATGCAATATGAGATAAATTCCATTCATCAGTATGAATATTGCACTCGGTTTCGACTCTTGCAATATTCATACTGATGAGTGGAATATATCTCATATTGCACTCAAGTGCATCCAATATTTTATAATTAACCCACAGTATAGGTGACTAGATAGTTGGCACATTATAAGTGCTATTTTAATTATCATTTTTACCAAAAATTAATCAGGTTCTCCTATGAAAGGTAGCCAAATATTTCCTCTCACTTTTGAATTCTTTTGAAGAACATGACGAACGCAGTCCGTTTGAGAACAGTATACCCCCTTCTTGCAACTCTTATTAGTTCTCTTTTCCAAGTGTGACCAGGGACGTGATAGGAGACCCTGGTGTGACAAACACCTCAATCAGATATCTATCTAAAAAACATCTGTTCCTTGACCTCGGTCCAAACAGTGGTCACCCAAGGTCACAGCTGGGGGCCAACATTGTTTACATTAAACGATCAAGATGTCTGTATCGATACATTTTTATTAGTTTTTTATTCTTGTACTTTCCTTATTCCGAGGTCGATTTTCTTCGTTTGAAATGGAAAACGAATTAACATTTGATTTCTAAATATAATATGCCTGTGAAAACTTGAAATATATCAAATACAATCATTTTATTTTGAAGGGCCTACTCATAGGCAGAGCTACTATTACGTAACATCACAGCTGTTGTTTATCTTTTACCCCTGGCTCAACGCTCAAGCTGGCCTGTGGAGTTGCAAAGTTTGATAACAGGGATTATCTGGCCATGCAGGGCCGATAGTGCTTGGAAATAGTTTCAAACGAGGATTTTTTATAAGGGGGTCCGACACCTGAGCTCAGCTCTCGAACTGGGGGTAGGCTTGCAAACGAGGGATTGACGTAATGGAAAACTAATTATCTATGAATAATATGAATGATATTTGCACAGGAAAACAAGGAGTGATACACTCATCACATTGCCAATTTAGAGATTTAGAAAATCGTTGTTCTTAATATTATTATTATATTTGAAACATTATCCATGACCATCATAACGAACTGCAACAGAAAACATTCACATTCAATGACTGATATATAATACCTTGTAAGGCACTTGAAATAACTGATAACTTAACTGGAAAGATGATTTTTAATAATAATAATTATAATTAATATTACAAATGATCAAGACCCTACCTGAATTAACATCATAGAGCTCAACAACCACAGCTGCTGTACTGACAAACATGGATGCTAGCTCCCTTTCATGACAGAAAATAAACGAGTGATCCCACTTAGGCTGCATTATATCAGACACATCAGCTAACCAGAGCTGTATAAATAAATTCAAAAAAATATTATAAATAGTGAACGCGTGCTCTCTCTCTCTCTCTCTCTCTCATGACAGAAAATAAATAAGATTATTATCAATTATAGTATAATTTATGTAATTTTAACTTCACAAAAGCAGAATCTTTAACTTCCACAACTTCAACTTCACTGTCCTTTGATGGATTTTCTCTAAACCAAACTGTGTTTCTCTTTTTCTGCTTCTATCAAACTAAATCTAATGTCAGGGTTGACTTCCCCTATTTAAAACAATATTCCACATCAAGTGGTTTGACTCAATGACTTTCAAATCTGAACTTTAAAAAATATTCCAGATACATCAGCACACCGAAAAAAAAGTTTTTTGCACACTATGGATCCATCATTTAGAGTTTGGAGTCAGAAATTAAAAGAACAGAATTGTCAATCACAAATAATTCAAACTGGGTAATGTATCAAATACTTAATTGAAAATACCGGTGTTGCTAATTTGCAGAAGAAAAGCTGATCAAATAAGTCTGTAAATAATTCCTGTGATATATGGGTTGAAGGGACCTTTACCTGTGAGTAGCCCTGGTGTTTGCCTCTGCTAGTTGTCAGGAATGAAGAAGGATGTGGGACGGGAAGCTCAACAGACAAGGGTTCCACACTCAGCAGATGAGTGTGATCTCGATATGCATCTCTGAAAAACATTTAATGAGTTTAAAAATTCTGTGTAGAAGGTTTTAATCTCTTTTTATTCATTATCACTGGCAGATTTAATAAAAGAAACTAACAAAGAATATAAAAGAAATACTAATCAACCTTCTCTTTCTTAGGCAAGGCTGTTGCTTCCTGCCCACTCATTTGGTGCAAACCGAATTTCACAATTCATTTTCAAAAACCTTTTCCTCATCTATGCATGGCTTTTTTAAAATGCATTTGATGCCAAATGAAAGGAGAAAGCTTGAACTTTGAAATGCTGCACTTAATTAATGGTTGCTCCCACTGACAAAAATGACTATCCATTTGAATTCCACTTTTTCTGTAATGCAATTAGAACTCATTTTACAATTTTTTTAACAACACAAAGAAAACAAACCTGTATTTCTGATAGTCAGGAACAATCTTAGCAACAGCCATAATGGAGCCCATGGCATCATACAGACGATGGTCCAAGGATACTAGTCTGACTTCCAGACCATGGAAGGAGAAATCACCGCTCTCCGGGAGTGAGCTTTGCTTGCGATAGACAGTAACATAGAGATGGATTGCACTGGATGATAAAGGTACAGCCTGGATGCATATAAATGATAGACATGGTTTTGTTTTGTTCAGTAGAGTATGACATTGATCTATTCAGTTAATGTACTCTCTTTGTCATGTTAGTCAGACCATATAGGTTACCAAAGAGGGTTCTTTTCAATCTGGCTTTTTTTTTTTATCTTAAAAAAAAAAAAAACTCCATGAGGCATTTTTTAAAATTAAATAGCTTGTAAATTTCATTTCATTCCATTCCATTTCAATCAGTGAAAACAATACAAAATACATAAAGAGTGATACAATACAACAAAATAGCTTTCAGGATAGTCAAATTGAGGCAGCTCATAACTCCGCTATCTCGCTAGAACTCCCCACACACGATATCGCATAGTTACAGGGTAAAATGTGGGCATGCAACTGTTTAATATGCCTTCAGTATCGCTGCAAAACTGTGTGAGGTGACGTTTTGAAGTCTCAACAAATTTTTTATCAGCTATGGAACATTTTCTACCAAAATTATTTGGCAATTATCATTTTTTTCCAGTTCCACCCATTCAGTGTAAACGTCTTTGAATTCTGTGGGACATTATTTTTTTCATACTACCACAACTCACGTTTATCTTTAAAGAACAAATCTTACCTGTACTAGGTCAAGGTGGTAATGGTGAAAAGGTTCGAGCAAAGAGAGTGGAAGTTCAAAGGTGGAGATCTCAATCTTAGTAGGTTGGTCAACAATCCTTAGTTTTAGCACTGTAAGAAATTAATAGATTATATGGTTACATGCATATTTCAGAACAAAGTTTCATACATATGAGGCATATTAGTGCAGTAAAGTAGCATTTGAAGTGTGATTTAGCACACAAGAGCAAAGGCAAGGTTAAAAGTATCTGAAATTTGAAAATCATGATGGTAGCTTTAGTTTTGATATGCACAGTTAAGTGAGAATGTATATGTACAGTATGTATTGCAGTAAAATCAAGATTTTCAAAACTACTCTCTTTCTGAAGTTATCTAAGTTATGAACAATAACACTACAGAATCAAAATATAGAAACGCTTGGTTATCATGATACTAAAGTGCATAGAAATTTGCAAAGGAAGAGAGGAAGAGAAATGGGGATCGTCACAAAGTTGAACCCTTGTAAATGTGAGAAAATAAAAGTATAAGGAGCATAAAATGTTGTTTTTATTTTCTTTTACCTTGCTTTCGCTTTCCTTATACTTCCTATTTTTCTATTTTCTTATTTTTATACAAGATTTTGCTATACGCCAAGATAATGGCTTTCTCCCGAGTACTTCTTTTAAATGGGAGTGGACTGTAGGCATAGTCTTACCATCAGACTGTGTGGATGTGGTGTTTGTAGCAGGTATTTTACAGCATATAACATCTTCCCATAGAGGGCTAGTAGTAGGATCCACAGTGGAGTGAGTGCTCTGCCAAGGGGACTTCACATGGGGTCCAGCTGTCTTGCCTTTGGTAGAGTCAGCTTCAATTTTCCTAAAACACCAGATAAAAAGTTGACATCAGATTAATATACTGCCCTACTTTGATAGATGGCTACAGGAAACATTGAAGAAAAAGAAAAGATAAATAAATATACATTTATGTATATGGTTTCATGTCGTACCTAGTGTGCTCTTCTTTCTGTTGAAATTTGACACACAAAAGTAGATTCATGCAACAAACTGGTAATAGACCAAATATTCATTTGGGAATTTAACAAAAATGCAATTAGACAATATGGCTATTAAACAAACTGACAATGGACCAAGTGGTCAATAGATAAAGTGAGAATAATACCAAGTATGTATGGGAAGAAGCGGAAGTTAGACCAAATAGCCCATGGTATTCGACAATCAGAGAATTGTATCAACTACTGTTAGACCAAGTGGATATAAACCCACTCACCCTAGCACATAAGGACGAGGGGTGGAGTTGTTTTGAAGAGCTGTCAATCCACTGGCAGCATGGACGATAACCAGTACGTCCTCTTGGTTTGGAAGGGCTACCATACCTGAGGGTCTGCTAGGTCCTCGACGTTTAGGAGGGTCAAAGGTCACCTAGAAAATTGGCAAATCAGAGGTAGAGAGGAACACTGTAGGTAATTATCATTACAGACTGTATGAAAACAATGGTACAGTCAGGGAAAAAATAATCTAGGTATGAAATCTTTTCAAATGTGTGTTTGTGTTACCAAATTAAAGCCAAAAGATTTTCATTGCTGATGTACTTTGCTTTGCATAATTTGCTTTTGAAAAACAAAATTTGTGCTTAATTTTGTGCAACTAGGAAATAATCAAAATTACACACATCTACATTATTTCTCCGGAGCGCTGAATTCATGGCCATTATGTGGGAAACCTATACAAAGCCACAGAATTCGCACCTGCTAATCTTTGCGCAAAATCTGTGAAAATAAATGTACCACGTATATTTCTAAGAGAGCAGTAAAATATATACATTGTAAATAAAAACTTACCACGGGTGGTATAGGAGGAGGTGTTGGTGTGAGCTGGTTGGGGACCGGCTCTGGCTCCAGCTCTCGTACAGGGGGAGATTCACTTTCATCTGCTGGTGGGGGGTTTGGTTCCACTTCTGGTAGGGGTTGTGGTTGTGGGGTAGGTATCATGGTAGGGGTGGGGAGAGGGGACGGAGTGGAGGGGATAGGTGATGGAGACTCTTGCAGTCGCAATCTTGCCTGAAAGATAGTGGATTCAGTAGAATGAATTAAAATGCAGATGGGGAATTCAGAAGAGATCCTACAATCAAGATTTTTAACAATATATGTTACATGATGTGTATTTAACCATTTTCACATTATACAATCCATTAAAACTTGTTCACCACCTATCTTTTATTATTTATGAACTTAGTTCATCTACATCAACTAAATGTTTCTGGCAATCACAGTTTAAAAAAGTGACAAGCTTTAGACTGCTGTGAAACAATGGCATGCCCATCTCAGGTTAAGGTGCGGTCCCACTGGCTTTTTAGGATGATTTGCAGATGAATTGCGGATTGTTTGTTTTGTTTTTGTTTTTTGTTGCGGATGAACGAAATTTGTATACGCAACTCATGCGTAATTAATCCTCCCGCCAGTGGGACCAGGGCCTTTAAGGAAAATTACCATTTAAAAAAAAAATTATTTGTCTTCTTTCAGTTTCAGTAGGGTAGCTCAATCAATGATTAAAACATTGTTTTTTATGAAGGCCTACAAATCAGGGCCTACAATCCTACATTTGTGATGCATCATATCAAATTGGCAAAATAATAAATTTTCAAATACTTTCCCATTACTATTTGTACTCATTTTTTTTTTTACAGAGCAAACATGAAACTATAGATTTGGATTTAAAATGTGTATTTGATTGAGTTTGTTCAAACTTTCACCAACCAAAATTGATGTTATTTTTTTTTTTGTCTTTATATTATTCAACTTGCTAAAAAGTTTGGATTCCATTTAATAATAAATGCCTCCCTATTCCAGCTCCAGAATTTCAAAGATAAACTCCTTTATACTTACTTCATATTTCAATTTGCCAAGTTGAACTACAATAGACTCTTCTTGAAGATTCTTAATGAGTAAAAGATCTCCCGATTGCCTGTAGATATCATCATGTGTAGCTGCCTCTGAAGTGTTATCTCTTGGATAGATAAGAAACGATGACTCAGCAATCTTTGTATTCTTTGTCTTGTCCCATGCCTCTATGTTAAGTGTCACATCTTTTCCTCTCTCATCTTTGCACAAGCCTGTATGGATGGGATTGATAATTTAAAATAAAAAAGCAGTTGGGATGTGTACAAGTAAACTTAAAAATCCTGGTGCTAGTGCAGTTTGGTATCCCTAACACCACCCTACCCTAACCCTAATGCGTGGGGGTCGCCGTCAACCCTATCCCTTCACGTCGCCATCAACCCTTTCCCTTCTTGCAGCGGGATGCTAAACTGCACTAACACCAAAATCCTTTCATTCAGTTGTTTTCATTCTGGTTGATTTAGTAATAAACCTATCATTAAATGTGCAATGAATCTACATCTCTTGGACTTTTAAAGAAAATCTTTGCACAAATCTTCAGGATTGAAGGAGGCCTTGTATCCGGAAGAAGTGAAAAGTATATTGAGCTAATAAATGTAAGAGTGTATTGGAACAATTACCTTTTGGCAAATAGAAATTGATATCATTCTTTGAAAACGAGTGGTACCCATTCTGATCCCCCGCAGCTATGGCCACCACATCAGTGTTGAATATGTGACCTTTGACCTCTTCTTCCGACTTTGCTGACTGGTAGACTACTTCCTTTAGGAGACCCTTTGTGGATGGAGCCAAGATGGTGAGCCTGAGGAAGATCTTGCCAGGAGAGTTTATGAGGACATCATAGAGTTTAAAGGAGAAGACAAAGTTGTTATCTGCTGCAGGACTCATGGTCGATATCCAAGACTTGCCTCTTCATCTGCTCTGGATTTTGATCGTCACCACTCCTGTAGATTTGCAGAAGAGACCCCCGAATTACTATCAGTATTACTATCAATTTGAAGTGGTTTTGGTTTTTAATTTTATTTTGAAGATGGTTCAACTAATAATGTACGGGAAATTGCTGATGCTACAGAAGAATATGAAATATTCTTTGGAATAAAGGATGCAAGAAACAAAATTAATGACATCAATTTATCATTCAATAAAATTGATTGTTCTAAAGATTAGACTAGTTAATTTTTTTACATGATTTAACGTTAGATTCCAAAATCAGATTTTCTGCCTTGGCCCACATACAGCTGCAAACCAACATCAGTCAGTACTGAAAAATGGCTGTCTGTCGCCCTCTTGGTTGCTGAGGAAACTTCTCAATAATAATTAGCAAAACCAGCTTTAAACCTACCTCAAAATAATTTAAGATAATCTATAGATCTAACTTAGTCTCATTGCAATATAATTTTTCCATTAGATATTTTTGATTTTGTTTAAGTAGAATTTTCAGACCCTTTTTTGGATATGCCACCTTGACTTGGCTGCCAGGCTGGGAGCTGCTCAAGACACTTCTGCATTGACTTTCCATTGGAAGAAAACTGCTGCAATAAGGTACTTCCCAGTGCAAGGTCAATTATGATTGACCATGCATAAGTCACTTAAGTGTAATGTTAAGTGGCCTTGGCCCAGCCTTGAATTAATTTAAAGCCTAACAAATATCTAGGCCTATATCAGCAAATTGTGTAGATCTAATGTGTAAGTGACCCCCCCCCCCAAAAAAAGCAACAACTCAATTACATAATGCATTAAATTATGTCCTACTTATTGAACTTTATGAGCGTCGCCGAAACCATATCCTTGTCGCGTGGACTGTGTGGGGATGGATTAGTACCCACACTTCTTGTGTACACCTCACATGAAGTTCAGCGAGTGGGACTGTAATTAAATAAATTGTTTTAAAGTCTCTGGACACACACCGAGTTTTATCACTTTTAAAGAAAAATAAACACACATTTGATAATGTAAGAAGATCATACTATTTACATTTTATCATTTCCAGTCAATTTAATTATACGATAAATATTTACTCACCATACGGAAACGTACCCGAATCCGTGATGTTGTCATAGCATCAGTTTCGAGAAAGCAGACAAATTTCACAGAGGCTGTCATTAGCTTGAAAAAAGACGCTGTGAATTTATAAACTCAAACCCTCTTGTCTTTTTTAAAGATTTTTCCTCATATTCTACACACATTAGTGTATATTATTATTTTAAACATCTAAATAAACAATATTTTTTTCCTGGTCTTTTTTTGGTATGTTAACATTCTTTCATTAATTAAACATTTAACAAAAACGTCCTTGACAAATGCTATTACAGAAAAAACACCTGCCGCGCCGCACTTTTTGCTCGATCAAACCTTGGGGAAATGAGTCTCCAATAAGCGCCAATATTAAATCTTTATAGAAAAAAAAAACGTTACAATGAAGATGCTTCGGCCTAGTTTAAAGGGGAAATCCGGACCCAAAAGCTGTTTTTATCAAGAGCAGAAAAAAAAAAAACGGATCAAAAAAAAGTTTGAAGAAAATCTGTTTTCCTCATAACTTTACCCAACTATATTGATGGCAATAATTGCTATTACATTGATAAAAATATTGTGAAATCAGCATCCCATGTATAAATACAAAAAACAAACATTTTAAGTGGGTTTTCAGTGTAGAAAGAAGATATTCATGAATGTTGAAATTCAATAAACAGGCGCGGACCCCCCCCCCCCCCCCCCCCCCCCCCACCACACTGTGTAAAATGTCACTTTTCTTTTGATATGTCATTACAATTTCTCATTATATGAAATATGCATAGATGCAATAACATATTTCCATCAGTTCAACTGAGGGGAAGTCATGAGGAAAACTTTATCTCAACAAATATATAGTGAAAATTTATCATAATATATAAATAGTGTACAATCTATCGCGCAATATACTGGATTATAAGTACCACACATTCTAAATTATCCCGAGTGCAGATTTGTTTCTCCGAGGCCGCAGGCCGAGGTGAAACGCCTGGCGACCCCTCATTTTCCCGCCCCTTATTTTCCCGCCTTAGTTATTATCACGAGAATTTTGAAGGGTCTATGGCCATTATGGCATTTGCTCCGGCGACCATCTTAAGTTCAATAAAAAATCACTTAATCAAGTTTTATGTCACGCTGGCCAAAATGTTTCATAATTTCGCTCACTCTTTCTCACCACAAAAAAAAAAAAAAAAAAAAAAAAAAAAAAAAAAAAAAAAAAAAAAAAAAAAAAAAAAAAAAGAAATTATGTATAATCATCAGAGGTTATTCAAACTTCTTCCATGTCACGCGATAGGCGGCGGGGGTGGGTAGGTGTTAAAAATGTTTTAGTCTTCGGTCGTCAAGAAGGTCATCATTATATTACAGGTTCTTCAGTATCTTACGGGGGTGGTCACAAAACAAAACAAAAAGGGTCCTTGTGCAAAAGGAATGTTACATTTTATAGCAAGTTACGGGGCGCCCGCACCCTCCGCCCCTGGATCCGTGCCTATGGATGGGGTGAAAATTTCACATCAAGATATAAAGATATAAAGACATAAATATGAAGATATGAAAATATTTTAAGGATGTAGACTAAAATCTCAAGTTATCAAAATATATATTTCAAAAATGTGCAATAATGATAAATCCTTGAAATAAACTGTGTTTTTTTTTTACGGGCAAAATCTCAAATAATGCCTCACAATCATTCCATAAACTCATCAACTTCGAATCTCGACTTACAAGCGGCGACTTTTTACAAAGTTTACAAACATACAGAGAGTCAAAGAAAATATTTTTATAAGATATATATTTTTTTTTAACCAGGAATTCATTTCCCTATAATTCAAAGCAAGTGTAAAACAGACTATTTTGATCTCAAAGTGGTATTTAACGGTATTGAAGCTTGATAACCTAACTAAAAAAATTGTACATTATACGTTATGTATTTAGACCTGTTTGAAAATACTCAGCAATTTACCCAACGGTTGTGGAAAAATATAATATTTTTAAGAAAAAGCTACTGCACTTCACATCTTTGTAACAAGATATCTATTATTCATATTCAGTTTTATGATGGAACCTGTTGCACGAAACTTGCCATTGTATTATGGTACAACTCATTTGGGAACCTTTTCATTTTTCGTAACTTATGCAGACGCGGATCCATGATTTCCTGATTTTTTAAATCTTTAATGAGATCTCTAAACTGAGATTTTAGATTTGCGTTCACCCCAGATTGCATGATCGACGAGCGCGACCCAAAGGGAGATATCAAAACCGGTCAAAATTGCTCTCTGTCGGGATGGGGGGGCGGGCGGGGGGGGAGGTAGGAGGTGTATAGGTGTGAAAAAAATAGAAACCTTGCGTACCGTCTCAATATAAATCCTATATTAAAAACAGCCTTTTAATTGGGCATGTTGAGTAGGTCTTTGGAGTAGGTCATTCATTTTGTTGTTGTCGGGGGGGGGGGGGGAGGGGGGGGGGACTTAATTGACCCACCACTCTCGGACTCCCTGGATCCATGTTTGACTTGAAAACGTAAAAAGCGGTGTTGTTGGAATTATGGAAGTAAATTTTTTTATTATGAAAAAAATTATCATTGGGTCTTTTGGGTGATTTCTGCAACAGCCTTTTTATGAATATGATGTCCGTCCGTGACCGGTCCGTGACGACTGCAAGAATGTCCGTCGTGTCCGAATGTTTTTAGCACCTCGGATTATAATACTGGGAGATTATTAAAATATTTTTTACATGACACGCGAGGCAAAAGTTCTTGGCTTATGAATATGCTATTTGTTGTGAACATTGTCATTTTTTTTAAAAGTAGCCTAGAAGTTAAATAAAATAATTAATTAATTAATTAAAAAAAAAATAATAATAATAAAATCGGACTTACACACCGTCATGAAAGTCATGTACCAGCCATAGGGGTAGGCTTGATCGGTCTATCAGGTATTGAAGGGTTTCCCCCTTTTCCTCCTGTTTCTTTTGATCAATTTGGCGCCCTAAGTTAAAGGTCATTTTGACACCCCTATACTTTACGGTCGTGTGGCAACCCATTGCTCGCCTTCCCGGGGGGGGGGGGGGGGGGGGCTCGCCCCAGAATATGCCTCACCATAACACAGTCATAATAAATTAAATTATAGTCAACATAATTAACTTGTTATACGCCGTTTACCTTGAATTTGTGAAAAAATGTCCGGTCGTGACAACTGATAAGGCTTTATTCACGCCCGGAGCGCTGGCTGCACCGTCGGTTTGTATGTTTTTTGTTTGTTGTTGTGTTGGTTTTTTTTTTAGAAAAGAATTATTAGATATCACCCAATTAATACTGTTTAATTGTTTACATGTTTCGTGTATACTTCATAAATGAGTAATGTCATAAAGGTCCCAAAACAAAAGTAGGGCCTTCAGCAAGACATGGAGCCCCCCCCGAAAAAAATATTACTAAGGGGAATTAAGAGGTCGTGGTTATCCAGCGAAACCATAAATAAAGTATGGGGGAAAAAAACCTGTATTCAAACCGAATATTAACATGATCTGAGGGCCTTTGCAATAAGGCAAACCATTCTGGCAGACATAGCACAAATAAATTTATCTTCTCGGGCCAATCATCCTGGCGCCCTTGTACAGGCACCTTTTTGCCCATTACATATTTTGAAAAGTATAATAAAGGAAACAGTTTTGGGGAATGAAATGAAACAGCTTTTTTTTTTTTTTGTGCAATTGATAGCCCCCACTTCTAAAATTCAATTTAGGGTTTATAAAAAAAATAAAAAAATAAAAAAAATATCACTGGAGATGCTCATCATTTCCTCTCATAAAGAAAAAAGCTTGCCCTTTAAGATGATATAAAGAATGATCGACAAACAAATCATTAATTAATATAAAATATACAAAAAGGCTTGTAAATTGAATTAGTTGTTTGTTAGAGGTGGCTATAAATAAATTAAGTCGGATAGATTGGAAAATAAATGCCCACCCGACGCCCGTGTTCAAGAGAAAAATTAGGTAGCACTAACTAGAGCCTAGTATCAAAACGTTTGACATTATATTTTGAACCACATATTTAAAAAAACAAGATTGATGCCTTGTCTTTCTTTTAGAATTTTTTAAATTGATATTCCCCCAATTGAAAAGGTTTGTAACCTATTGGTCTACAACCTATTGGTCTACTACTAGTTGGTCTACTTCCATTTGGTCTACAACCATTTGGTCCATTGACCATTAGGTCTACTAGGCATTTGGTCCACATCCAATTGGTCTACTAGGCGTTTGGTCCACATCCAATTGGTCTACTAAGCGTTTGGTCCACATCTAATTGGTCTACTAGGCGTTCAGTCCACAACCAATTGGTCTACTAGGCATTTGGTCCACAACCCATTGGTCTATTAGGCATTTGGTCCACATCCAATACTAGGCGTTTGGTCCACAACCAATAGGTCTACTAGGCATTTGGTCCACATCCAATTGGTCTACTAGGCATTTGGTCCATATCCAATTGGTCTACTAAGCGTTTGGTCCACATCCAATTGTTTGCATGTAGGCTACTAGGCATCCTTGGTCTCTTAATTAGCAATTGTATGAATTTGTCAAAACTTTCAGCACCGTTTTTTCTTTCTATGATTAAAGGGATGTAATTGAATAATATTCAAATCATATTTTATTCGATTTAGCTTATTTTGCCAACATAATTATAAACATTAAGGTCAGTCTGATATCTCTTCAAAATTCCAAGCTAATTGCTTACTATAGGCCTACCTTCGAGATATCAATGATTTCATACTCAAATTTTATAAACCAACACCGGATGGTTTATAAAACCGTGTGCTTTTTCCACATGGCACGACATACACCCATTTCCTGTTGTATAGCCCCCGTCCCTAGCGGCCTAGTGAACTTGCAGCAGAGGGTACTGGTGTTCGGCTGTATGCTTGGCATTGTTTGTTACACAGTTTAATTTAAGGTATTAAGTGACTTCCATTAAGATCTGAAACTTTCAGTAGTTTGTTTTTACTGTAGGAACAATATAATTTTTTTAATGTTGATCTAATTGCTCTTGTTTTTGAAAGTTACTCAATCACTTTAAGTAAGACATTAGTACGGCTGTACAAATCTTTGCCCTGTAACACTAAGACCTACGATCGATAAAATGATATGATTGATTTTTTTTTTTTTTTTTTTTTTTTTGCTCGCAGCCTCATTTTGTGACATTTTGAAACATGCAAAATTATTTTAAGAGAGGTGAAAACTGATAATAAACAAACATGCGCGTATTCTGGGGGCCCTCGGGACCCAGGCCGCGCGCCCCCGGGTAGGTGCCCAAGGGGCGCCAAATTTAGCAAAAAGTAACAAAAGTCAAAGGAAGAAAAAACATTTTTATACCGCGTGACCCCCTTAAGCATACACTGTAAAAAAAAAAAAAAAAAAAAAAAAAAAAAAAAAAAAAAAAAAAAAAGAAGAAGAAAAAAAAACAAGCAAAGTGATGTCAGCAGAGTCGCCATATACAAAAATGTAATTTAAAAAACAGTTTTGTTGTAAATTTCTCCTCTAAGAATTTATGAAAGAGAAGGGAAAAAAATCATTAGAGTTCTAAAGCTTACTTATTTTGGTTAAAACGGAACAAATGTGTTACTCCCGATGTATATTTTGTATTTCTCATGTAAATTATTTGCAGAAGAAATTTACAACCAAAGTGTTTTTTGAATTACAATGTACATTTTTTATGGCGACTCTGCTGACAGCAGATTTGCTGTAAAAATACAAATATATATATATTTTTTTTACAGTGTACCCATAAGCCTTGTATGACGGCCGAATTTTTGGACACCCCCCCCCCCCCCCCGCATATTGCTCGGCCAGCGTGACGTGAACAAATTAGAGTGTACCTTCTTGCTCGCCCTTTGTGACAGAGAATAAAATTGGGTGTTGCAAATAGATACGCGACTGTCAATTTTTCCCCGATGTGAGCCTTTAATTAGGAGCAAAAGTCAAATTGCCTTCAAATGTTTGCAGTTTGCACACAGTAGGCGGATAAAAAAATATAAATAAATTAAAAAAAAAATAAAATAAAAAATTCCTTAAAATTTACCTGTATAACCCTCCCTCCCCCAATTTCGCTGATCGAGGGAAACTTGGATAAAATATTTTGTCCGCCCTCCCTATTCAATAATTGATAGACCACATGGTTAGAGGACCAATTGGTTGTAGACCAAATGGTTCGTGGACCAATTGGTTGTAGACCAAATGGTTAGTGGACCAATTGGATGTAGACCAAATGGTTATTGGACCAATCGGATCGATGTAGACCAGTGGACCAACTGGATGTAGACCAAATGGTTAGTGGACCAATTGGGTGTAGACCAAATGGTTAGTGGACCAATTGGGTGTAGACCAAATGGTTAGTGGACCAATTGGGTGTAGACCAAATGGTTAGTGGACGATTAGGGTTTAGACTGAATGGAGGTAGACGTATTGGCTAGTGGATGGACCAATAGGTTGTAGACCAATAGGTCTTTTACCATTGAAAATTGGTAGGATTTCGAGCTCCGTATACGTATTTCTGTCATGTTTGCTGTACATGTCCTCTACGTTAGATGAGAGCAACTATCCCTAATTTTCATCATGGCGGACAAGGGTAAGAAAATGTTGGAATTCGCTTTAGAATGACAAAATATTTGGTATTGCTTGTGATTGTCGTTAATTGGATGCGTGTGATTTATTGCTAGTTATTTTCACTGTATATGAATGTATTTAGGTATTCTGAATTTAACACTATAAACCAACAGTTCCCCTTTAAATCCGTTGCTTCAGTCACGTCAATTTTCACCGGTATGCATGGGTTCTTTCACCATGTTCACCGGCCCGTCTGTCGGGTGGTCGGCGGGCCGGTCAGGCGTCATGCGCACTGTCGCATTGCATGGCGACAAGGACTTCACTGGCTGGCACTGGCTTCAGTTCAGCCTGCTCACGTTCCCTTGCCGCCTCTCTCATTTGGTTCCTGTGTATTGTTTTAAGAAAATTCCAGGAAGATTTGTCTTGTCAAATAAGATTCAAAAAGACAATCTCTGCATCTGCACGGAGAAAAGTTCCTCCATAATTTAGTAATTTATGCATGACGCTCGAATGATCACGAATTAGCATATGAAATACACTACCATTGTGCCTTCCAATGAACAATAGTCACGATAAAATTTAGATTTGTCATTTATTTTTTTGGTAAGTCCTCATTTCTTTATGCGTTTTGAAATATTGGGCGTACGTCCGACAGTGGATTCGTTGAAGTTCCTTTTTTATATTTCTCTTCTTTATTCTAAAAAATATTGGAAGAGTGGGTCTACGCCCAACCGTTTTTGAAGTCGCGTCTTGCAGTTTTTCTTGCGAAATGGGTCCAATTTGGTTATGATTGACAGCGCGCACGACAAAGCGGTCTTTATCGGGAACAGCTGAATCGCGTTGTTCAGTTACGGTCAACGCACTTCAGTCATCGCAACCGGGAGGCGGAGCTCCTCGCGATAGCTACCAGTAGCTAATCAGAGCGCCCAATAATCAAAATGCATTGTTCTCTATTTCTGTAAAAGCGGAATGGTAGACTTTTTTCCGTGATCTGCATGCATGTCCGTTTAAAAAATGTCTGTGCTGTTCACCTCCGCAAAAGCGCACTCGCAGTTTAGCCAAATTCCAATCCCATTCCGGAAATGAATTTAGTGTTCTAGTCGCTCGAGTGACTGATGAGCAGCAAACCGGGACTTTCAGCGTCGGTCGCAGTGGCGCAGTGAATTTGGTGTCCCTGTCATGTCATTCCATTTTTGTGCGTGAAATCTGCTGTTGCTGCAGAACAAAATCTGCACATTCTTCCTTGTAAATTGGAACATGTCTGTCAATATTTTACATAATGAGTTGATGTACCTTGTACCTTGTAGTTCCAATCCCTGAAGTCCTCCGCCAGGAAGGGTAACTCGGGGCTGACGAGAGTGGGGGTATTATTGCTCTGTTTTGTTTTGCATGTTTAGTTTTACTTTGAGTATGTCAGTGCTTCTGGAGGATACAGCATCGACTGTGAGACTATTCCAGTGGGAGATTGCGTCGGGGAAGAAGGAGTTAGCCAGCTGGGTGGTCGTGATGAACTTCGAAATGACCTCGTACAGTTCATCATGGGATCTTCTTAGTCTTGTTATTTTCTTTACGGCATATTTATTTAAGTCAAGTTGGGTTTCTCCATGGAGAAAACTAAGCACCATTCTTTTTCTTATTTCACGAGTTTTCCACTGATATCAAATTTGTGTGGATCCCTTGAAAATATCAAAGACACCGATCTCCCTACTCAGACTTTGTCTCTTTTTACAGAACAAAATCTGCATGTTTCCCTCTGTAAATTTGAATATGGCCACGTGTTATAAGTTCGCCGCCTTTTGCGTTGCATGCCAATTTGACTACAAACAGCTCTTTTTTCTCTTTAAGGACCTGTATCTCGAAAATTATACCCCCTATAATATCAAAACTACATTTTCAGAAAGGAAATTGCTCAAGGAATCTAAATCTGCATTGAAAAATTATACCAGGTGTAAGATAAAAAAGTTATGAAGAAAATTTCAAGAAATTTATATATTTTTTTTAATTTTCATTGTTTATATCATCAAGTCATCTATAGTCCCCCAAATATGGTTTATATCATTACATTCTGGTAGATAATATTCAGACCCTTCAAACAAGGTAGAATTCATTATGGTATACAATTTTAGAAAGAAAAATATAATGATCTTAAATTTAGCCCTGAAAAATAGTTTTTTTTTTTAATTCATGAGGGGGTGGTCCTGTCAAGTACTGTTGCACCATCAAACATATGGTTTAAGTGATATGATGGTATAAAGCAGTTTATAAGCTTTAATTTGGTGCTAAATTTACAATCATAGATTAAAATTTGGCAGAGATATTGCAGTTTTCCCAACGGTACTACAATACCTCTAATTCCTAATGACTTTGTACAGGAGGCATCGCATTTTTAGGTCAAATAATGATTGCTGAGTCTTCCTGGGCACTATTATAACATCAAATCTATTGTTCAGTGATCTCCTGGTATAAAGCAGTTTATAAGCTTTAGTTTGGTACCAAATTTATAATCGTAACCCAAAATTTGACAGAGATATTCAAGTTTTCCCCAAATCTACCACGAAATGCAAAATTTCCCATTGACTTTGTACAGGCGTCTCCGCTTCCGGCGTCTCCGCTTCCGGCACCACCCCTACTCCCCCAAACTTAAACCATTGTAACTCCACCAATATGTTACCTAGAACAATGAAACTTCACAGCGAGCTAGCACAGTAACATAACTTCAAAATGAGATCAAATTTGTTACATAAACTTTCTTACTTTTGAAAATATTGACAAATTAATGCTGAAAATTAGCAAAAAGCGTAACAGCACCACCCTTTTTGGTTGGCGAGTTCATAACACACGACTATATTCGTTAATATTTTACATAATGAGTTTATTTCTTTTCTCAATTTCACAAGCTTTCCAATGGTACCAAATTTGTTGGGATTCCTTCAAGATTTCTTGAATCCACAGATCTCCATAAAATCAGTAGGGTCTACCGTTTCCATTTGATAAATGATTGATTTACAGCCACTGAGCTAGACATAAATATACATTGGAGACACAGTGATGCAGTAAAATCTGCCTTGTGTAGAAATTATTTTGTCTTGATGATATTTGCTACTTTTGGTCATTATTTTAGGGTTGTTTTGCACTGTCTTTGAACCTATTCTACCCTCTTTGCCTGATGGTAAAGACCAATGGTAGTCTAAGGCCAAACAACAGTGCTACATTAACACTGATGTGTTGATATTGCTGAGTGACAATAGTTTGCTCTGTGTGTTGGTGCATCAGTTACACAGATTTTTATAACTTGAAAATTTATGTTTTAAAATTATATTTTTCACTGAAATTTGAAATAATGTGTTATATATTTCATGAATTGTTTGCTGTCATCTAGAAAAATAACTGACTGCATTGGTTCCTCTTTTTGTGGGATGCGCTCTAAAATAGAATGTTCAACAATGATATTTCGGGTTTTTGGCAGGTATTGCTAAGCATAGTTCAGAATTAGGTGAAGCTCTGTTAGCTTCAAGAGTTTTCTTTAGCAATACTCAACTCTTCTCCTCTGAATATTTAACTATGATGTTGAATGATATTTTGTGGTTTTGGCAGGTATTACGGATTTGAGACTTAGCGATGTGAATCTTAATAATAATAATAATAATGGTGGTTTCTTGTCCATCTAGAAATACATATATGACTTTAATGTTTAATGATATTTTTTGCTTTTTGCAGGTATTGCAGAGTTGAGACTTGGTGAGGTGAAGCTTGGTCAGCTTCCTAAATGGTTGTCAACCTGCTCCTTCACTCCAGGTGGTCTGATTAGAGCCCTAGGAAGAGGTAAGATCTGACACAACAAATATATGTGTATGTAGGGCCGAGGGTAATCTCTGCAATACAGTAGTTATGGTCTGTCACTCATTTAGTAATTTAATGCATTTGATTGGCCCTTCCATTAACCATTTGAAATGAGTTCTGTGTAGATTGATGTATTTTGATATATTTTGCACTGTCTTTGAACCTATTCTACCCTCTTTACCTGATCGTAAAGACCAATGGTAGTCTAAGGCCAAGCAACAGTGCTACATTAACACTGATGGGTTGATATTGCTGAGTGATGATAGTTTGCTCTGACTGTTGATACATCAGTTACACAAAATATACCCAATTCTTTTTTTAAAAATTTATTATTTTCTTTTTCAAATTTAAAAGTGATTCAAATCATCCTGTCATATCATTATGAGGCACATCAACATCGTTCATGCTGTACTATGTACAACATGTATGTATAAACATGTTGTAATAATGATTAGACACATTTGTTCTAGTAGCATTTCATCTTATCTGTTCTTGCAGGTCGTACAAGGTATTACAATAGATACATCAACGTAGTACGAGGCAATGTAGCTCCAGTCGGCCAATTTATAGCAACATTTGTCATCCTCAACTACATGTGGCGCTACAAAGTTGAAAGTAAGTGTAACTCCAAATGGTTAACCGATAGATAGAATGCAGATAAATCCATTCAAAACGAAGATATAGTTGTGTCCCATGTTAGTGAGTCATGTGTTAATTTGCCATCCATTGTGACAAATTGTATCTCCGTTGTTGATTGTTATATTTTGGAACCATCAAAATAGAAACTTAATTTCAACATTTTAGTTACTGTCACAATGAAAATTGTTATGTGTAAATAATTCTCATTATGATGTTCTAAGGGTACAGAAATCTATTAAATTACTTAATAACATACTGTATAAGTATTTATTTTTTCGGTGACTTTATTTTTCGCGAATTTCGCAAGTCAGACATCGCGAAAATTTCCACTTCAATACAAGGCTATATATAGGAAAGAAATCATCACCAAAATCGTTAAATTTTGCTCTAGCCCAAAATCGTGAAAATATTGACTTATACAGTATGTCATTACAGTCCACTCCCATTGTAATGAGGTGTTAAGGATCAAGCCAAATGATTTGTTACTCAGTCTCTGAAGAGATTTGAAAGTTTTAAATTGGGACCTGGAGAAATTGCTCAAACAAAACAAAATCTTAAATCTTTACCCATTGTAATAGGAGTGGACTGTACTGTTACCTTCTTTCATCTTTGATTTACAGTCCACCTTTTTTGGAATCTTTTAGGAGTTTCGGCTGAAGAAATAGCTTTGACTTATAAAAAAAAGTGACTTATGAAGGGTTAAAAACCACTCTAATCCTAATTCTTTTATCCATTTTCTCTTGTTTACAGAGGAACACCGTCTCAGGAAACACCACTGGTGATGAGCACTGCCCTATTTTGACCTGACCTCTGCAATCTTCACAATTCCTCTACCTAGCATCGGACTTCATTGA
Organism: Paracentrotus lividus; assembly: GCA_940671915.1. Lineage (NCBI taxonomy): Eukaryota > Metazoa > Echinodermata > Echinoidea > Camarodonta > Echinidae > Paracentrotus > Paracentrotus lividus. The sequence continues at coordinate 17,868,568 of CALNVZ010003430.1, read as the reverse complement.
AGTAATCCCCATTGTACATGGATTCCACGACCACTATCAACATGAACTAATAGTCCACACAACCAATTCCCAAGGAGAAAGGACAGATGATATGAATACAGAATGAACATGGTTCATTTCAAGCAAGATTAGTTTGAGAATCAATTTTTGAGTCCTTAAAAAAGATATCACAATGAAATTTGCTTGTCGAGCTATCTTTTGTATTCAGTCAGTTCCCATTTTGATTGAATTGATAAAACTAAAAAGAAAAAAGAAAAAGAAAAAAAGTTAAACAGGACTCATGAGATGAAATGAAAAACTTGACCAACCCCAAGTTGTAGTCATGTATTGACTACATGCTATGTAGACGTTTGTATTATTAATTGTGCTGTGTAACACAGATGAAAAAAGTATACAGAATTAAATGGTTTGTTACCATATAAAATATTTCACATTTTGGACTTTGTTCTTATTTCTTTCAGAACCTGTATCATTTAAAATGTTAACTTTATGTTGGTAATTATTCATTGATGGATTAGAGGGACTTTTTTTTTTTTTTTGGGGGGGGGGGCATGCTGTATTTTGGAAAAAATGAAAGTTTCATAATCTAGTGCTGGATATTTACTGTTTTTTTATACTGCACTAGACTTCAAATGATTTTTTTTTCATCACATAATTCATAACTTTCCTATCAATTGAAGAATGAGGATTATCGTCCACCATGCGGTTAGTACAGTAAAGGCTCGTGTGGCATTCCAGTTGAGATGTCTGGAACGTCGAGCCCTCTCCCCTACTTCAAGCCTTCCTTACATATTGCTTTTCATTACAGTCCATTTATGAACTCTATCAAGAAAGAATTCCATTCTTCTCTAATTTGCCTCTCCTACTCTTCTCAACACTTCCTTCCTCTTCTGTTCTCTCAATAAGTCTATTTGATAAACCTCATCAATAAGATTGAACAATTTTCCTTAAATTGGTAAAGTTTATCTGATTTTATGCTTTCATTATGAAGTAGCTGACACTCTCAATAGTCTTTTTGAGGACTGACCGCCTGGTGAATTATAAACCTCATCAACATTATTGAATAATTTTCCTTAAATTTGTAAAGTTTGTCTGATTTAATACTTATATTTAAAAGTAGCCAATATCAAGTTAGGAGTTCTCCCATGAAAGAGATATATGAAGGTAGTGGAGTCGTATGATCTGCATGGTTGTGATGCCGAGTGAGAGTGAACAATAGCAATGTGTACGTGTAAGCTAATACAGTCCACTCTCATAACATCAAGGTGCTTGAGACCGAGCCAAATACCGTGTTACACTGAACACATGCACACTTATGCACATGTTTGACATAGGACAAGGAGAATATTGTGTCTATGCTCGTTATAACAGGAGTCGACTGTATCAGAACAGACACATTTTCCATGGTGTATTATTATGACTGACCTAATCTCTACATATCTTTCTATAAAAAGATGAAGAATTGAAGAAAGATATATCCAAAAAAAAAAAGAAGATACATAAGGAGAAAAATAGTTGTCATTGTACAGTCTATTCCTGTATACAGTGCGTATCAAACAAAATGCAACAAGATTTAATATCAAAGTTGTGATTATTGTGTAAGTTTTACACCAAAATGAGTAGTAACACATTAAAGCCACATATCTCCTCTTTCCATTGATATCTTATTTATTCATACAAGGTCAGGGATGGCTGAGTTATTCCTTTTGGACAATGAGACAAAGTGAACTTACAAGTATTTATAATCTAGAATCAGTTAATGAACAAAATGAACTAACAATACATATATTATTTACTTTTGATTAATATACATAAGTACACACAGAAATAAGCAAGAATTGAAGCTCACAATACTACAAAATAACTGTTACATTAATTTACTTCATTTATTGCACTTACTCAAATAGTTTCAGATTAAGTACACATAAATATTCAAATTGAAGAAATAAAAATAGTGTAGCAATAATACAGATATTTGGAAAGACATGCTTGAAAGAGGTGCATGAATATCTATTCTAGCCTATGACATAGAATAACACATAAAACAAGTGATGAATCCCATAAGGTATTGGGATAATCAGGCAAGTTTACAACAGTATCTAGATAAATAATTTTTACACTACATGGAGTTACTGAAAATAAAAATGTGTTCAACAAATATACAAAATGTAAGTACATGTATGCTTAAATTAATTAAACTGTATAGTATGAGAGCAATATGCCATATAACAGACCATATTCCGTGCGTAATTAGAAAACTCAGTAAATAAATATGGTAAAATTGCCACTTCAAGTGGTCTAAACCCACAATAACTTATGCCCGTTTGGTCTCATCCCACACGGTTTGAATCCATTTTGTCTACAACCAGTTTGTCTAATTACATGTTACTGTTGGTCTAATTGCTACTTCGCCTATTTACCACTTTGTCTAATTCCCATTTTGTCTCGTGTCCATTTTGTCTAATATCAACTTGGTCTATCACCACTTGGCCACTTACAGTAACAAACTGGTAAAAGTCTAAATATCCATTTGGGAATTAGACAGAAATGCAAAAAATAATTTGGCTATTAGATGAATTGGCAATCAGACCAAGTGGTCATGACCAAGTATGTTTTGGACCTATGGGAAATTAGCCAAATTGTTACTAGACCAAATGGATTTAGCCCATGTGGTATTAGACAAACACAGAATATGACCAAGTGCTGTTAGACCAAGTGTATATAAACCAAAATTATTAATTGAACAATTGATGATATAAAAATTGTTTACTGAGATTCATATAAATCATATAAATACAAGGGTTATAACAGAGCTGCCAACCAATACCGAAAAAATAAATTGTTACGAATGTCAGAAAAATATGAAATGATGCAACATTTGCTCATCAGATTTTTTCATTGCACAGTGGTGCATGTGGCATTGAAACCCACATTAAATCTGTAACAGTATTTGATAAATGTTTCCTAGGTGAGAGCAGAGAATTCTCTGAAAGATTCAAGTTTAATCAAGGCAAACAGGAAAATGGAGAGACCATCGAACATTACAAGACTTGCGGATTCTGTGACTGTATGATTGACAAGCTGGGAGTACGCGATGATCGCATTAGAGAGCTTTTGATAGCGAAATCTAAGCTTGGTCTTACTACTGCAGTAGATAGGCCTACGTACAAAGCTATAGAAGCGACAACTGAACACATGAAAGTGTTAAAGGGAATCTAGTGTAGTGTGAAGGTGTGGGAAAGATGAAGTAAGACTAAGGAAGAGTATGTTGCTGAGTTGACTTGTGCAATGCGTAAATGCTCACATTTCAGCTAGGGCAGCAATAAAAGCTGCTCAACGAAGAATGAAGCAAGACTATGATGTCAGACAATATACTAGGGAATTTGAAGTGAATGACCGCATATATATCAGAAACACAGCCAGTGCCAAGGGGAAATCTCGGAAGTTGAACCCCCCTTGGAAAGGGCCGGCAGTCACAGTAGAAAGAAAAAAAAAAAATCGCCATATCTCTACAGAGTAGCCTTCAGAAGAACAATAGCCACTTACAATCATGACTGCTTAAAAAAAAATGTACAGATCAAAGTAAGGCTGTTCTTGAGACTCCTGGTAAGGACAAACTTTGTTAACCACACAATGAAAGGACTATTTTGTTTTTCTTCACTTCTTCTTTGTGCGCATTATTTTTATCTTCCTGAGCAGAAAGAATATCCATGTGGAAGTTCTTCTACCACCAGGCATAAATGTAGATGGGGAGGAGAACATTATACAGGTAGAAGTTGGTTCGGCCTCGGAGGAAGTCCTCAGAAAACCACTTTCTGAGGCCGAAACAAGTGATCATGTTGAACAGGCTGGGCAGGCTTAGGAGGTGGGCTCTCCTAATCCGCCTCTTGCATTAGCAGAGGCGGATAATCGGAAGAGAATGCTCTCCAAGAACTAAAGCCAATAAGAACAGAAGGGAATGCGAGAAGCGGGGCAAATGCGCCAGGCAGGAAAAATGTGCCATTGGCCCGTTTCCCGGGTCCTCTTCTGGGCCTTCCCACATTGGAGGCCCTGCTGTTGGGGTCGGTCGCGGCAGTGGGCTTCTGCCCATGTGTGGCCTAGACCACCCCATCCTCTGGGGCCCACCATTGGAAGGGGGCAGGGCATAACGCCTCAATTACTGACAGCAGTTTTGATGGAGTGCTCATGGCCACTCGGGGCATTTGATGCACACTACTATCCTGATCGCATAGCCCTATAAAAATCTCAGGCTGAACTTAGGGGAAACCTGAACACCTGGTCGAGGTAGCTGGAGGGGTCATGAACTATAGACAGTGATTTCCACTTGTCAATGTCATGACCAGAACAATAGTTTCACTTTAATAAAGAGGAAATTCACAAAGTGCATCAAAAAACATTTTCTAAGCATGCTAAATCTGATGGTGGAAATTAGAAGTTTGTGAAACAGAAGACGAAAGAGCCAAAGACGTGCAAGTTCTGAAATCGACCGCATAAGATGCGAAAAGAGAGCTGCCCGGCATGGGGCCCACGATGCAATGAATGTGACAAGACTAATAACATCGAGGGATCAAGTGTCTGCAAGAGACACAGCGTCTGACATGTTGAAGAGGGGAGTGAATCCTCATCTGGCGAGAGCATCTGTTTTATGACAGAGTTGCGTATAGTACATGCTGTGAAGGCCAAAGAAAAAGCCATATTGTGTAAGATGGTTCAGAACGACCAGACAGTTGTGTTCCAAGTAGGTTGCAGTGCAATCGTGAACTTACTACCCAGCAAGTATCTAATCGCCAGTAATGAGCTGAGGGATGACCGTGTGACACTGCAAATGTGGAACCAGCCTACAACACATGCCAAATGACGTTGCAAGATCAAGATGCGTAATCTAATCAAAATCAAATATTGCAAACCAAAAGATGTAGGCCCACTCTATCAGAAAGGTTAGAGAAAAAGCAGTTGCTATTATATCCATCATAATAATAATTTAAACAGGTGACTGGTCTAAACCCGGTCATGTGACCAAAGATAATTCAAACCAACATCACAAAATTGGGCAAAAATGCCATGAATCCTGACATCTGAAGTCACAAGCCGATAATAGTAACCGTGAGCCGTAAAAAGTATATAAACTATTTACAGCATGACGGGTGGAGCTTAAATAACATGCATCTTGTCCATCAAACAAAGTCTGATATGAGTCTGGACAGCTCCGCGCAGCCTGTGCTAGAACATGATCTACTCCTAGATCATGATGCAGAACCAGAGCCAGAGCCGGCAGAGGCTGTAATCTTGACTTTGAAGTCGAACCGATGACTAACAGTCAATGTGAACGTGTTCTTGACGAGATAGCTTGGATGTCTTTAGTCCTGCAAGATATCACTTCTAACAGAGCAAAGGTGATGCTGCTGCCGCTGTCTTGCAAGAGGAGTGTGATGACTCTAATTCTCTAGCTAGTGTGATCAAGGATGCTATTGTGAACGTCCTTGGTGATGATACGTTTGTGCAAAAGTTCGTTGATGCCGTTCATGATAAACTTCTCAACAAACTTCATGAATCCTTTTGTGAGGATGTTAAAAAATCGCTAACTTTTGACTTTGAGGATAGTACTGCAAAGATTACTGCCCTCGAAAAAGAAGTTGAAACACTTAAATCTGAGAAGTTGCAGGCTGCTCAGACCATGCAGCTGGAGGCTAAGGAACTTGCAGCACAAATAGATGATCTTGAGCAATACTCGAGGAGGAATTGCTTGGTTTTCTCGGGAGTCGAAGAGATGGATGGTGGGAATACCACGTCAACCATCATCAGCATATGTAAGAGGGATCTTGGGGTGGACGTCCTTCCAACAGACGTGGATCGTTCCCACCGTTTGGGCCAATCTCAACAAACTGATCCTGGGCAAGCTGTTCAACCAACTGGGAGCCAACCTGGAGTTCCTACTGTGAGGCCCAAACATGCCAAGAAGAAGACAACGAGGAACCTCATAGTGAAGTTCACTAATTTTTCTATTCGAGAGAAAGTATATAGTGCACGTAGGGATCTGAAATTCTCCAAGGCAAAGAAGAGTAAATGAAAACCTGACAAAGGCAAGATCAAATCTGTTTTGGCAGATAGAAGAGCAACCTAAGGATCTAACCACAAGGTATGGACAAGATGGAGTCATCGTCGTCAAGATACCTGCTGGTGGGCGGATCAAAATAACTTGTGATAGCCAAATCTGTACACTGGGCCTTCCTAATTTGGACTCTAATTAACGTATTTCCAGTCTACTTTTTCTACTTCAGTCTTTTTTTGATAATTACTTACTGTTTTATGTTTTCGTTTGTTCAGATTTATTCAATGTGTCATTGTTTTTTCAATTTTTCTTGTCATTCTTCCCATTCCCCCCTCTATGTCCTTGTCTTGTCTTTAATCATGTTTGCGTATAAGAATTTTGTTATGTCTGTATGTGTTTGTGCTGGCTACTCTCGTTTGTATTTGTTCAATAACTTAATATGGATGATATTTTGAATGATGATGATCAAAATTTGCTTTTCAGATCTAAAGAATGTAATTATATTTCATGTGATAATTTTGCTGGCAAATACTCTAAAATTGGTAAGGATTTCTCCTTATTACATGTCAATATAAGAAGTCTGTGTAGGAATTATGATAATCTGTTAGTTGAATTGTCATGTTTTCAGCACAAGTTCTCTATGATTGGAATTTCTGAGACCTGGTTCAAACCTACCACAAATATCAATATGTTCCTTATTCCAGGTTATTCCCTTGTTCATGTCTGTAGACCTGTTAAACTCGGCGGAGGTGTAGCGTTTTACATTAGAGAATTAACTCAAATTCAGTATCTGTGAAGAAACTTCTGGTCCAAATGTTGGTTATGAATCCATATTTGTAGAGATAAGTAATAACAATAAAAAGATTTTAGTTGGGTGTGTGTATAGAGCTCCAGATAGTGATATTAAAATGTTTATTGAAAGTTTTGAGCAACAATTATCATATACTGATAGAGTAAATAGAGACACATATGTTCTTGGTGACTTTAATATTAATCTGTTAAATCAAAACGTAGATGATTGTGTTAATGATTTTGTTAATTGCATGTATTCTCATGGCTTATTGTAGCTATTATTTCGAAGCCTACTCGTGTTACTCATACGTCTGCAACTTTAATTGATAATATATTACTAACTGCATTCAAAATGACCTTCATTGTGGGGTGATTTGCTCTGATGTGTCTGACCACATCCCTATTTATTGTTTTGACCATGGTAGGCTCATAAATTTCAAAGGAAAAGATCAGCCAGCCTTTAAACGTGTACTATCTGAAGAGAAAATTGTAAGTTTTAAAGAAGAGCTTATGGGAATAAATTGGCAGGATGTTTATGATATAAATGATGCATGCAATGCTTACGATGATTTCATGAGCAAATTCTTGAATTTATATGATTCATATTTTCCTGCTGTTGAAGTGAAATGTAAATCTAGGTCCAAGAAACCTTGGATTACACACAGCCTGTGATCAAACATCCGACAGAGGTAAATAGGAAGAAGTATGTGGAGTACAAGAATACCTTAACAGATTCCATACGGGTATAAAAAAAAAAAAATCATATTTTGGAAATGTATTTCAACATGCTAAAAATGATATTAAGAAGACATGGTCTTATATTAACGAATTATTGGGTCGGGGCAACAAGCGTTCACTTCCCGAGGATATGTATCACAATGATACATTTTTGACATCTAATAAACAAAAGGCTGACTATTTTAATAGATATTTTGTTGAATTACCTCAGAAAATAGCTGATGATATTCCCGTAGTTCCGAAATCTCATAATGAATACTTGCAACCTTGTAAAGATAGTTCTTCTTTGTTTTTTAATCCAACGTCTACGTTAGAAATTATCAGAATTGTCTCGACATTTAAGCCAACTAAATCATGTGGGCCGGATGATATTTCACCAAGAATTGTGAAGGATTGCATACATTTTATTGCGGAGCCTCTATGCGACATATTTAATCAATCTCTTTAACACGGCAAAGTTCCTGCTAATTTAAAAATAGTTCCTGTTTTAAAAAAGAAAGACAATAAGAACATTGAAAATTATAGACCAATTGCACTATTGCCTGTATTTTCAAAGATTCTTGAGAAATTGGTGCGTGTAAGGCTATACGAGTACTTAACTAAAGAGGATAACTTGATACCTCAACAGTTTGGATTCAGGAAAAATGTCTCTACTTCTATGGGTGTTTTTAATTTATTAAGTGTTATCGTAGATGCAATTGACAAAGGCAAGTATTGCCTTGGTATCTTTCTCGATTTATCAAAAGCTTTTGATACGATTGACCATGATATACTTGTGAAAAAGCTTGAAAACTATGGTATTAGAGGTGTCGCTTTAAATTGGTTTCGTAATTACTTGAGTGATAGAAGACAATTTGCAATTGTTAGAGGCTGTATATCTCAGGCCACTAAGATACAATACGGTGTGCCCCAGGGCTCTGTTTTGGGTCCTTTATTGTTTATATTATATATCAATGATATTGTAAATTCATCAAAATTATTTTCATATTCTCTGTTTGCTGATGATACCAGTTTAATGCTCTCACATAAAGACCCTCGCTTGTTAATGTCATTAGCAAATGAAGAAATCAAGAAGCTTTATGAATGGTTTTGCTGTAACAAACTTTTATTGAATGCGAAAAAGTCAAAAATTGTTTTATTTAGATCAAAGGGTAAGAAGGTGCCATTAAATATAATTCCCTTATCTATAAATGGTCAAGTTATTATGCACAGTGAAAATGTCTTATTCCTTGCTGTTGTAATCGATGAATATTTGAAAAACGTGTGTGTAAAAATTTCTCTAAGTGTTGGTGTTCTTTCAAAATTAAGATATGTGCTACCCAAAAGAGTTTTAATAACCTTGTATAATAGTATCATCTTACCTCATTTATTATATTGTAATGTTGCTTGGGGCCACACTTTTAAAACTCACATTTCAAAACTACAAGTTCTACAGAAGAAAGCGATTCGAGTAATTACAAATTCTCACTACAGACATCCAAGTAACCCTCTGTTTTTACAGCTACAGATCTTACCTTTCGATCAACTCATTTCTTTAAATTGCCATATATTCATGTATAAACTCTTTTCCAGGCCACAACCTTGCTTATTGACAGATTTATTCGTCCAAAACTCTGAAATTCACAATCACAACACAAGACGCAAAAATTATGTGCATCAGCCGTTTGTCAGAACTCAAGTTGCTCATAATTCATTTCATATAATATTGTATTAAGCAGTGGAATTCGTTACCACAGAACATAAAAAGTAGGACCACCCTGTTCAGCTTTAAGGTCTATTGTAGGAAATATCTCTTTCACCAACTCAAATCTCATTAGAAGCATGGAACATTTTTGTGGCCAGTCTGTTTTTGTCTTTCATTTGTTTTTTTTGTGTAAACTCCTTTCACTCTTTTTCCCCCTTCTCTCTTGTTCTGTCCCTAACCTCTGCTCTCTCTCTCTCTCTCATATACCTCACCCCTGTATACGTCTTTGCCCTCAGTCGACTCACCTTGCCTGAATTTTTTTTATTTCTTTTATTTTTTATTTCTTTAATTCTGCCCTCAGCATGTATATATATTCATTTTTCTCTTTCTGTCCCATGTAAGTTAGTTTTTTTTATGTATATATGTATCCCCCCTCTCTCTCTTCCTTGCCATTAGTATTAGCTTATTATTTTTAGTTGTTGTGTGAGGGACCAAATTCACAAGCGTTGCTTCTCCTGGTCACCTCGTCTTTCTTCTCCATGATATGTTATGAAATGTGAGCTGTTCTACTGTATGGATTATTTTATTATTTTCATTATGATCTTGTAAAATGTCCATGTGATTTTTCTGAAGACAAATCAATATCAAAAATATCAAATAACAGTAACAGCACTGACATCAAATAAATACTCCTGAAATATTTCAGTGTCATTTAGATCAAAATCTAAAGGGTCTACCTGGTATGTGCGAAATAGCAGATGGCATCCTGAAAGTTAGTCACAAAGATTTCCTTGAAGAGGCAAATGTGGATCATGACAAGAATTTGTGAAAGTTTCTAGATAAATGTTGCAAGCTTGGAATCAAGCTGAATCCCGACAAGCTAGATTTCAGAATAGAGGATGTTTCTTTCATGGGACTCATCATCTTTCACAAAGGTCTTGATCAAGCAAATATGTTTCCATATAGAACAATTGCTTCATCTTTTGCTTTCTGTGGAACAAAGGCAAGGTCTGTTGGAGGAACGTAAAAGTGGCTTTACATATATGCAGTCCCGTTTCTTTAAAAAAAAAAAACTTAATTGTTAGATTTTTTTGGGAGACGTATCTGATATTGGACATGGAGGTGACTGCTGGCTGATTGGCTGCCAAATAACCAACGTTCTTACCAGTACACAAGAAAAAAGAAACAGGGTTAGAAGCAAAAGTAATGGAGTGTTACTTGAAAAGCGTAACAAAATACCTGATTCTCCTGCTCGAAGTTCATTGACAAGTTGAAAGTTGCATGTCACCCAAGGTCTGATGACAATACTGGTCCCCGAGAAGAGAGCTTTTGGACAAGCCAGTTGCAGAAACGTGAGAGCTATTTGGTAAAGGAAGCTCAGAGGACCTTACATCAACGGGTGGAGAAGGGAGACTTCAAGACTCTTGGCCCTTTGGTAGATGAAGAGGGAGTTATAAGAGTTGGAGGATGGCTGGACAAGGCTCTGATATCTTATGACCAGAAGCACCCAGTTCTGCTGCCACACGGTGCTTCGATATCCACACTGATAACAAGGTACATGCATCAGCTTGGACACAGCAGGGTGGCAGCTACTGCAGCAAAAGCAAGAAGACAGTACTGGATTCTAAAGGTTCACAAGTTGGCTAAAACTGTGAAGCATAGATGTGTGGTGTGTCGACGCATGGAGCATCAGGTAGAGTCTCAAGTTATGTTGGATCTACCGGATCAGAGAGTTGCCCCTTTCACACCTCTGTTTCATTACACGTCAGGCGACTATATCGGGCACTAGCAGTGACGATCGGCAGGCCTCAAAAATGGTCTAGCAACTGGGACTCGTCAGCGTAAGGGGGAACCAGAGAAGCAGGTCCTCGATCAGAAGGTTGAGTTTATTGTTTCACACACCAAAAGCAGGTTTCCCTGCAATTCTGCAGGTCAGGTACGTGCTGTGACAACTCGATATTCCAAATTACTGACAGTCCTGATGAAGCCTTTGGAAACAACAATGATGCTCAAATTGATGAACATGTCATGGGGCTGCAAGATAGACTGCAAGACGACCAAATTCAGTTTGACGAATTGGCAAGAGTCGACGTTGATGGTACAAAGAAGACAAAAATTGTAAAAGTGTCCTCGGTCCGAGCAGACTTCATTGCCTGGATTAAGAAAGACGAGATCAAATTTCGTCTGCATATCCTATCATCAAGAACCAGTTCGAAGTGCTCACGATGTGCAAAAACATGCTGCCGTCAAACGAATGCATCATACAGAAGGACTTTGTGGAAGACTATTCGTGCATCCCACTGGAAGAAATGCAGAGTGTCTATTGGGGCCAACAAAGAGTTACAATACATCCCATTGTGGTATACTTCCGAGATAATGGTGACCTCATCCACAAAAGCTTTGTCTTTATCTCTGATGAAAGGGCACACAACTCATCTACAGTCTTGGCAATCCTCTTTCAACTTGTTCCAAGATTGAAAGACCTCGTTACAGGATTGTCTAAAATTCAATACTGGAAAAAAAAAAAAAATATATTTTGAGATTTTTGTGATCCTCCAATTGTGCCAAAATAGTGGTTTTGGACTGTGAAGATATACACTATCTATCTGACAGGCTTTTGGCCAGGCTTGATTCCATCAATGCTAATATCACAAAGGAAATGAGCACCATGAATGCCACTATCAATGATCTAAAAGTGTCTGCGACTTTCACTGCTGGTAGAGTGGATACAATAGAAAAACAAACTGTACTGGAAATAAAGAGTGATATCAAGAGTATCGAAGGAGGACTCCAGGCTGAAATTGCAATGTAAAATTTAACAAGAACAACACAGAAAATTAATCAAAATCCGATGAAAAATAACAAGTTATGCATTTTTTAGGTTTTGAATATTTTTTTTGATAAAACAGTTCTTGGCATAGTCTCATGCATATTCAATTAACAAGCTTATGACGTCACAGCTCCACTACTTCTTTTGTATTATTGTCCTTTAAAGCATAAAATTTAACATGTTCAAGGAACATGGTAAGACCTCAGTTCACCAGTGTACAAAGAGCATTCTTAGTTAGAGAGTATCACCGCACAAAAATCTGAATCATGTCCATAAGTGTTTCCGCAAAGAGATGGAGGACAAGCTTCAATCTTTTTTTTTCACAGCATTTTGATGCTGATCAAATTCTCCGCAATGGATTTGCAAGAGGTGACCCAAAGTATTTTTATTGGGTTAAATCTACTGCAGATGAAGGATATTGAGGGCACATCACCCAAGAGTGAAGCCATTTTGTACATTGTCTAACATATTCACATCTTCGTAAGCATGGAATCTTCTTACTGGTTTGCTGTACTGAGGATGAATGGGAGACTGAAGTATCCTTCAAGTCTGAAATAGCTGAGGCTGTGGAGAATTGTCTACCAAGTCAAACAAGTCAAATCTGTGTCTACGAACCTCAGGTACAGATGGGGAAATTGGCCTCAAGTGTTGGGGAAGCTGTTCAGCCATTTATCATGACAGTTGTGACTTCAGCTGTCAGAGTAGCACTGCAGGGCACTTTGAAAAGTCTCCTTGATGGTCTGGAGAAGAGGTTTGACTGCCTAGAAAAAGTGAAAAGTGAGACAAGCAAGAACAGGTTCTCTTTGGACAGTAATATTCTAGGAAAGATTCAATATGAATCCATGGCTGCAACCTGGTAGCTGACAAATGATGCCATTATGAAGCTCGCTGGTGCAATAGGAGACCCCATAACTTGAAGTGATATCAGCATTAGTCATGTGCTTCCATCCAGGAGGTGTTGAGGAAGATCAGGTCAGGCCACCACAAGTAAGCAAACCATAATTGCTAAATTTTTGCGGCGTGATGTCAAAAATGACATCATGAAAAAGAAGATCAGCTTGAAGTCTGTAGATGGCTACAAGTCCACTTATGTAAATGAAGATCTCACACCTCTTCGGAACTCATTGTTGAAGGCAGCAAAAAAAGATCCATCTGTGAGTGCATGCTGATACGCAAATTGCAGAATTCACTGCAAACAGGTTGCCGACGGTAAAGAGGTCAAAGTCATCATTGATTCTCCTTATGACTTATGGAAGCTGGGCCGGACTGAAAAGCAAGTTGAAGATTTGAGGTCGTACCCAAAGTACTAGGACAGATTCGGCCCTATTAACCCCTCAATGATTAATATTGTTAGTATTAATTATGTGGTCTAAGGAGTAAAGCTCATCTTGGCAAATCGAACGCTGTTCAGTTCACATCAGCAAATGGGTGCAAACTATGCAGCATTTGTGGTAGTCCAGCAATTTGTTCCACATGTGAAGGAATAAAAGTATGGGAGCAATGACAATGAGTCATGCCCAATAATATACTACAGAGGCAATCACACCTTCAGGGCATTCAGGAAGGCAATAACAAGAAAGTCCCTGTAGGAGCAGCTTAAGGCAAGACCTGGGGTTCCGCCATCGAGAATTACTCTCAACAATATGGCTGATTTTATGACAACAAAAGGCAGTGTAGAATGGAAGAAGGTTCAAAGTGTTGCAAACCAGTTTGCTGATTTGAAAGCGATGCACATTGCAAAGAGTGCCATGCAGGAGCAACAGTATGTTCATGGCCACAGCTTCGATGCAAACTTAAGTAGGAGACAGACAAAAAAGACAAGTTCCTGATATACAAAGTGAACAATGCCAGCTAGTATAAACAATGGGTCTACTTCATACTTTTATAAGTCCAGCAGTGCCATGTCAGATATTGCTATTCAAATGGATAGAGATGAGGGTGGGTCATTGCAATACCCATATGTTCATATTGATGAAAAACATGACGGAGTATAAAACCAAACCAAACTGTGGCCAGGATGGCTTGCGCCCATAGATGCACCAACATATGTTTGGGGCCGGAAAGATGAAAGATAAGCTTCCATATACTGCTCCTACTGTAGAACAAGATGACATAGCCTTCCTGCTCGCAGAAAGGTATGTCTTCTTACAGTCCCTGTAAGAATCAAGTGAAATAACAAAGAAGTCACCACCTGGGCGCTTCTAGATCAAGGGAGTGATGATGTCTCTCTGTGCGATCAGAAGCTTGTCAAAGAACTCGGTTTGGAAGGGATAGACAGGAATTTCCAGTTCACCACCACAGAAAAGTCTGGCTCAAATGAGACAGGATTAGAGATGAGCCTGATGGTAGAAAATATCCACAATTGCGTGAGCATTGACCTGCCTAGCCTATGAGCAATGGAAATTCTTCCTATTTCGGACTCATGCATCCGAGACGTTGGAGATGTAGATAAATGGCCTCATCTGGACAAAAAATGGAATAAAAAATGGAATCCTGAAAGAAAAATCGTCCGCTCGGCAGTGGATAAACCTATGCAGGGGAAGAGATAATTTGGTTTTACATGAATTGAACATAATGGCAGCTGACTGAGTAAAATATGCAAGTAGAACTCTCCCGCGATATATGTTTTAATCACCTAGATATCGCTATCTCGCTCACACCAAGTTTTTTTTAAACTACATATTTGGATTCCCAATCAATATCTGATAAATATCATTCACTATGAGAAACAAGGGACAGAATAAAAGTGGAAATAAGATGACCATGAAGATCCGTTCAAGCTCTCTCAATTTGAGCGATGATCTGAGAGATGACATCCCCGCTGCTACCGGCTGAGATGACCTGGGCTCTCTTCCCTCATCTGGAGTGGAGCTGGCAGGCATTCTTAAAGCTGCAACCCGCAACTTTCAAACCATTGTTGAAAAGGCGATGCAGTCTCGGATTGAGAGTGTAAGAAATGTGGAAAGAGCCCTTGAATTTGAGGGCCGTCGCATAAGTGATATGGAAAGAAAAACTGCAGAGCTCGAGGACAGATTGGTGAAAATGGAAAAATCGTATGAACTATTGGCTAAGAAAGTTCAAAGCCAAGACAGCAAAATTATTAAGGCGTAGCGGCTTTCAAGAAGAAATAACTTTTGAATTTGTTGGAGTGGCTGAGCCAAAAGAAGGTGAGACAGAGGACCACTCAAAACTAGTAAGAGGCATTTTGGCAGACAAGTTCAAAATGAACACTGATGTTGTACGTGCCCGTCGAGAATTAAATTATATGTCTTCATCGATTATCAAAGTGATGTTTAAATGATCTTAGAGAAATATAAGTTGCAACAAAACATTGATTGTAAATATTATGTTCCAAATGAATATAAGGCCTTGAGACAAACACACAGAACCAGCATCAAGATGACACGGTAATGTATCTGCAATTATGTAGATTTTTCACATTTCAATGCTTCATGTAATAGTAACTTAAATGTCTTCTTTTTTTTTGGGGGGGGGGCAGTATAAATGAAATTCCTAGAAATTCAATATTTTTCGCAAATTTTTTTAAAGCTAAAGCTGTGGCGCTTCATGGGTCGTTTTCTTTAAAGTCTTGTGCATCTTTTTAGACCAAGTTTGCGACCCCCACGTACCTGGTTTGCGACTTTCGCAAAATTTTGTACCTGTGCGTCAGACCTAAAATGGCTCAAAAACATGATTTCATGTACAAAGTCAATACAAATTTGTTTTTAGCTAAATGTCATAAATCATTCATGAATTTTGCATAATTGCATTTGTGCAACAAATCACAAATCATATTGTCTTGTTAACCCTCTACAGTATAGATGAACAGTCAACTTACCTCATAATTTAAGATCTTAAAAATGTTTCATTCACTATTTGAATTCTTAAAATGATGTCCCAGGAACCTAACTCATTTTAGTATGTGTATTGTCCGATAATATAGAAAAACCAGGGTCCCGGCAAACAAGAGAACCAAATCGTTCTTTAATGCGGAAACCAATTGGGACTTACTTGTGTGCACAGATCATACACAATTTTCAAATCGCACAGCCATTGTGTTAATGCATTGTGGAACATATTACACTATATAATGTCAATTTCATTTTTGCTACCGAAAAAATGATCCAGCTATAGAGGGCTTTGATTGACCCATTCAGCCCCATTGACTGCAAGTTAGAAAGATCTTAGAGTTACTTATACAAATTCGATGTTAAGCAAGGTTGATTGTATCGTGAAGGTAAAACCCTTCAAGGCTAGAATATTGTTATTTTTATGTTGAATTTAACCCTTAATTTTATGTCTTGAAGACTTCACCAAGTCCTACTCCTCATCAATGAGCTGGGAGGTTATTGAAGAAAAGGAGATACATTGCATCATAACTAATAAAGTCACTAAAGCGCGGAGATGAACTCAACGTGTAGAATGTGTCGTTCATGCACAGTTACAAAAAGGGCTACTTCTTCTTCATCTGTTGACCAATTTTTCTGTCGTTGCTACTCTTCCTCGATGTACACTTCCATTCTCTGGAGCTGGAAATACGACTGCATATCTTTTCTTTGATATTTTTGCAGACTTCACCAAGTCCTACTCCTCATCAACGGGCTGGGACGTTATTGAAGAAAAGGAGATGCATTGCATCATAACTAATAAAGTCACTAAAGCGCGGAGATGAACTCATCGTGTAGAATGTGTCGTTCATGCACAGTTACAAAAAGGGCTACTTCTTCTTCATCTGTTGACCAATTTTTCTGTCGTTGCTACTCTTCCTCGATGTACACTTCCATTCTCTGGAGCTGGAAATACGACTGCATATCTTTTCTTTGATATTTTTGCAGACTTCACCAAGTCCTACTCCTCATCAACAGGCTGGGACGTTATTGAAGAAAAGGAGATGCATTGCATCATAACTAATAAAGTCACTAATGCACGGAGAGATGAACTCAACGTGTAGAATGTGTCGTTCATGCACAGTCACAAAAAGGGCTACTTCTTCTTCATCTGTTGACCAATTTTTCTGTCGTTGCTACTCTTCCTCGATGTACACTTCCATTCTCTAGAGCTGGAAATATGACTGCATATCCTTTCTTTGATATGTTTAAACATTTCAATCTATACACTGAAGCCAATATATTTTCATAATTTGGGGTATTTCATATTATTCATGATTTTATAAGACATATAATCAACATTTGAACTGTTGTGAAGCTAATGCACTTTCAATCATATCAAAACAAGTTTTCCTACGTAAAATTGTGGGATATTAGAAAAGATTATTGACAAGAGCTACCAAAAGGTCAATTCTAAATGATTTAAATTGTTTTAATGCTTATGGAAAATGAAAGTCTGTGGGTCTCCTTTGAAGCCTGACTATGTGCTTACCAGGTTTGACATGTTTGCACAACCACAGAAGCTCTTAACAAAATTACTGTTCCTTGTTCATGATTAAGCCGAGCATCACTAAATTTAAGACTGCAGAATCTTTGATATTTTGATAAATGGGAGAAATATTGTGCTATATATCTTTCAATTCAGCTTATAGAGGCAATTTTATGAATTCATTTGCATTTTAAACAAAACAAAAAAAAAGAAAAGAAAAGGTTATGTCTCATGTTGATTTATCACTAAGCTAATGTTATGGATGTTCATAAATGACCAAGGTCTTGAAGTCTCAAGTTTTAAAAATGCCAATCCTGGAGATGGCACACTTGATTAATATTGTAAATGTGGACACTGGGTTAAAAAAAATCTCACAAAGTTTGCAAAAAGGCAAAAGATGAACACATTTCAGATGCCATGAGATATTCAGTTGGTTACAAAGGAGAGAATTAAATGACCTCCAAAATAAGCATGTTTTTTAGTTGTATATATTAAATAACTTGTATATTGGTATGTGAACTTATCAGCAATAACATGATTGTCGCACTTTGTTTTAGTTGAACCCACTTTGCAGGAACTTTAGCGCCAAGTATGTCCCCCAATAATCATATTTATTTCGGTAGTGTAACTAACCAAAATTTAACCCTTATCAGACTGGTACCTATCAAGATTGGGGGGGGGGGGGTATGATGTAGGAGCCAAGTTAGATGTACATAAAGTTTAACAAAAGCAGCCATGGCTTTGCCTTTAGTACCTAGTGGATTTATTGTAGGAATTAATTTCTTGTGGTAAAGTTTATCAATAGCTTGGTAAATCTGACACCCCTAATTAAACTATCTGATATTCCGGCTATGACAAGATTAAGTAAGATTGTTTGTGCATTTATATGAAATGTAAATATGAAGTAACTAATAGATGACAAGTGCCTCAAAAAAAAAAAAAAAAAAAACTGTGTTCTTGATTTTTTTTTTTTTTTTAAATGTTACCATCACATTGAGATATTCAGCAGCAAACCTCTTGGCAATGGCTAAAAAAGAAAACAAAAAAAAAACAATAAAAAGAGAACAATACATGCATGGCGATATCAAGAAGTATACAAAACAAAACTGGAATTGTATATGATTTGGCTATATCCACACAATGGTTCCACTATGAAAAAAAGAATTTAAAACATCAGCCAAATTTGGAGCTTAATACTGAGTAGCCAGAGTCTAGATCAGTCCCTGGAAGCCAATCTTTCCTTTTTCTTCTTTATGGTTTGGAAATACTATTTATTTATTATTATTTTTTTTGGTTTATTAATTTACCACTGATGGAAGATGCTGCAATAGGTGATAAGCAGTCTATAACACATTTTGGGTGAAAGTATATATTGCATGCAGTCATCAGCGAAGCCTTAGGGAAAAAGCAGTCGAGGGCTTGTAAGCAGTCAGCACTGAGGGCTTAGGCCATCCGAAGATGATGGTACAAGCAGTCGATAATGAAGGCTTATTCCGGATAAGCAGTCGAATGTTGAAGGCTTATTCTGGATAAGCAGTCGACTGTTAACAGGCTTATTGCGAATAAGCAGACAACTGTTGAAGGCTTAGCTAATTTGCATATTAACTTTGCTGTGGGAAGGCCTACGGACTGCTCATAAGCCTTTGAAGGCTTAACGCGACTGCTTGTTTAGAGCTTCGTAAAAAGAGCACTTCTGGCCGCAGCTATGAAATTTGAATTCATTGTTGCCTTGTGCATAACAGCAACAATAACTGGATACCTGAAGGGGATAAGTGGGCAGCTGTAAGGACAAGCTGCAAGCAGCTGCGACTGCTTGTTTAGAGCTTCGTAAAAAGAGCACTTCTGGCCACAGCTATGAAATTTGAATTCATTGTTGCCTTGTGCATAACAGCAACAATAACTGGATACCTGAAGGGGATAAGTGGGCAGCTGCAAGGACAACTAGACATCGCTGCAGGATTCGCTCATGTCAAGGTGGTGGAGGAGAAGTTGAAGAAGGTGTTAATAATAATTGGAAAAAAAATATCAAAAAACCCCTAACCCAACCAATAGGCCTACAAGTCATTTCGACTAGTGTAAAGAAGTGCAACTTTGATGATTACTTCATAAAAGGGCGTTGTAAATGCTCCCGGTGAACACAGTAATATTCCGAAATGATATGCTACTGTGTCCCCAGCCTGAAGGCATTAATTACTTATCATTATTCGTCTCCTGCATTAAAGCACTAGCAGAATGCTCATTAAAACTCTATATTTGTTATTTACTTTATTTATACTTATTTACATAATTTTTTTTCAGGTAAGATCAGTACAACTACAAATGAAGCACAGTGAAATCTTCGAAGAGGCGTGTCAGATGGCGGACAAGGTAGACGTTGTACCCTCCAAGCCCCGCACCTGTAATAGACAACATTGAGACAACCCCAACCTTGACAATGACTATGAAGAGGGTGAACAGGGCGAGGCTGATCCTATATCAGACTATTACCGAATGTCCCTCACTATTCCTCTACTGGACTTTCTGCTGACCGAGTTTCCATCAAGGTAGGCAAATAAAAAAAATAAAAAAATAAACAAAAGAAGTCATAATTCGCAAATTGTACTAATACCCTTCATCACATTCATTCATAAATATATTATCCACTGTTATTATTAGATTCAATGCTCTCAAGCAGCAGGCAGCAAAAGGATTTCTAGTTCTACCTGCCTTAGCAGCAAATTAAAAGCCTCCCCTCTATTAAGGCACAGCAATTTTTTGAAGATGATCTCCAGTAAAAACAAAAATGCAAGAGAGTGCTTTAGGAGTCCAATGCATTATTATGCGTCTACATCCGTTATCAAGTTTGGTTCCGCTCCTCTACCAATGCTTGTAACATCACAAACATAAGGCAAATACCGGAATTGCCTAGATCGTGTCTGTGACCCTTAAATTTTTACTTAGTATGTTCAATTTCTTTCTTTCTTTCTCTGGTGATGGATATTATGAACACCACCATGGTATGATCATGTTATCTAATGCAGCTGAGTGACCTCTCACTGCAAACATACTGTCACACTGTCAAACAAAATAATATAAACACGTTTTCATCTTTACCTGTTTACATTATAACAAATATAATGTTTATTCATGTTTTTAATGAAACTTTTGGTCTTATCATCTTCTCCTATTCTACTAAGAGGTTATGTGGAAATCTAATGTATCAGTATTTTTACATGGCATCTTTATTTGAACAGTGAACTGCACCACTTCACCAAATTCATCGAACACTGTCCCCAAAATAATGAGTTTTATATTTCTCCAGTGATTTTGAAATATCGAGATTAGGTAAAGGTAAGGTCGCTAGCAGCCCTTAAGATCGTTGTCCAATTTCGTGATACAGTTTTTTCCTATAACGGAATAGAGAAAAGAAAAAACTAGCAGGTTTTCAAAATACTACTGGACTCATAATATAATTTTTCGAATATGCATTAATTTATTACAGCTACAAACACAAGTCTAGAAACGCAACATTGATATTGACAATAAAGTTAGTATCGTACTATAAGCAATTGGGCCCCCCTAGAAAATCCTGGATCCGCGCCGGGTACGTCCTACCACTTCCATCAATAAGGGAGTTAGATCTCGCATCATAGTGAAAGAGCTAACAGCAAACCCATCGACAGCTGGATCACGTTTGCAACCCTGCATTCCACTGAAGATTCCATTTTTTAGCACATGAACTAAAAACTCTTGTGTATGGTATCCCTACAAAATTAGTAGGGGTAATAAGTTAGTGAGCTATTCATATAAGGTACAAAAATAGTACGGTTCTCGTGTTAGAAGGTGATTAGTAGTGCCTACTGAGCATGCTCAGTTCACATCTACTGTAGATTAAGGACATTGGCCCATGTTCACAAAGGTATCCTGAAGTTAAGCCTACCTTAAATCTGTGGCTTAACTATGACTAGCAAAATGGGTTACAATTGTGTCTACATTGCAATGTTCCTTACATGTTAACTGGATTCTGGAATCGTGCTTTAGTGGTTAGGAACCCTTTTGTACTTATCATTCCCATGCAGTTTTTAATGGTTTAAGTACCAACAATTCTGATAAATCAAACATTTAGTTTTCAAGATTGTATCCCATTTTGCTAGTCAAAGTTAAACCACAGATTTAAGCTAGGCTTAACTTTAGATTATCTTTGTGAATATGGGCCATTGAGGGCACATCTCCGGAGAGTGAAGTCATCGAATCTGAAATTTTGAGCATTGTCACACATATTAACATTTGCGTAAGCAAGAGAACTTCTATTGAAGGATGAGGGAGAGACTGAAGTGTCCTTCAAGTCTCAAATATCTGAGGCTGTGGAGCTAGAGGTTTCATCTACCAAGTCAAACAAATCAAGGTCTGCGGCTGACAAACTTGGTGTAGACCAGGTAAAAAATGCGGGAATTGGCCTTAAGTGTTGGGGCAGCTGTTCAGCTGTTAACCGTGACAGCTCTGACTTCAGCTTTAACTGTAGCACTGCAAGGGCACTTTGAAAAGTCTCCTCAACGGTCTGGAGAACAGGTTTGGCTGCCAAGAAAAAGTAAAAAGTAAGACAAACAAGAACAGGTTCTCTTTGGACAGCTTCCTTGGTTCAATTAGTCACATCATGGCAGGGAGTGGAATTCAAGAAGTTCTTGAAGTTGTATATGCCGGGAATGTGGTAAAGCACATGCCAAGAGGAATGACAAAAGTTCAGAGGCTTACCTGGGTCTTAGGGATGCCCTCATGTGCCAAAATAAACTTTGCAATGCAAAAGCTTACCAGTGTGAACTATACCACCAGTGATCAGCACAAAGACACCTCCAAATCAAGGCAAAAACAAGATGTGGGTGACACTTACAAGTTAGTTGAAGCATTTAGGCAGTAGGACTCATTTGATAGTGACCCCTCTCTGCACAGTATCGTTAGTGGTCTCACTGCACATGAGAAAGTAAATGTTGACCGGGCAATGATCTGTAGGCCAAAGGATCATAGAGTTAATGACTGGAAAACCGTGAGAAGTTTCTCTTTCAAAGGAAACATGAAGCAGTGAAACTTGAGTCCATGACAACTGTTGCAGTCGATGGAGATCAAGTTTAGTTATATCAAGAGCTGCTGTTCCAAAGACTTAGTACCATTGCCACCAGAGACGAGCAGGAAGATCCAGCAACTATATTAAAATATGAGCTTTGCAATCACCTAACATCATTAATCGACAATGCTGGGCTACCCAGAGAGGCACACAAGGCAACATGGGAGATTCTCTTTGGGAGATGGTCAAAGACAATCAGACAGACCCTATAGGTGATGACCTACACTATGTGCTTGATGGTGGTGCACTGTTACAATGTCTAACATGGTCGAGTTGTGAAAAGTTTGAGAGCATCTGCAATGCCTATGTAATATACGTCACCAATCGTTATGGAGAGGCAACTATAGTATTTGACGGCTATGAAGATGTGCCAAAGATCATCAGGCTGCCCAGGTATCACCTTTATTGGTCAACTCTGGAGATCTTTATTCATCCTTTCTTTTCTTCTGTCATGTCTCAGAACCGGTACACTGCCTTGCGCAGATTCTTTCATCTTTCTGACAACACCGCACCCAACCTGGATAACAACCGTTTACACAAGCTACAGTCTTTCTTGGATCGTCCTGTCCCACTCTTTCAGTCTTTGTACCATCCACGTTGAGAAATTTCACCAGACGAAAGTACGATTTGCTTCAAGGGGAGACTGGGAATTACGCAATATATGCCCCAAAAACCAATCAAGTGGGGCATCAAGGTGTGGGCTCTCTGTGAAAGTTCTAGCGGGTATACGTGGAGTTGGAAAGTGTATACTGGGAAGGAGCAAGATCTTCAGGCTGCACTTAAAGATGGGACCATTGATGACCAGAAAGCACGATATACGCTAATGGCAAAGTTGTGTTTCAACTCATCGAGGGACTCAAGGGGGAAGGTTACTTCCTCTTTTGTGATAACTTTATACCTCGCCTGCTCTCTTTTCAAAGCTCCAGGAAATTGGGTTCCTATCTTGTGGAACTGTCCGACCTAATTCAAGGGGTCTACCAGCAGTCGCAAACCCTAAAGTCCACAAATTGAAAAGGTGACCCCCAAAATGTCTCCAAAAAAGGGCCAGCTATGTATCATGTGGCAGAACAAGAAGCTTGTGACTGTCCTCACCACCATCGACGCACCAGGGGAAGACATCAAAAGGATTAGATTAGATTAGGCAGAAGGCGGATATAGTGAAGTAACACGTCCCTCTGCGATCACTAGGTACAATAAACATATGGGTGGAGTAGACAAGAGCGATCAACTAATCCAATATTATGTCCATGACTACCGCACCATGAGTTAGTGGAAAAGAATCTTTTTCCATCTCGTGGAGGTTGCCTTGTTCAATGCCCGTGTCATTTACAGATGGTACAAATAACCCCAACTTGGACTTCCTGAACTTCATTATCAAGGTTATCGTGGCACTGTTAGAGGGATGGCCAAGAAGTTCAAGCAGGCATGGCCGGAGAGCATCTCGCGAGGACTTACCTGCGCGTATTACACCAGAGGCCCATTTCCTCAACTCTACAGAGGGTTCTCGTCCAGACTGCATCGTCTGTAGTGACAGATCAACACCTGGGGGACGGAAGCAGACCAAGTTCATGTGTGGGCAATGTGTCCTGTTGGCTGCTTTGAACGATATCATACCCTTGTCCACTACAAGCTGTATTGATTTTATCTATGCTTTAATGATAGAAAGTTTTCTTTAGAAAATCTGGTAAAGTGAAAGTTTGGGAGTTGACGTCATAGACAAGAGTTCGGGGAATGCACGTAATTGATGATTGAGGGGATCTTCACGCGCTACTAATGTTCCTTGTTTTTAGGGGCCGGTAGAAATCCTGTGCTCCCAATAGTGCCTGTAAGAGTGAAAGCAGAATGCTTGAAAAAAAAAGAGGGAAGATGCAGTTTCCAAGCTTGAGGAAAAGCTGATGCTTTTGGAAATCTATGGCCGACGATCTACGGTGTCAAGGAGCAACAAAACGAGGTAATAACAACCACCCTACGAAATACATTTATCTTCCTTGGCATTGATGCTGTTGACACTGCACTAATAGCCATAGCAAATATTCATCATCTTCCCTGTCGTGGAAATGCTTTCCCAGATCAACCAAACGTAACTCCACCTCCCCAAGCAATTAAAGCAAAGTTTGTGTACATGCACGACCGCAATTAAAATACAGCTTTTAGCTTTCCTGAATGATGTTTTGGTGTTGGGCAAGTCTTTCAAGGAGCATCTACATAATCTTTAAAGAGTTATTGAAAGGTTACGCAAATATCACCTCAAACTGAAACCTAAGAAGTGTGTTCTGTTTCAGAATAAGGTGGACTTGTCATGCAGATTGAGGGCATGTAAGAATAGGACAGTCGCCTTCTTGACAACCTCAATGGAGATCAAAGAGAAGGAATATTGAACAAGGCCTGTACGTCTGGGTGAAAGCCTCTTAGTCTGCTAAGGCAGCAAGTCGCTGATTCGAGAGATTTGTTAGAGGTGTCACGAGAATCGTCAGAGGCGTTAGTACCAGAGTCGGATCCCGAGTGGGAGGAAGCAGCCCGACCAAAACCAAAATGAGTGACGATTGGAAACGACATTGGCGAGTTTTCAGTTGAAAATGTTCTGTCAGGTAATTTAGTCAACGTTGTGGATCAGAGCTCATCCACATTGTATCCTGGGTCGAGTCAGTTGGTTACGGAGGTCAAGAAGAGAACCTATCGCATGGAAGTGTTAAGAGCCGCAGGCAACATGGGAGAATGATTTCTACAAATTAAGTTTTTGAACAGTACTGAAACATGATATTTTCTCCTTTTGTCCTTACTGTACTGGTTAGTTGTATAAGAATTTAGATTGTCTGATTGCATGTGAGTGAGCAGAGTTGTCCACGTTGAGCAATATATTTTTGCAAAAGAGCCCACGAGAGGGAGCGAGTGAGTACAAGGGGAACTGGGTTCTGCAATTGCTGCTCGGATTGAAAGCAGAACGCTACCCCAGCAGCTAGAGCACCGTTCCACGGAAATACGACGCCATGCATGCATACAACCGGAATAAACTGTCATGATGAAAATAGTGTTTGAACAATCGCAGTCAAGTCACATTACATTAAATGTGAATCAAACTCAGCTGAAAGTGCGTAATATTGTTGTTGATTCTGAACATTCTGAAAAAAAAAAAAAAAACACTAGCAAAAAGCATTTCTGTCCAAAAAAACAAACATTGAGCATGAGTGTTTTGTATTCAGCAGTACATGTAGACAGAATGAAGATGAGACTGTTGATCGTTATTGTCAAAGGTTGAAAAAATTGCAGATTCATGTAAATTTGCTGACAAGGATGCAGAGATTAGGTCGCAAATTACTCTTGGGTGTCACTCACAAAACCTTCGTCGACATGCCTTACGGGACACTTTTACTCTAGATAAAGTGTTACATGTAGTACTATTTTGAAGCAGGAGTCTAATCAAGCGGGGTCATCCCACAAGACCGACACCCACGAGACCGACGGCCCATTAGTCCGACACTAGACAAAAAAGGTCTATTAGACCGACGCTAGCAAATACAGACCCATAAGACCGACACTAGAACAAACAAGCCCACGAGACCGACACCACAATATTGTAGTGTCGGTCTCGTGGGCCTGTTTGATCTAGTGTCGGTCTAATGGGCTGTCGGTCTCGTGGGCCTAAATTGTTTATAGTCGATCTCGTTGGCCTATTTACTTTACTGTCGAACTCGTGGGTCGTCGGTCTTGTGGGCCGTCGGTCTCGTAGGTGTCGGTCTTGTGGGCTGTACCCAATCTAACACCCAACATGAAATCTTTAAAAGATGACTTAGGTGGAGTGATGTAATCTGGTATTTCAAGGTGTCCCAGAAAACCCAAAAGAGAATTGCCAAGCTGATATATGCAAATATATTCACACACCTAATGTCTGTGAGCTATGCGACCGCAAACTAGTTCGTTGGAAAGACAATCGCGCTAAAAATGCAAGTCAAAGGGAGGTTTGAATGCGTCTTCTCTCATCAAAATTCAGCTTGCTGAATATGAACCCCATGGAAATAAAGTATATGCAGGAGTGTCCAGAGACATGTGAGGAGCAGACCAGCTTACTGAACAAATGCGATGAAGTAGGCTGTGCCCATGGAATGATGGTACGTCATCAAGCCGACAAGATCCTCCTCGTCTCATTAGATGACGGAAACACCAGCAAGTGCATTTCTTTGCGACAGAGTAGTCAGTGGTCTCTTTGTGTATGGACAAGTTGTTCCTGTGCCACGAACCGAATTGAGAGACATTCTGGAAAGTATTACTACCTATCAAAAAACCTTGTTCCAGTACACCCACTTCATGGAAAATATGCCAGGTTAAAAAAATGGACAGTTTCTCCAGCGCATTTGTAAGGACATCAAATTTGACTCATTACGTATTCATGAAAAAATGTAATGATTTCTCTTGATGAAATGAAGATTAGTGAGGGACTGGTGTATTCCAAGAAGACTGGAGAGATCATCGGATTTACTAGCCTTGGTTCCCTTAACACAGAGTTTGAAGTGTATGTAAGGCAATGCGAGGAGAAAAAAGAACCTAAGATGGCAAGTCATGTGTTGGTTCTAATGATACGTGGCATCGCAGCATCCTATTTGTCACCTATTGCACATTCGCAACAGTTGGGGCAACCAGTAATCAACTCTATCATATCGTAACTGAAGGCATAGAGATACTGACGCACATTGGCTTTAATGTCAGAGGAATAGTTTGTGATGGTGTAGCCCCTAATTTTTAAAGATACAATAAAATGTATGCATACATCTGTAATGAACTCTCATGATGAAAACGGTGTTTGAACAGTCACAGTCAAACGTGAATCAAACTTGGATGAACGTGTATAACATTTTTGTTTATTCTGAACACTCAATAATTATATTGGCGACGACCGATGTCAGAATAAATCTCCCACAATATGAACGATTTTAAGTGCATGATGTACCTACTACAGTTTGAAAAAGATGGGTAAAATTACTGTCAAAGATTGTAAAAACTTGCAGCTTTGTGTGACTTTGCGAACAATGATGCAGAGATTAGGTCGCAAATTAATCTTGGTTGTCACTCACAAAAGCTTCATCGACATGCCTTACAGACACTATTACTCAAGATAAGGTATTAGTATTTATTTTGAAGCAGAAGTCTAATCTTCTACAGAACATGAAATCTTAACAAGATGACAAAGGTGGATTGATGTAATAAAAAGAGATTTGCCAAGCTGCTATGCAAGACATGCTGAATTATGAGAAGAGTTGGCACAGATTTCCAACACAAAGAAATGCAAAATAAGTGCAACTGCAGCTTCTACAATGCGACTAAACAAACATACTGTCATCAAGACCTCTGCCTACTGTGTTGGACTACCGAGTACTACAAGTCTCACCAGAGGATTTTTGTGGCATGCAAGGATCAGCACAGGATATTACCACATCATAAAGGATCGAGTTTCAGTTCTTAATATAAAAGCCCATTAAAAAAAATCAGACCTCTATTCCTAATTATCTATTGCTGGAATACTTTTTTTATAAGAAAATATTTTGTACGACTCTGCCAGGAATTGAACCCTTGACCTCCCGCCCTTGAGGCAAGCTAGGTGAGCTATCTGCGGATGCTCGATCCGTTTCTAACCATATTTGGTAATAATAATTATGACTTTTTTGTTTTGTAAATTGCAGATGAAACATGATGGAGCTCCAGTCAAGCCACCAATCTGCTCTGAGAGGCGTTTGTAGGCTCTGAGGTCAAGCGTTCAAAAGAAGAAGCATCACCAAGCTCAAAGTTGCCAGTATGATCTTCAGGGCCCTATCTGTAGATGTAGGCCTAAGCAAGGACTATCTGACGATATTCGCTCCCTGATGTCTGGAGCTGTCTTCTCTCATCAACATTCAACTTGCTTAATATAAATCCCATGGAAATCACTGTTCTATATGCAGGGATGTCCAGCATTCAGAGACGTGTGAGGAACAGACAAGCTTACTGAACGAATGCGAAAAAGTAGGCTGTGCCCATGGAGTGATGACACCTCATCGACCTGAAAAGATCCTCCTCGTTTCATTAGCGGATGACGGAAACACCAACAAGTGCCATTCTTTGCGACAGAGTGGTCAGTGGTCTCTTCGTGTGTATGGACAAGTTGTTCCTTTGCCACGAACTGAATTGAAAGACATTCCGGAACATATTACTACCCATCAAAAAACCTTGTTCCAGTACACCCACTTCATGGACAATACGCCAAGTTAAAACGGACAGTTTCTCCACCACATTTGTAAGGACATCAAATTTAACTCATTACATAATCATGAAAAAAATGTGATGATTTCTCTTGATGAAATGAAGATTAGTGAGGGACTGGTGTATTCCAAGAAGACTGGTGAGATCATCGGATTTACTAGCCTTGGTTCCTTTGACACAGAGTTTGAAGTGTATGCAAGGCAATGCGAGGAGAAAAAAGAACCTAAGATAGCAAGTCATGTGTTGGTTCTAATGATACATGGCATCGCAGCATTCTATTTGTCACCTATTGCATATTTCGCGACAGTTTGGACAACCAGCGATCAACTCTATCATATCGTAACTGAAGGAATAGAGATACTGACACACATTGGCTTTAATGTCAGAGGAATAGTTTGTGATGGTGCAGCCCCTAATCAAGGACTCTACAAAATATTGACAAAACGTAGTGAAGAATCATATTTCTTCATTAACCCACTAAATGGCCAAATGATCTATCTCTTTAGTGATGCTCCGCATCTTATGAAAACCGTCCACAATGTTGAAAACTTTGGTTACAACCAAAAGACAAGGAATTTGATGGTTAGTATTTTTCATTTAAAAAAGGGGGGAAATGTATAATGTAAAGACCCTGTACAAGATCGTATTCTATTTCCATTATTTTATTTCGTTATTATTTTTTTATTGTAAAAAAAAATGTCGAAAGGTGAATAAAGATCTAATTTTTAAACTAGTATTGAGTATTACCCGACTATTTTACGAGACATGCAAGTCGAATAATTTTCAATAAAATGAAAAAAAATTGTGTCATCCCTTAAATTAAAGACATTTTAAAGAATGGGTTGAAGAAAGTAGATATTCATGAGAAGATCTTGCAATGGCTGTACTCAAATTACTTTTGGAAGGAGTCAGAGGTTGTGCAGGGTGAGCAGTCTGCGGCCCCCCTAGGCTTTTAGGGATGCAAACAATTAACATTGAAGTTGGAAGGAAGAAAAAATGGATCTTGAAATTAAGAACATTAAAATGAAATGGATTAGTTGGAGTTTGGTAGGCCTAATAGTACAAGTAAGCTTCAAGTGATTGATGTAGCCAAGAATGCTAGACTGGTTCCAAAGTGCAACAAAAACCTCCATACCATGTTAGCTCCTCTGACCTCTACTAAATGGACGGACAGTTGGACGCTGAAAAGACTTTGAAAAGAGTAGACGTTTTTCTTATGTTCTGAATTTTTTCCAGGATTTACCCGGATATATTTAGACATGACTGATTAATCATACATAAAATAAAACAAGGGATTTAACAAGGAATCCAGTGAACTGTTTTTATTATTTGAATGTTAGGGACTACGATGTGTACGTCGGTAAGAACACTTATTATCATCAACTTTTGTATTTCACATTGTTTGAAAATTAACATCAAGTGCAGGAGATAAACGCGCATCACCAAGACCCACAGCATTTCACTGTGCAACCAACATCAGCATTAACATCTTTTATTTTGTATCTTTGATTGTGACGTCATAATGCCTACCAGCAACAAGAAAAAGATACCCCAATCTACAGTCAATCCCACGCCCGATGACCTCAGTGAAGTAGACTAGCTGATCGCTCTGAGAGATGAATTTGGCAGGCTGTCAAAATTTATTGATAGCAGGTTAACGGCTCTTGAGGATGTAATGGAAGAGGTCAAAACGGACAGTCGGGAATAAGTGACTCAAAATCTTTTCTTGATGAAATATTTGAAGCTACATGTTGTTGTATGAGGAAGAATAAAGAGATTGAAAGAGAAAACCAAGAACTTAAAGAGCAAAATGGTCAATTGAAAAATAATAATAATAATTCGGGTATAGAATTATATAGTGGTTTGGTTGCTTCAATTTTTGCAGAACATACTAAAATCAGGCAAGATAACTTGGCGATTAAATCTGAGTATTAAATCAGCTGTTCAGCTAGTTTTTGACACCAAAATAAAGTGGGATTTAAATATTTTTATATTCAAACTGATTATGTGTGTGTAACTCGATTGGATTTTTGCTTGATAATTATATCTGCATATATTAACTGTTCTCTCTTTCCTTTCCTAGATTTTTTCAAGATTTTGGAGAAATGAAGGGTTTCGCAGGATAAATTCTTCTGGATTGAATGAAGCCGACCAGGAGAAACCTGACAAGATATTTCATTTCATTTCATTTACATATTATTGTCCTTTACAGGATAATCCAAGCCTTGATGAAAACGATGGTAATTGTGAAAAAGAAAATGAACCAAAATTATAAGATCATAACGGGCCAAGAAAATGAAGAGCACAGGTGGAGAATAGCTCATTTAAAGACTGCCATTGGTCAAGAGGCTGTTAAGATACATAATGGGTTTCCGTTCAAAGATGAGAATGAAAAGAAGGATATGAACGTTATTATGAAGCCCTGGAAGGAATATTGTGATGGTAGAACAAAATTGACATATGAGCCATATAAAATTCAACTCCCTCGACCCTGAAATGGAACCCTGAAGTGGACAACATTTTGCAACAAGTACAAAAATTAACCCGATTGGACACAACACAGAAA
The DNA here is from genome assembly GCA_940671915.1 of Paracentrotus lividus. Lineage (NCBI taxonomy): Eukaryota > Metazoa > Echinodermata > Echinoidea > Camarodonta > Echinidae > Paracentrotus > Paracentrotus lividus. Next base: position 17,837,207 of record CALNVZ010003430.1, on the reverse strand, counting down.
ATTTCATCAAAATCAGATGAAAAACAACAAAGTTATGCATTTTTTTAGGTATTGAATTTTTTTCTTAAAACAGTTCTTGGCATCGTCTCATTGTCTCATTTGAATATTTGAATATTCAAATGAGCAAAATGATGATGTCACAGTCCCCCTACTTCTTGTGTATTTTATTATATGAAATCCTATTTTTCTCATTTTTTCATATATTGCGTATACAGAAAATCTATCCCTCATAATGAAATAGGTAAAAGCACTAGTGACCTTGAACATTCCACAAGGATTAATCCCTGTTTTTATGTCCTTGGGGCAGAAAATCTTGATAATTAGTATTTCATACAATAAAATACAAAAAAAGTAGGGGGACTGAGACATCATCATTTTGCCAATTTGAAGATGGCAAAAACTGTTTCCTAAAAAAATTTAAAACCTAAGAAAATTCATAACTTTGCTATTTCTGATCTGATTTTGATGAAATTTTCAGTGTTGTGCTATTTAGATTTTATTTTATTTTTCTAATAATGCAAAATCCAGCCCGGAGGAGTCCTTTAAGATACATAATGGGTTACCTTTCAAAGATGAGAATGAAAAGAAGGGAATGTCATTCTGAAGCCCTGGAAGGAATATTGTGATGGTAGAACAAATTTGACATATGAGCCATATATATAATTCAACTCCCTCGACCCTGAAATGGAACCCTGAAGTGGACAACATTTTGCAACAAGTACAAAAATTAAAAGAAGATCAAATGGGACTTCTGTACTATAAGTTGAGTAATGCCATATACAAGGATACACGTAACAACATGAAATAACTCGTCTGAGATCATTCAAATATAGAAAATTTTACAAGCTTCGACATCCAAGAGTTCTTGGAAGAAAGACCTAAGGATAATCCAGACCAACCAATGTGTGAGCATAAAATGCTTCTCTTTACAAAACAGCCTTTGCAATTTTTGTTGAACGGTTGTATTATATTAGAAATACAATGTAAGAGATATACTGGCAATGTTTCATTACAGGGGCAGCACATCACAACAGGGCAGAATTTCAAACGTAAGACAAAAAAGCGATGAAATATGCAATCATCTTACCACACAGTTTCCATACATATTCTGACCAAATCATCTAAGCTTTCCAAGCACGTACAGAAAGATAGGGAGAAAGATGAACACCAGGGTACCCATCGAATCTTGGCAAGAGGATTGTGGAAAACAATAAGCTAAAATTACAGGCTTTTACAATACTTTTACACCCCTTTTTATTTTTCTTTGGCATGGCTTCAGGCACCGCATATAAGAAATCAACCAAATTTTGAGCACCCCACCTCCCCGCCACTTGCCATTCACAGGTTAAAACATCTTTTAAATACCCTACAGTGATTTGAATTTTATGCAAACTTATTTTGTAGAATGAAAAATATTGTTTTTCACATTGGCTTGTGATTGTGCCCACATTGTAATTTTTGTAACACATCAATCTCAGAAATAAATCGTTACCAGTATTCAATCCATCAATCCAAATATATTTTAAAAATATGCCTATTAATTGTTGTACATAAATATTATTTCTATGAAGTTGGTGTAGATACCTGAAATTCCATCAGACTTTTTAATATTTATGTATTTTTTAAATGAGGGCTTTAAAAACCTTTTTTATTTTATTATAGTGCTTTAATCAGTGCAGAATCATTTTAACCCGTTGTATACTGAGAACTTTTTACAAAGCTGAATGAATCATGATTGTCAAGCATGCTTGCAAGAAATTATATTCATTTAAAGGTGAAACAAAGACAGCTTTAAATAGATCAATGTCAGATAATATAAATTATATAAGGTCTTTTATATGTTTATGCAATCATGAGTGAAATAAATGATCGACAAGAGGGATGTTCTATTTTTCTTCAGCCTGCATATAGGCGCGCTTAGTATACAGCGGGTTAAAAATTATCATTAATTATTTCATAGGTATTAAATTTTCTTTATTAAAGATGCCAGTAACTTCTTTTTTTCCCTACCATTTATAAGGAACAGGTAGCATGTCCCGTGCAAAAATTTTAAATGGTGATGTGCTAGAACTCCTTAAGCATAAATCTACAACTGCAGCAAATCAACACAGAGAAAGATTCAAGATCGCATCATCCACAACTTTGGGGACAAGAAAGGAAATATAAGAGTCTTTATCGCATTGTTCACCTATGGAATGAGAGTGAATTGCAAAGGAGGGTCTATCGTGGAGGCAAAGAACGGAACTGGAGAGATGTAAAAAAAGAAATGCCAGGACATGAAGTGTCAGGCATTCAAGTACCCTGCAGATGCCAATCTGACAGGTAAGAAATGCTGCTCAGGAGACAACCAGTTTTGAGAGGTCCTTATGGATGCCCTTAATTCAAGGTTTGGAGTTGCTAACCAAACTAAATAAAGAACACTCTGTAACAGAAGAACAGGTAAGGATGAGAAACTACAATAATTTGCTGGGGATATCAAGCAGCTGGTGCAGCAAGCACACCCAGATGCTACAACGGCAGTGCACGAGACACTGGCCATTGGCCAGTTTATCGATGCCCTCTGGGAGGGGGACATGAGCCTACGTCTGAAGCAGAGTAAATGCACCTCTCTCCAAAAGACCCTGAAGCTAGCACTTGAGTTAGAATCATTTGCAATCACCAGCAGGCAGCCCAGGAACGTTAAAAAGAGAGAAGTGAAAACAGATGATGCCCTTGAGAAAATCATGACCAGGCTTGAGGCACTAATAGCATCAAAACCAAAGGTCAACCCAGAGAAAGGAAACTGCTCAGAACTATGCTACATGTATGCCTGCAATCAACCAGGTCATGGGTTAGGTGTTGCCCACCAAACTGAGTTAGGCAGAGTGCAATTTCTTAACAGGAGGTTCTATTTCCTGTGGCAGAGCTGAAGTGCGCTTTTGATGTAATAAGCATCTAAAAATGAATGATTATGTTGCTCCACCGAAGACGGATTCCCAGTTAAATAGAACATCATCATTGATCTAAATCATTGAGTTGTACAATGTACCTCATTAAATGTTTTCATATCTTTTAAGATAGCATAATTTGTTTTAAAATAAGCAAACAATTACACCAGAGAGCATGCATATCCCAAGAGTTTCAAAGGCACATAAGCTGGTCGTGAATCACTTCCGCAAGTGGCTTTGCGCACATCTAGTCAGAACATCCAGATTGCTAAGGAGTCCAAGCAGAAGAATTTCTAATGTAAGAGGTGCTTGAGGTTACAATGTTAGCCCAGCTTCATGGGTAAGATCAGGGCAGATACATGTTGCACTAGCATTCGGGTTGTAGTTGTAGTAAGCGTATTCTTATTTTGTACATGGTAGTTGCACCTTAGCAAAAAAAAACAATAAAACTCAGTTTCAGGTTTTATAAAACTGAAGTAATGGTTGGCAGCTCTCAGTAGACAGTATAGCGACTTATATCACATGAACCTGTAAGATTTACATTTACAAAATCTCCAATTGGACCTTGTTTCTTATAATTTCATGCATGATATTATAATTTTCTTGAAAAGGATGCATACACAATTTCACAAAGGCCAAAAAGAGTTGTGAGTTTCTTTTCTTTTCATACTCTATTCTACTTTTTTATAAAAAGATTTACCAAGTATTTAAAAAATATTGTGTAACTTTGATCAAACCCAAAACCATGTAAGCGATCATCATGATTTGCTACTTTTCATTGCATCCTGGATAAAACTAAAGGCATCCCGACTTACGCCCGCCTTCTGGTTCTCATCATTACTATCTACAACAAACCCGAAACCTGTGACTGGCTTCTGGGCAAGGTTGATAGGAGTAGACGACGTCCCACTCAGATTGGCCGATGACAGCTGCGGATACAGCTGAGAAATGTGCTGTGCTGTCATGACTGGCTGCTGTGAGACCATCTTAGGATGTTGCTGTTGAGGCACATTGACCTGTGGAAGATTTTGGTGTGAAGCCTTTGAGGAATCCTTGTTAGGTGACACCGTGTTCCAGAGGTCTGCAAACCCTGCTTCTCTGGACATTATTGGATCTTTGGTACTTTTGTAAGCTGCCTCAGTGTCAGAAGATTTATGACGAGTTCCATCAAGGCTAACATTACTTGAACTTTGAGTAGAAGGTATAAAGCTTCCCTTAGTGCTCTTCTCTTGTGCTTCATGAGTTGTTATAGATGGCTGAGAATCAGTTTGTAGCAAGTTTGCTTCTGAAGGGTTTGAGCTCAGCAACAGCTCTGAGTCTATTAGTAGATCAGTGACTGCATGTTCTCTACCAGAGTCTCTGCTGGTGGCAGATTGTGAAGATGAACCCACTGCCATCTGCTCCCCTGAAGACATAGCAGTTCTTGTTGCTACAGTCATACCACTGAATAAAGATCCTTGCGAGGCTTTAGATTCCATATTTAGGACAGAGCTTTCTTCAGCCGGAGGAGCAGTTGTTATTGGGGTTGAAGTTACTGTTGATCCTAGTATATCAGCCTCTACATCAGCTAATACTGATTGAGAATTAAGCCGGCCCTCTGGCATCAAGGGCCGATCAAGATTGGTGTCTGCTTCAAGCCTCTCTAACTGACGTAAAATCTGAAGAACAAGATGAAGATTGCATTTTAAAAAAATAATGCATATAGAAGTTGCATAATTGTAGAATATCAACAATGCATATTACTAAATTATTACAAAATATTTACATCATAGCTTATTAAATAGGTAGATCCGCATATATATCAGTCATAAGTTGATTAGAGAAAATTAAATAATCGTCAATGTATTACAGAAAATAACTATAGGTATACAATTGACTGAGAAGGGGAAATATCTTTTAGAGCAAATATATTATTTTTAGTATTGAACTGTAACAGATTAGAACTTGAGGTATAATTGTTTGTATTTAGATTTAAACATGTTCAGTGATGTTGCATTCTGAAGGTCAGTGGGCAGTTGGTTCCAGATTGTTGCTCCAGCATATCTAAGTTTTTGCTTATAATAATTATGGTTCGGCTTTCGGAAAATCACATTAAGAGAGTTTGCATTCCTAGTGTTAAAATCAGTGTTAAAATCATGTCGATCAAAGTACATTTCAATACATCATGCCTCAGGCACCACCTTTAGTGGTGTTGGCATAAAAACCTACCTTGAGAGCCTTTGCCCTGATAGCTTTATCTTGGCTGCTCTGTATAGATGTGAGATGAGGACTAAGAAGACTCAGAGCAACATCAGATGAGAGAAGATCTTCTTTCAGGATTCCCTCAATACCAAACAAACAACGCTGAGGAATCAAAAGAAGAAAAAAGGGTTTAGCGGCAATTTCATATTTCTTGCTTTTACATGTAATAACCGTCTCCCGTGCTTTTCTAATAATCATTGATTTTTTATTGTCGAAATACGATATCATTACCTACATTTCCATACATCAACCTTTGTAGTACTTGACCTTTGACCTACATTTTCCAAAATCTTATTTGATCAGATTATGTTCCTTTGGTGATAAATGCTATTATCAAGTTCATATCCAAAACAAATCTTTAGATAACACAATAATGAGGCAATTACATGGAATTTCATACATTGACCTGGACCCTTGACCTACATTCTCCAAAATCTAATCAGATTGTTCCCTTGTGAATATACACACCATCATTAATTCAAGTTCATATCTTATGTGGATCTTAAGACAAAGCGATAATGGGACAAGTGGGACAGACAATAAAAACATGATGCCTTTGGCTTCACCTAAGGCAGCAGAGCCTTAAAAATCTGTAGATGAGTGAAATCGCAGTGTTATACATTAATTTGAATGGTAATTTTTTTTCAAACCTTCCAAAATTAAATGTTTATAGCACATAGCAAAAAAAAAACAAAAACAAAAACAAACAAACAAAAACACAGAAAATCTCAATTATTCCCTTTTCAGGATAAACCTTTCAGTGTCCCGAAAAGTCTAATCTGATTTTTCTTCCCTTCTAAAGAGAGGGGAAATACAATTACAAGAAAAGAATACTTGAAGAATAACTTACCAAAGGATTACTGTCTGTTGACATGAGATGAGACATGAGGAGCTCTATCATCTTTTCACAGTTAAGTAAAGAACTCCTACAGAAAGAAGATAATATAAAAAGGGAACACATTATTAAGTAATAAGCTCATAAGCATACAGATATATTAGGAGAACGAAATTCCCTGACCTTTCCCTAATTGTTTTTCCAAATTCCAGGACAACTATTTTGACATTTTTTAATGCATTGCGTCAAACAGCAGACTGACAACTTCTTATGAAATTCTCTGACTTTTCCCTGATTTTGAGGCATTTTCTCAAATTCCATGACTTTTCCCTGATATCCAGGTTTTCCAGTTAGTGTGGGAACCCTGGTAGTGCTAGAATTAGGATATTCATAGCAAGAAATAATTTTCATCCAGCTGTGATAGTATTGCACTAAGTTTTTTAAACATATTTATTTTAGGTTATGAAAATAAATGAAAGCAATGTTTGGGACTGTGTACAATAATCTGATATATTACTAACAATGTATCAGAAGAGAATTAGTTGTGCTATTCTATAAAAAAAAAATGCTATGATCACAATGTAGTTAACTATGTAATTGTAAAATAAGAAGGGGAAATATATATTGCTGGTACTTTTCTCTAATACGTCACAGCAGGCATTACACAAACATTCACACAAAAAAACTGTTTTTAAATATAATGTATGAAACATGATATTTTATTCAATGTGAGTCTTTATCATTTCCCACCAAAACAAAGATCCACATTTGAATGATTTTTCATTGTGTTAATATAGACCTCCTGCTGTAGGGGATAGACCTCCTGGTGTTAATGTTTGACACTCCATGGGATGAGGTTTTAGTGGCAGATCCTGAATTTGAAAGTAGGGGGTGCTGCTGAAAGTTTCTGATTGTAATATGTTCAGTCAATGAGTGGTTTTCAAATTACAAGAGGGTGCACTGGGTTAGTAGTTTCCAGTAGGTACGGCACAACAAAACATGTTAAAACATTTTTGCGAAAAGAGGAATCTTGCCCCTTCTAACCTATTAGGAGCCTTGTTGAAAAAGTAAACATCCTTGCTGGTGCCATAGGAGGGAAATGTATTGATTCTCTCTTTTCAACTTCTTTATCCCCAAATCATTAAATCACTTCTTGTGGGTCTTTTCAGATAAAAGTAGCATATAGGCCCCTAAGTTCAGAAGCATCAATCAAACAAATTGTATGAAATGGATCATGAGCTTTAGCTTCATCTTTTCTTTTTTTAAGGTGGAGGGGGAGATAATATGTATCTACTAAAACATTTGATGGATAGGGAAGATCACAGAATCAGTTTTGTATGAAACAGGGCCAGAAAACAACTCTTCTTGATACCTCCAAAGAATGACTCTTGTATATAGGGAGCTTATTGAAAGGCAAACATACTGGAATAATTAAACATAGGCCCTACATCTATGCTGTACCCTTACAGTAATCTGCATAACATCAACAAATCTAAAGAGATCAATGATGTCCGTTTAATTAGGATTCAAAAATTGACCAGGTAAGTGTAGGTTTAGTGTATTGTAATACATTGTAATACTAGGATATTCAGGAAAAGAGGAACTAGTTCAGTCATTGTTCATAAAATATTGAATGCATCACTTTAACATTCAGTCTTTCTTCTTTCTTTGGACACTTAATGCAATAATATTTAAAAAACAATAAATATTGATAATCCAACTTGGGTTTTTTTTTTTTTTTAATATACACCCAGTACAAACAAGTTGTGCATAATGAGCAAGAAGTGTTTGAAATATGATTAAATTGCACAGAATTATAGGTGGCCAAGATTAAAATGGATGCAACAAAATTGAGGATGCACTTCGAGGACGAATAGCAAAGTAGGCAAATATATCATTCTTTTGAAGTAAATCACAATATTACCCAAACATCATTGTATAATTGCTTTCAGGAATATGCAAGAAGAACATTCATCTTCCCATTGATTGGACTTCAAAGTCAACACAACACTCTAAACATCATTGGCCACATGGTTCTATTTGAAGTGGACTGACTGTAGAAGTTAATTGATGGTCAAAGGCGGAGATTAAAAAAAAAAGGGGGAAATTTGCGTGAGATCATTCGCATCTTGTTTGGAAGGCTGAAATATTCATTTAAGTCTTCACACCAAACTGTGAATCTACTAGAGGAAGCATGTCAAAAGTGCATGGATGTAAAACATTAAGAACCATTGCTTTAATAAAGATGCAATACTTTTATATATAATGATTACAACCATTGTCATGTAAGTGTAGCTTTTGTAAACACTCACTAACTTGTATTAACTCATGAGAAACATGGTCTATTACTACTGTGTGAATTTTACATGGTGACATTCTATTTTTTTTCTGCAATGAATTTTTAAAATTACATTTAAAAAATGCATACATTTCTGGAAGTTACAACAGTTTTAATAATATTTTACATTTCACAAGGATGCAATGCTGAGAAATTATCTTTGATGCAAGGGGATCAGGGAATTCTAAATTTCCCATATCCATGTGACTCAACTGCAGTCACATTGCAGTATTCACACAGACTCCCATTCTATCACTCAACAAATGCCCAGTCTCTTTCATTGTCGCAAGGTCAGGCAAACAGATTCAAAGTTCAAACTCATAATAATACTGAGAACTGCTTCCTCACACTCACGATTAGCAATCTGATGAGAGATGACGAAGGAACATACATTTTGTCTGTATACAAGGATGGGCAAATAGTAGTAGAGGATACCTATAGGATCTGGCTAGGTATACAGTATCCTCCGGGTAAGGCATCATGTGTTGAAGGTGGAGATAAAGACGGGGAATGGAAGATGATAGAATGTACAGCTGAAGTAGGGAGTCTATCAGGGAAGATCGAATGCTTTCAAAATGGTGAAATCATGCCTTCCCTAACCGACCCTGTTGAGACACAGAATATGTTGATGCAATCAATTATTGTCAGAAAATTGCAGCCAACGTTCTGCTGCTCATGTATTTTGAATGAGAAGAAAGGTAGGTGCGAATGTAATGATTCTGCACTCTACATAACAGATGACGGCGTTCAAGAACCATGTCCTAGTATATCTACTATGAAAACAATGCCTCTTATCTATGAAGGCACAGACCACACTCAAACTGAAATCTTTCCAACACCTATATCTAACACTTCCATGAAAATAAAAGAGAACAATTGCAAACATGATTGCAAATCAGTGATTGTTCATTCTATTTTTGTACCGATTGAACTCGTTCTGCTCTTGCTGAACATATTCTTTTTTCACAAACAGAGAGAAAAAAACCCTAAAAATAATGATTGTAATGAGCCTCCAAATTCTGGCATACGATTACTCAAAAGTGAGACTGCAACCATGACCAATGGATACATTAGAAATGGCAAAAATGGTCAAGTATAATCAATCTAATACACGTTGAATTGTTTAAATATCTTTTTACTTGTTTTACATGCACATTTTTTAATATGGATTTTCATTCCGGCTTTTCGTTCAGTATTTTGAATCTTTGGAATGAAATCAAAGACAGGATGCAGGAAATCAAGCAGGTCAACTAGAGAGAACTATTTGAATTCTGGAAGCAAGAATGGGCTGCAATGACATGAGGGAAGAAACCCTGATAACAAAAAGAGATTGTTCAAGTAATTTTTTCCCAAGCTTTATTTCATATTCAACAGTTTATAACACTGCCACTACACTAGCTACTGTGATTTGAATATTGCTCTTCATGATTTGATTTTAACCTCAAATGTTGAAAGAATAGTAAAAGATTAAAGAAAATGACAAATGGATCAATCAGAAAAAAAAATTAATGATGCAATACAATGTAAATTGTGATAAAGGGAATAATTTGTATGGTATCACATCACAATCTGCTATACAGTTTTGTATAATGGCTATGTAAATTTCTTTTGAGTCCACAGAAACTATTTTTCATACGACTGTACAATACTTTGTTTGAAGTACTTCCCCATCAACCAATCCTGCTACACAAATTTGAGAAGTAAAATTATTCCCTGTAATATGCAATCAAATGAAGAAAGGAGGTCAGGTATTCTGTAATTTTCAGGAAATTTTATACAGATTTAGTGTCATCAAGAACAAAATATACTGTAAACAATTAAAGTGCAATAACTTTATCAATCTAAAGAGAGAAAATGAATTCAAAATAAAAAACAATTTAGGGTAACAATTGTAATTCAATAAAACTTTCCACTAAAAAAAAAATTATATTTTAGTAATTTTCAGTTGCAAACATTAATGTATGAATATTACAGGAAAACTTTGCCAATATATACCTTTTGAATGCGGCAACCATATCTTCTCTTGCCTAACGAAGTTAGTCACTGAAATATCTTTCTTCATTTAAATCATTATTGATGTTGATACGCAACTTATTGCAAATGCCTTAATTTGATTAATAATATTTGTTGGAGTACTGTATTATGGATTTACTCATTTGTAGAATGACAACCACATACAATGTGAATTATGAAGTACATCTCTCTGTAACCCTAGAAACTATGAGAATGAACTGATGAACATAGAGCAGTTTGAAATTGGCGGGGAAAAAATTATGTATGTGCATGACAGGGTGCAGCACAATCACCTCTATGCAGTACTAGTACAATTTTATACAGATTGTTGCACTTTAACTGGGGAAATTATGAATGAAAACAGAATGAATAAACTTGCAGTGAGTTCCTATTGTGTGGGGGGAGATGGGGGGGGGGGAGCAATTTGTAAACATTTGCTAACATTCACCAAGTTTATGGAATTAACACGCTTTACCAAAATGAAACAGAATGATATGACACTGGAATGGAATTTGGTTTTAAAAGATATCGAAAAGTAAAATTAGTGCTAAAAGAAATTCTTTACAAAATAGCAGATGTCCACAAACAGCCAAAAGATATTGGTTCACATATTTAGAATAAATTTTAAAAAATTTATTTCGCTACCTGAAAAATGGTATAAACATCTCAAGAATAGTTTTTAAATCTGAACCAATAGTGAAAACAATATCTATAAATTCTTGTAAAGGCCATTTTAATTTCTCTCATTGTGAGAATATATACTAAACACCATACTATTTGTTGTCTACAAGGATGTAAAGCTTTTTTTTCAACATTTTGGTTTGTTTCATAATTGTTTTGAGATATACATCTCATATTGAATTACATGACTTTGCCTACAATATTAGCTTAATATGTCTTTATTTTTAAGAACACACCAAAAAAAAAAAAAAAATTAACACAAATGGAAAACCAATTGCTGGTCCAGTAAATTAATAACCTTGAGTAAAATTTTTAAAAAGTATTTTCATGTACAAATTTAATTATAGAATAAACTGTACATAAAATGTACATAATAATCTTTGCTTGAGTTTATAAATTAAATATATTTTTTCTTTGCTGTGTGGTTATTTTGCTTAACTCTTTGCCTGCCACATTAATTTTAAGCAGAAAAAAGAAGACTTTTCTCTTTAATTACTAAAAATAGTATAACAACATTTGCTTAGTATAAACTACAAGAAATTATGCTGCAGACCTGGTCCTAGCATTATCAGTGATTTTCAGATCTTTTAACCCAGCCATTGCAGAGAAAATGAATTATTACGATTGTATAGTTAATAAGTACAATTGTGACTATAGTCGAATTTGGCAGGCAAAGAGTTAATGATACAGATTATATCTAATTTAACATAAAATGTGCGTGTAAAATTCATACTGCATACTACTTTGAATTTAAAATTCTGCTACAAACTGCCATTAAAATTTTGATCTGAATCTATCATATTCTGATTGTAATGACTGCTTTATGAAATCACATAGAAAATGTCCTTAGAATATGTATACCAGCATGAAACAATAGAGTGTACTATTGAATGTTTCATGGGGGAAAATATTAATTCTATGCTTTTAGTTTGTCTATGAATATTTTATTCATTTCATTTATTTCCACTTCTGTCAATATAAATAAAATTACAGAAAATATTATAACATTAAAGATAAGCAATGTAAATGTAATTATAACTTTTGCAACAGGCATAAGTAGAGACAGAGTGGTCATGGAAGGCACTGCTGAAAAGCTGTGAAAAGCCCACTTATGTGTCTTGCCTTGTCCAGCAAAGTCACTGAAATATTTTTTTTTTGCCTTTCAACTCTAACAGTCCTGTATAAAAATAAACTGAAGATTTTTTTTCTTCACAAAAGTCAATAAAGGCATTATTCTTTTACAAATACCATAACTGATCCATAAGCCATGGGTAGAATAAATCCTTTTTAAACTATTGGTAGATACAACAAGAGTTTAAACAATTTTGTTGAGTTGTAAATATAAAAAAAAAAATATATATATTCATACACATGTGTGCTGTACTGACTTTATCAAGAGTTTTACTCATTTCATATTTTTCTGAAAATACAAATGTGTTATTTGGCATAGTGATAATTAACAACATTAATAATGAAAAAAGACATTTCATATAGATAAATAGCCTCAGGAGTACTTAAGTATTGGGTTGATTTTGTTTTTAGAGGATCGGCTCTCTCAAGCCCCTGGTGTGGGTGGATGGGTGTGGGTATGGGTGCGTGTGTGTGACAGAGGGTGGATATGTGTGAGAAAGAGGGTGAATCTATGTTGCAAAGCTGAAAAAGCTGGGGGAAAAACTTTGAAAACTCATACTTTTGTACAGAGGAAAGCTAAAATAAGCTCAGAATCGTAATGTGGTTGTGGGTGGATGTTTGTGAAAGATTTGTGTGTGGGTGGATGTGTGTGTGTGTGTGTGTGTGTGGATGTTTGTGACAGAGGGTAGATGTGTGTGAGAGAGAGGATGTGTGTTTGTGTGGGTTTATGTGTTTGAGATAGTTGGATGAGAGAGAGAGAGAGAGAGAGAGTGAATGTGAGTGAGAGGACAGATGTGTGTGAGAGAGAATGGATGACTATGGGTGTGGGTTGGTGTTTCTGAGAGAGGGTTGATGTTTGTGAGAGAGAGATTGAATCTGTGTGGGTTTGGGTGGATATTTGCGAGAAAAGGTGGAAGTGTGAGAGGATGGATGTGAATGGATGATGGTGGGAGTGACGGTAGCTGAGAGGGAGAGAGAGAGTGTGTTTGTACTTGTGTGTGTGTGTGTGTAAAAGAGAGGGAAAAAAAGAATTATTAAAACATTATAATAATTAACAAGTAATGCCATTTTGATTTTTTAAACCGATTTTTAAAATCCATTGGAGTTTTCTACTGGCCTGGTTTCAGTTTGATTTCAAGGATACAAACAGAATGGGAAAAAATATATAACTGAATATCATGAGCTCAATATAAATCAACATGGTCTCACTATTATAATTAAGAAAGATCTCATGTTTTACACTGCTTTTTTTATTAATATTCTGTCATTTTTTACATATAAATCCTATGCAAAGAACATTAATGTGCGTCTCCTTGAGGCAAAACAAAAAAGAAAGAAAGAAAGAAACCAAATCAATCTCATTGTATCTTATGACATGTACGGGTACATACCATTATTCTATCCTAAGGGCACCAACATTTAAAGAGAATCTAGTGAAGTAGGAAAGGTGAACAAAATTACTGTGAGCTTTCAAATCATCTTCATTGTATTTAAGTAGAATATTATAGTAGGAGGATAAACTGCAAAGGATTGCTCTTCAAATGCCATCATAGCCTTAATATGACAAGAAACAGTTTAAATGTTCAGGCCTGAACATTCGTGTATAGTCCCAATCATGCATTTCTATGCATGTGCTTGTTACTCTCAGCAGAATTGGGTTAATTTCTTATAATTTTGTTGATTAAAAAACCTCACATCACACAACAATTCTAAGGTCAAATGTTATAATAAATCTTCCCCAATCACTTTGAGACAGTTTCTTCAACAATTCAATCTCATGACAACCACGATAATTTCACTTTAACAGAACTCGGCATCTTGGTATGTTAATGTTCCCAGGTACCTGAAAGCTATCTGGCAATGTACCAAAAAAAAAAATTGTTTACATCCCGCCAAGTTGCATGTCGACATATTCTGCACTGTTCCTTGTTTATACCAGGCAATATACACCCACACATTTTCATGTAATAAAGGAAGGTCCCGAGCTAGTTTGAAGACTTCCTTAAAACCAGCTTTGCAACTCTTCTTTTCATAGATACCAGAGAGGATTTACATGTACTGGTAAGTGCATGATATATTCATCTAACTGGACAGAAACACTTTTACATGTTCTGTTTTCTATCCTTGCAGCTGTATTCAGCTTCATATAACTGTGCATGAAACTTTTTAGCTCACAGTTACATGAAAAAGAATGTATGCTTATTTTCCATATTTTATCATACCCTGAATATTGTCTCATTTTGTTATATTTTGGTGCTCCCCCTTACAGATATATCTATCCACTCATCTAATAGTCCACAATTCTCCTTTTCTCTCAAATTAACAAAATATGCTGTAAATTACTTGAACAAATCATATAACAGCGAGCACTGAAAATTAGATGAATATGATGTTTGAGAATATATTGCTAAAAATTTAACAAACGTTTTATAACAAAATAGGTGTTAGTAATAGCAAGTTTGCAACACATCTTTTGTTACATGTTATTATTTATTATGTATTTATTATACCAGTTGAGGTCAATATTTGGATTGCTATATCATGGACCAGAGTCAATGTGAACATAAAGCAAATGGACTGCATACCCTGAGGTCTTCATCTATTGTATCCAATAATGATTGTGATCATTTCGTATGTATGTGAAGTAATAGTATTTCACTGGGGTTTGCAGAGTGCAGTACATGTAGGATACTACATGTACATGACGATCCTCTAACATACGGGGTCAATCATTCAGTGTCCTACAATGTATCTGTGGAACAGAGTGGTTTTCCCAAGTCTGCATCTCTATAGCATTAAGCATCTAATTCTGTTTTGATTTTTTTTTTCCATCTCATTTCACAGGTATAGAGCACAAGGATCTTTGCAGTCACAAGATATGCCTGCCAGGTCTTTCAATATCCAACAAATGGCTATATCTCTTCTGCATCTAAGGCCTAAATGGAGGGTCGTAGTTTGCAGGTTATTGCATTTTTACCAAAATCCGAGTAAACCGGCTGATTCAGAAGGGAACTAGAGATCGGCGCGTGGTAGACATATGTATATCAACCTCATACTTTCTTCAAAAGAAATTAATGCTTTGAAAAACTTTAATGGAGAGATTGAGTGACGTACAGCTGAATAAATCAGAGTGAACCTGATGATTTACGGTGGAATTCGAGATTACCTCTTGGTTGCCTATCAAATCAGAAAATTAATGAGTTGAATAACTTCAATGGACATTTTGATTAAAATTCAGTCAAATAAGAAAAGTGCCTTGTAACTATACTTACGTGTATGCTGGATTCATACACTCTTAAGTACTCATCTTGGACAAAATCTTTGTGATTTGGGAGTTTGTATTTTGATATTTTAATGCAGACTATAAAATATGTAATTTTTAGTCACAGAGATACTTTGGAATTGAACCTCCATTGTGGAAATAATTTGCATATCAATTATATGTTGTTTTATTTATTTTTTTTTCCATTTCTATTGTTTGTTCATTATGCACATGTAAGTCTGTCTTATACATGATACAAGATACAAGATAGTTAATTAAGTCCAAATCACAGACATTTGCCTGTGTTCTTTTTATTTGCAATCGCCCAAGATATAAAAGTTCTAATTATACTAATGCTCTTTTGCTATACATGTAGGTCTATCTCAACTATTATTAAATAAACGGTAAAGATTCTATTATTCATCGTAGAGGAACCAAATTAAACATCAGCAATTAAACAAGATGGATTTGTTTTATCTTTTGGAAGCCAGAATTATATTCATAAGGATTTACATTTCCATCGTGCTGTTAATTCTGTATGTACAGCCATCTATACAACTATCTTTAACAGAAGGGCAAGATGTTGAACTGACTTTCCCATATCCATGTGATAGTACAGAAGTCACCTTACAGCATGGATACAAAACCCCATTTTATCACTTAACATCCCCTGAAAACCAGGGAGAAAGATTGAGAGTAGAGAATAGAATCAGTAATGGAAACTGTTCTCTGGACCTTATGATAAGTGATGTCATGAGAAGTGATGAAGGGACATACATTTCCTCTGTATACAAAGATGGAGACATATTAATCGATGAGACCCACAGAATTTTTGTGGGTATAGACTATCCTCCTGGTAAAGCAACATGTCTTGAGGTTGAGGGTGGAGGCAGGGGTGGAGACTGGGTGAAATTAGAATGTAGAGCTGAAGTAGGGAGTCTATCAGGGAAGATTGAATGCTTTCAAAATGGCAAATTGATGCCTTACCTAACCAACCCTGTTGAAACACACACAACTTTGACCCAAATCATCCTGACCAGAACAACCCAGTCAGTATTCTGCTGTTCATCTACTTTGAATGAATACAAAGGAAGGTGTGAATGTAATGATACAGCACTCTACCTTCCAGATAATAGTATCACAGACCCTTGTCCTTCTTCATCAACTGTCCCAACATTACATCTTAACATCGAAAGCACAGAAATCAATACAACTGTACACTTTTCAACAATAATATCTAATATTCCCACAAAGATAAACAAAGACAATTGCAAATCAGTGATGGTCCATTCAATTCTTGTGCCTATTGAAATCATACTGTTAGTGTCAATGATAGTGACTTTCTGTGTCTTTAATAAACTGAAAATAAAGGCCCAAAATAATACAGTGAAAATAAAGACCCAATCTAATCATAATCACAATGGCACATTGTTACTAGGAATAAGTAGTAGTGGAAGGATGAATGGATTGAATAGAGAAAATAATGATTCAATCTGAAAAAGAATCATTTGGAGGACTTCTTTACTTTTCATATTCATATTCATGTTCATATTGTAATATACTAGTAGTTTAAATTTAAATGCTATATAATTTATTTGAAATAGATTCATTTCATCCACAGATTAGGGGGGATTTGACAATTAGATTCTTTAATTTGTAAATATTTTCACAGAATAGTATGTGTCCAAGAAATGGATGATACAAAGTGCTTCCTCTCTTCACCCACAAAAATAAGATCTTAACCTATGATTTTTTAAAGAAGTCAAAATTCCCCCCAAAAATGTTTTAGCAAATTAACAGTCAAAATGTAGTTAAAAATATTGTTTCATGTAATTAGGGAGGGAGCTAGCCAGCTTTTGATTACTGTATTCGCTCTTATTTTCGCGCGATTATTTTTTCGCGCTAAGCGGCCTCAAAGAATGTTCACAGGTTCTTGAATTCGCGCTGCATGTTAGTAAGCACGCAGTTGAACGTACCCGATACATGCATCAAAAACTATGCTCATATATTCGCATGCTTTTAAATTCGCGCCTGTCGAACTTGGCGCGAAATCCGCGAAAATTTCCACTATTACAGTAGATGAACGAGGTACCAGCAGCTGAGTATTGGAAAATATGGGGAGGAATCCCATATATACGAAACAAAACATCTGGCAGTGCATCTCTGCTGCATAAGGTCCCTACAGCCAGGGGTGTTTAAAATGAGTGTCATTTTACAAAAAATTCTATTTTTAAATAAAAATAGCAGAATTCATTTTCTAAACACATAAATTTGTTGTCAAAATAAAGAGTATTAAATTGTCTGACCGCTTGTGCTCTTTTGAAATCATACTGAAACCGAAAACAGTGAAAGTTTTGATGAAGAAACGTTTTTTCTCTTTTTTTTTACAATTTTTTTTTTCTTCTCTCTTTCAATAATTTTTGATAGTTTGATAAAACATTGATGTTTGTAACTTTTCTAAAACTACCTACATGCATGTGAATGATGTTGCAAAAAGAAGGGAGTTATATCTTATTCTGATAAAGATATTATGATTCCCTAAAATCAGGAACGCAAAATAGACAAAAATCAACTGTTTGCCCCATGACGGCCGGAGAACCCATACCCGCACATGTATTATGAAAAGCTGTTTGTATATGTTGGCTGTAAGCAGGCAAACAAAAGCAGCGAAAACACGGCACATGACGGACAAATTTTTCGCTATTTAATTTGTCAGCTAAAAGCCATCGAATGTTATCGGCCTTTCGTATTCATAATTCTTTATCGGGATAAGATGTTACTCCCTTATTTTTACACCATCATTCACATGCATCAAGATAGTTTTTTTTAGAAAAGTTACAAACATCAATTTATTTTAAAACTATTTATTAAAAATTACTGAAAAAGGAAAAAAATATTTCATGGAAAAGACAATGAGAAAAAACCTTTGTTCACTAAAACTTTCAGGGTTTTCGATTTTAGTCTCATTTCAAAATAGCACAAGCGTTAAGACAATTTAATACTCTTTATTTTGACAACAAATTTAGTGTGTTTAAAAATCGAATTCTGCTATTTTTTATTCAAAATAGAATTTTTTGTAAAATGGGCACTCATTTTGGATGCCTCCGGCTGTAGGGACCTTATGCAGCAGAGATGCACTGCCAGACGTTCAGTTTGGTAAATTTGGGGTTCTTTCTCATATGTTCCTATACTCAGCTGCTGGTACCTCGTTCATCTAATCAAAACCCTGTCAGCTGCCTCCCTAAATCTAATACCCTTTTCTCACGGGCCTTTTCTTAACCCCATATTATCGTTAACCCCATACTTTCCTTTACCCCGTAATATTTATTTTACTTTTCCGACGAGCCAAAATATCTGCCTAACCCTGGCTAAGAAAATGCACGCTGTTCTCACACAGAAATCAGTAACCCCGTACTATCGTTAGCTTATGAATATTCACGAGCGCATCGCTGTGAGCCTCCGTTGTGGCTTGCATTAGCTTGGCGCTCGCTAGTACGGCATGTGCACAGCTGTTGGCTTAGCCGGGTTTCTGTTCCAACGAGAGTTTGTAATCCCGGACTTTGACTCTAAACACCACAATTGCCCGGCTAACCCTGCTATTTTGCAGGGCCAGAGAATCCCCTACTATAGGTGGGGTTAGCCTACTTTGCCAAAATGCCGTCGGAACAGAAAGTGAAATAAGCTATACCCCGTACTATAGGTGGGGCTAAATGTCAAGTTAGTACTACCTATAGTACGGGGCTAAGGAAATTTTGGTACGTGAGAAAAGGGTATAACAGTACATGCCGGACCCTTTTACAAGACAAGAGGACCTCGCTAGCTAAAGGTTTCTGTATCATGTGCCAGATCTCATGATAATATGAATAGCTTTTTCTATTTGAACATTTTACTTACAAACAGACATTGCAAAAATTATGGTCATATAGATTTTACTAAGAATGTGCTTCGCTGTTGTCTATATGTGGTAACAACCTACAAAGTAGTAATTCTACAAATTGTATTTCCATGCCATTCTCCATGTCTGTTTGGAGGGAATGACATGACTAATATATTTGAAAATTTGTACATTCTGGGAGGTGTTTCATCTCAGTCCATCTGTTGATCTTTAGCTCCACTCCAAACCAGTCCCAATGGATAGTGAATTCAGGTACAACCCACGAGACCGACGGCCCATGAGACCAATAGCCCACAAGACCGACAATAAAGTCACATAGGCCAACGAGCTCTACCTCAAACGAGATAGGCCCACAAGACTGACAGCCCACTAGGTAAACATCAGTTAATAATCTGGCGCTGCTCAGCGGCTGCCAATGAACAAGGGCAAAAAGAATATCCTATTCGGACAATAAAACTTGGAGCATTTTTTTTTTAAAGGTCCACGAGACCAAAATCACAAAAATATTACCCACGAGGCAGAAAATAGGAAATTTAGGCCCATGACACAGACAGTACACTAAAACAGCCCACGAGACCGACAGTACAGAAAGTGAGCTCACAAGGCAGACGTTATCCAGAACAAGCCCAAGAGGATGACAGGATTACATAGAGAAGGAGAAGGAGATTCTTCCAAAGCCCTGGACCCCCCCCCCCCTCGGTTAATGGCTTGCCTCCTAAGTTCTTTAAGTTCTTTATTTGTCTCTTGCCTTTCCCGACCTTTTTTTATTGTCGGTCTCATGCACCTCTTTGATCTAGAGTCTATCTAATAGGCCTTTATTTGCTAGTGTCTGTCTTATAGCCCTTCTTTGTCTAGAGTCTTATGGGCCGTCGGTCTTGTAGGTGTCTGTCTCGTGGGATGACCCCGTGAATTCCTGCGCAACTGTATTTCCTTGTCCTTCAAAAAAGTGGACAGTGGAAACGCAAGAGAGACTTATTTCCAAGCTTCCTTGATGTCTTATAAAACTTGAGTTTATGAGCATTTTATGTATATGTAACCCCCCCCCTCCCCCGTTTTATTTGCAACAATTTAAAAATGTAACTTTGGGAATGGAAGGTGTATTTAGTCTACAGTTTGTACATTCTGTGTCAAATAAAATGATACAAGTGGAAAACGTTTTTTTTTTTATAGTATGAAGATTAATCACCACCTGGTATTGTTTGGTATTTTCATAAAGCAGGAAAATCAGACTTCCTTCTGCAATTTGGTGCTGTACTTTTTGAGATATGACTATAGTTTTCTACAATTAAGAAAACTCCATTTTCCGCACGCCGTCCCATGCCTTTGTGTAGGTTTTGCATAATGGCAATGAATTCAGCGCTCAAGAACAATAGAAATGTGCAATTTCAATTTGTTCCTCGTCGCACAAAATTTAGCATAACTTTTGTTTTACGAAAGCAGATTATACAGAACAAAGAGCATCAGCAAGGAAAACTATTTGGCTTTTATTTGGTACCACATACACACATTATTTGAAAATATTTCACAACGAAATTATTTTTTCCCCCACTGTACCATTTTTTTGACACAGACTGTATATGTACTCAGCAAAAAGATAAATGATATTTTATTTCTATGTAATCGCATTTATTCATTTATTAATTTTTTACACCAAAAAAAATAGAAAAATAAAATCCTTTTCCCCCTCATAATATCATTGTATAAAGTGAAAATACTGGATTTTATCTTAAAATATATATTTGTATTATGAATTCTAAGTAGACATAATATCATTGTACATAGTGAGAATACTGGACTTTATTTCAAAATTTGTATTTTATTATGAAATCTGTTAAATTCTAAGTAGACTTGTTACATTGCAATGTGTTAATACTGTAATTTATTTCAAAATATATATATTTGAATATGAGTGTATTGTTGTAAATACTGTACTTTAAAAATATATTTATTATCACTTCTGAACTCATACAGAGTATAAGAATTTATTGCATAATCTTGGTTACATGTAGTTCTGGCTTGAATACTATCAATATATTTCTTTAAATGTTTTGTGTTCGGCTGAATAAAATGTACGTTTATCATGAAATGATACAAAAGAGTGCTTTCACTGGTATCTCATGAGTGTTCTCCAGTTGAATTACGCTATGTCATGTGTGAAAAATGACAAGTATTCCAATTTGATAGGTCCTAAGTAAACTTGATTTGATTCATATCATCTCATGCATGATGTATCCCTAGGGCTGATGTGACAGTGGATTATAATGTTGTTTTTTTCATGTGATAGTATTTTTTGCATGATTTTATTTTTAACACTAAACATTCTCTGCTTTGAGAGCCATCTCATGTCCCCATCAGTCCTGAGCTACCACCATTACCACCAGGTCAAGAGGAACGTTGCCTAAATTTCTAGCTGATGCGTTCTCGGGCAACACAAATGTATTTATACAGCATTTAACAGTCCTGAATTCTTCAATAGTTTTGAGGCCGTAATCTCTCTTTAGCATGCTAATATAATTGCTTGGCTTTCTACCACATTTTTCCTCTTTTTATGACGCGAAATGGCTCCCCATGAAGAGAAGGCCAAAAATCATGCAAAAACAAAACAAAACACTATGACATGACAAAACAAGTGGATTAGTAAATTATGCGATGCGTAATATATGTCCCCGCCGATAATGTAAAATTCCCATTATATCACGATCTTGCTCTCAATAAGGCAAACGAATCGAAATCGGGTAAAATGGCGAAGAGTAGCTTTTGTAGCCAATGTACATATAGGTCAAAGTCAAGGTCAAAGGTCAAAGGGGTCAAAGTCAAATTCTGTGAAGAAGTTTTGTAGTCCTCACCTGTGCTATCACATAAAGCAACGGAATCGAAATCGGATGAAAATGGCGAAGGAGTAGCATTTTGTACCAATTAAATATAGGTCAAAATCAAGGTCAAAGGTCTAAGGTCAAATTCTGTGAAGAAGTATTGTAGCCATCACTAGTGCTATCACATAAAGCAAGCCGAATGAAATCAGATGAAAAATGGTGAGGAGTAGACTTTTGTAGCCATTAACAATAAAGGTCGGAAATCAAGGTCAAGGTCAAAGGGGTCAAAAGTCAAAATTCTGTGAAGAGTTTTGTAGTCCTCACCTAGTGCTATCACATAAAGCAAACAGAATCGAAATCGGATGAAAAATGGCGAAGGAGTAGCTTTTGTAGCCATTAACAATATAGGTCAAAGGTCAAAGGTCAAATTTCGGTGAAGAAGTTTGTAGCTATTACCTGTGCTATCACATAAAGCAAGCGGAATTGAAATCGGATGAAAATTGGTGAAGGAGTAGCATTTTGTAGCAATGTCAATATAAGTAAAATTGAAGGTCAAAGGTCAAAGGGGTCAAAATTCAAAATTCTGTGACGATTTTGTAGTCCTCACCTAGTGCTATCACATAAAGCAAACGAATCGAAATCGGAGAAAAATGGCGAAGGAGTTAGCATTTTGTAGCCAATTACATATAGGTAAAAATAAAGGTCCAAGGTCAAATTCGGTGAAGAAATTTTGTAGCCATCACCAGTGCTATCACATATAAGCAAACGGAATCGAAATCGGAAGAAAAATGGTGAAGGAGTCGATTTTGTAGCCAATGTACAATGTAAGTATAAATCAAGGTCAAAGGTGAAAGGGTCAAAAGTCAAATTCCGTGAAGAAGTTTGTAGCCTCACCTAGTGCTATCATATAGCAAACGGTTCGAAATCGGATGAAAATGGCGGAAGAGTAGCATTTTGTAGCCAATTAACAATATAGGTCAAAAATCAGGGTCAAAGGTCAAAGGTCAAAATTCTGTGAAGAAGTTTGTTAGCCATCACCTAGTGCTATCATATAAAGCAAACGGCTCGAACTCGTTCGGCGGGGACAAAAAGATATTCCACTGATCACATTAGCCCGAGGTATACATCATGCATGAGATGCTCTGAACAACAAACCCACACAAACACATATAAATGAACATGTTTTACATGGCAAGACATCTCTATAGAAACAATTTTACTTATCATTCATGCATAATACACTAGTATCTGATTTTCATGAATAAAAACTCACACACTATTGGAATGTTTTCCCCTCCCCCCTAAAACTCAGAACAAAAATAATACAAGGCAATAGCCAGATTGTATCTCACCCACCCACAACTACATAACATGAAGGTTTCCCCAAGTACATCCCTAACCAAGTTTGATATTTCACAAGAAAGTCTTGCAAATAAAATTTAACATTTGACCTCTAATGAACTTTGACCTATCTATGTGACCCCCGACAGCACCGCAACATGTTACCCCTAATGCATCTATCACCCAAATTTGGTTGCCATTGGACTAACAGTTGTCAAGATATGTCTCATAAGGGAGTCTTGCAGGTAAACTTTGATATTTGAAATAAAATGACCTTTAACCTTACCATGTGATATTCGATGCCACTACAACATGAAGGTCCCGAAAGTCCATCTATGACCCAAGTTTAGTTGAAAAGGGAGCAACGATTGCAAAGTTATTTGTTGCCAGTAAACCCTAACATTTGACCATAAATGACCTTTGACCTCTGTATGTGACCTCCAACAGCACCACAACATGATAGTGCCCCTAGTGCATCTATCACCCAAGTTCAGTTGCCATTGGACCAGCAGTTGCGAAGTTATGCACTATAAGTCTTGCAAGTAAAATTTAATGTTTGAAATAAAATGACCTTTGACCTTCATGTGACATCCAATACCACAATATCATGAAGGTCCCCAAAGGGCATCTATAACCTAAGTTTAGTTGAACAGGGAGCAACAGTTGCAAAGTTATTTGTTTCTTATTCTTGCTAGTAAACTCTGACATTTGACCTCAATTGACCTTTTACCTCACCATGTGACCTCCAACAGCAACGCATCATGATGGTACCCCTAGTGCATCTACCATCCAAGTTTGATTGCCAGTATCGGGCCAGCAGTTGCCAAGTTATGCGTCACAAGAGAGTCTTGCAGGTTTTACGGACGGACGGAAGACAGACAGAAGCCATATGGATCCCTATGTCTTGCCTTCACCTTCGGTGGGTGAGACAACATGTGTCTGAATTCAGAAAATTATTATATATTCACTAGCCATGAGGGAGACGGCACATTTAGGCAGTTTTTCCCAAACTAGTCTCCTATTGCCTCACATTACTAAACACAACACAAAAAAGTAAGTTCCCCGATAATTTTTTTACCATGCAGAATTGAAAAAAAATTAATATTTTTGTGTAGGTAATTTTATTAACTACCATTTGAGCAATTTTTAGGAAGAATCATTATGTCATGCTTGAGTGAGCAATAGTTGAAGGCAAAAATGTCATTTTGTGAAATTCACGAGCAGATTATCACAACTTTGAATAAATGATTTCGGAACAATATTCAAATTATTCAACATCACAATTGTCAAAAACAATGCCACATATGAGCACTAACATACATAATTAGTTCATGGTCAGATTTCACAGTTGAGTGAGCACTGGGTTAAAATTGCAAAAACTGCAGTTTTTGTGAAGTTTACATCAAATATAATTGAATTCCTGTTTTGGAAGTGTTTCACATAGGTTGGATATGTGTGAGAGAGGGTGCATGTGTGTGAGTGTGTGTGTGTGTGTGTGTATGTAAAAGTGAAACAGAGAAAAAGAATTACTAACAAATTATAATAACAAGTAATTCCATTTTGATTTTTTAAACAAATTTTTAAATCCATGGGAGTTTTCTACTGGCCCAGTTTCAGTTTGATTTTAAGGATACAAACATGATTTTAAAACAATGTGTGTGTTTGTGTGTGTGTATGTGTGTGTGTGTGAGAGAGAGAGAGAGAGGGGGTGATTGTGTGTGAGAGGACGGATGTGTGTGAGAGAGAAAGGATGAGTATGGGTGTGGGTTGGTGTTTGTGAAAGAGGGTTGATGTTTGTGACAGAGGTTGAATCTGTGAGGGTGTGGGTGGATATTTGTGAGAGAAAGTGGATGTGTGAGATAGGGTGGATGTGAATGAATGATTGTGGTAGTGAGGTAGGCAAGAGAGAGAGGAGAGAGTGTGTGTGTTTGTGTGTGTGTGTGTGTGTGGTTGTGTGTGTAAAGTGAGACAGAAAAGACTTATAAAAAATTATAAGAAGTAATTCCATTTGATTTTTTTACAAATTTTAAATCCATGAGTTTTCTACTGACCCAGTTTCAGTTTGATTTAAGGATCAAACATGATTTAAAAAAGTGTGTGGTTGTGTGTGTGCGTGTGTGTGTGTGTGTGAAGAGAGAGAGAGAGAGAGGGTGAAATTGTGTGTGGAGGACGGATGTGTGTGAGAGAGAAAGCATGAGTATGGGTGTGGGTTGGTGTTTGTGAAAGAGGGTTGATGTTTGTGACAGAGGTTGAATCTGTGAGGGTGTGTGTGTGTGTGTGTGTGTGTGCGTGTGTGTGTGTGTGTAAAAGTGAGACAGAGAAAAAGACTTACTAAAAAATTATAATAAAAAGTAATTCCATTTTGATTTTTAAAACCAATTTTTAAAATCTATGAAGTTTTCTACTGACCCAGTTTCAGTTTGATTTTAAGGATACAAACATGATTTTAAAACAATTTAACTAAATATCATAAGCTCAATACGATCAAAACGGTCTCACTACTTTAATTAAGAATGATCTCATGTGTTTAATACACTCTTTTTTTATGAATATTCTCTTTGTCATTTTTTACACATAAATCCTATGGAAAGATTATTAATGTGTATGTCCTTCAGGGAAAAAATCCCAAAGTAATCTCACTGTATCTTGTTACATACCATTATTCTATCTTAAGGGCACCAACATTTAAAGAGAATCTAGTGTAGTAGGAAATGTGAACAAAATTATTATGAGCTTTCAAATCATCTCCATTGTATTTAAGTAGAGCATTATAGTAGAAGGATAAACTACAAATATTGCTCTTCAAATGCCCTTGTAGCCTTAACATGACAAGAAACCGTTAAAATGTTCAGGCCCGAACATATGTGTAAAGTCCCATACATGCATTTTTTATGCATGAGCTTGTTACTCTTAGCAGAATGGGGTTAATTTCTTATATTTTTGTTGATTCAAAAGCCTCACATCACACAACAATTCTTAGGTCAAATGTTATAAACCTTTCCCAATCATTTCCAGACAGTTTCTTCAAAAATTTAATCTCCTGACCACAACAATAATTTCACTTCAACAGAACTCGGCATCTCTTGCGAGATTGGCGCTGTGCCAAAATAATTTTATTTACATCCCACCAAGTTTGACATCAAGAAGACATCTCATGTGATCTTTGTTTATACCAGGTTATACACCGATAATATGTAATGCAGGAAAGTCTCAAGCTTGTTTGAAGGCTTTGCAACAGCTTCGCAACACTTCTTTTCATGAGATACCAGAAAGGATTTACACATACTGGTAAGTATAAGATATATTTATCTAACTGAACAAAAACATCTTTTACATGTTTTCTTTTCTACCCTTGTAGCTGTATTCAGCTTTTGGCTGTGCCTCATAGTTACATGTAAAAATAATGTATGCTTAATTCTTTTCTCTATTCTCTAACACCCTGAATATGGTCTCATTTAGTGAACTATTTTGGTGCTCCCTATTGATATGTATGCTATGTATCTTTCACTTCAACTTGTTAATTCTGTTTTTAAAGGCATAATACTTGTTTCAACACTTTTCATTTGAATGGGTTTCCTAATGAAGGATGCATATAAACACAACACAAAAAGAAAGTTCCCCCTATTTCAGATATCAATAATTTTTTAACTAGGAGGATTTGAAACAATCAAATTATATGTCCGTGTAGGGAATTTAATTAGCTACCAAGGGAGCGAATATTAGGAAAAATCATCAAGTCATGCTTCAGTGATAAATGGTTGAATGCAAAAATGTCATTTTTTGGAGTTCACAAGCCTAAAATCACAACTTTGATACAATGTATCGGACCCATTTTCAGATTTTAAACATTTTACACGTCAGAGTGTATGCAAAACGTGCTTCCCAACATACGGAAAGGAAATTTGCGTCAAATTTCACGGTTGAGTGAGTATGCACCAAAAATTGCCAAAACTGCAATTTTTACTTCGTTGCCATGGTATATTTGATGAAATATGATGGAATTCCTGTTTTGGAAGTGTATGCTACCAATATCACTACGTTCACGGTTGAATGAACCAATCAAAAAACCAAAAATAGGCCATTTCAGAACTACAAAGAGGTATTTCAGTAATTTTATGCACTTAAAATAATCTCAATTACATTTTTTGTTGTGTTTATATTCTTTAGGCACGTGTCAATGATCCTATGGCATTTATTTACAAATTCATGCTTCAATGAGCACGTGAGACTAGAAAAAACCTATTTTGTCATGTATGGACTAAAACTTGAATTTTCACTTTGATTAAACAGCACGATTGTTTTGGGGGAGTACCTTGGAATCCCGATGTTTCACGCCTCACTGGGCACAAGATACAAGAAAATAATGCAAATGAGAAGTAAGTTTAGGGCTCCGTCACAGTTCAGTGACTTACCGGATACGCAATTTGAATCAAGATCATGTTAGTTTGTGACCATCTTAAGCTGTGTGTCAAGTTTCATGGAACTCATGGTAGAATGAACAATAATCATCAATGAATTTAGGCCGAATTTCACAATTGTCAGACAATAACTGCCTCCCCCATTGGCTTTGTGTACAGAGGTTACGCAAAAAGTGAAATTTGGCATATTTTCATTGTTAATTTTTGTCCATTTGACTCATATAGCTCCGTTTAGTCTCACTAGGCAGCGCCCTCTAGCGTCTGAGTCACACATCACAACATATTATGCTATGCAGTTTTGGGGAAATAATCATTAAAAATACATTTTTTGTTTATACGCTTAGAAGTTGTATTCTCTACAGGCAGTTATATATATCCTTTCATTGAAACCCAAGTGTCCTATTCGGAATTCAAGTTGACCCACCGTACCTTGAGCAAAAACGCTCACCAAAAGTGCAATGCATTCATAATACGTGTAGAATATGTCTGACTTTGAACGCCATTCTACAAGGCAAGTGGTCACTTATAAGTCGGGAAGATTATACAGTGACACACCCAAACATGTATAGATCAGTTCTGATTGGTTGATTTTAGCAATATCTAAAAAAGGTCCACAGTACCTTGGCCAGAGAAAGTATTGGAGTGAAAAAAGCAAACCCTAATAAATATTCATAAGCTGGACTAATCGATTATTCACAGAGGGGTGTTTTTGGACTGTACTTTTAACTTTTAAGTCATTTAATCAAAATAAAATATTTAATATCAATTAAGTGCGTAATTTATTTGTTGGTATAATAAGCAAAGAATTAATACCACAGAATATGCACCTTGTGACACGATGGAATAACCATGATGTCATCGTTAGCCTGTGAGCAATGACGTCATTCCTCTATACAATCGCGATCGTGGGGAGAAGCGAGATGAGACGATCGGAGCTATATGTTGGGTTATTCCATGAAACTTGACACACAGCTTAAGGTGGTCACCAACTAACATGATCTTGATTCAAATTGCTTATCCGGTAAATCACTGAACCGTGACGGAGTCCTAAACTTTCTTCTCATTTGCATGATTTTCTTGTATTTTGTGCCTAGTGAGGCGTGAAAAATCAGGATTTTTGTGAAAATAAATTCCGAAGTACTCCCCCAAAACAATCGTGCTGTTTAATCAAAGTTAAAATTCAAATTTTAGTCCATACATGACAAAATAGGTTTTCTAGTCTCACGTGCTCATTGAAGCATGAATTTTTAAACAAGTGCCATAGGATTATTGACACATGTCCAAAGGTTCTAAACATAACCCCAAAACCCCAAAAATGTTATTGAGATGATTTTTAGTGCCTAAAATTAATGCAATGTCTGATGATTATAAAAAAATGGCCCATTTTTGTTTGTTTAATGTGTTCATTCAACCGTGAATTGTTAGCAAAAGTTGACTTACACTTCCAAAACAGGGATTCAATCATATTTGATCGAATTATACCACTTGTGCCCAGTGAGGCGTGAAACATCGGGATTCCAAGGTACTCCCCCAAAACAATCGTGCTGTTTAATCAAAGTGAAAATTCAAGTTTTAGTCCATACATGACAAAATAGGTTTTTTCTAGTCTCACGTGCTCATTGAAGCATGAATTTGTAAATAAATGCCATAGGATCATTGACACGTGCCTAAAGAATATAAACACAACA
>CALNVZ010003430.1:17717271-17799708 GCA_940671915.1 Paracentrotus lividus | reverse complement strand
AGGGCAAAAATTTCGGTGTAAATTTCGGTTTGGGGCGATTCAAGGTCGAATAGCAATGGTAGGCAAATGTATAGTTCTATTGAAGTAAATTAGATTTTTAGAATTCCTCCTGGTTCAAAAATTATTGATATCTGAAATAGGGGGAACTTTCTTTTTGTTTTGTGTTTAACTTAGCTGTTTTCAGTGAACATACATTACATGTCCATGATAAATTGGTAAATTGCCACTTGGTCTAAATCCACTTTAAAGGGGAAGTTCACCCTAGGTTTAAATTGGTTTTAAAAAATGCAGAAAAATAAAAGAAAAATATGAGTGAAAGTTTGGAGAAAATCGACCAAAAAATAATGAAGTTATGATTATTCCAAGTTTTGATTCTGTGACGTCACGTGCGAGCAGTTCTCCTTTGTGTTATGTAGTGTAAATGCCATAAAGTGTCATTTTTTTCAAAACAAAATTCATTATGTCATCTGTGCGGTCGATATATCATCAAACATATGTTCCTATACATGCCTCTATCAAGTTATCAAGAACCATGAAAAAAGACAAATTTATGGAATTTACATACACAACACATGAGAGAGCTGCTCGCACGTGACGTCACAGAATCAAAATTTTACATATTCATAACTTTGCTATTTTTTGGTAGATTTTCTTCAAACTTCAAAACACTTTAATTCTTTTCTCTTTTTCCCCCTATTGTGGACTTGAATTTCAGATGACATTTACATTACACAAAGGAAATATTTCAGTTACCCTGGTACCTTCCGGGATTTCAATGTGCATACATGTAGTGAGCACACTGGGCTGGACATACATACCATCAAGGAAGCTACATACATTTACAGGTATGTTCACATTTCATTTGGAAGGGGCTTTTCAACTTATTTCCATTTTAAGATAAAAAGATCAGCAAAGAATCTGCCTTTTAAAAAGTAAGCAAATAATACTGTTAACCCTTTCGTTACCAGACACTTTTTCTCCAAAACTGGCTTCTCTCACTTCATTTCAAATTTTGAAAAAGATAACTCTAGCAATACCCCTAGTGTTTGCATCCACACGAAAACTACCGTTTCCAGCTTTAAAACGGTACATAGCTCAACAAGAGAGGGCACTTTCTTGCAAAATGGCAGTAAAATCAGTTTCCCTCGTCACCAGTGTTCTATGGTGCCAAGAGGCGACCATGGTAATGAGAGGGTTAAGCGTATTTATTACACAATATTAAAATAATCTATGTTGTCAGACCATGGCTTTTAAAACAACTTTGTGACATCAGGTTTGAAGTTTAGCTACAAATTTGTTTTAACTAATTTTATTCATTACATATATATAATGTAATATATTTTGAAATTGGTTTATAACTTATGAAATGAGTTGATTAACATTGAACGGTAGGCCTACATGTACATAGGAGAAGAAGTACTCCTCTGATTTCCATTTTTTAGCACCTACAGTAAAAACCAGCATACGTATACATAATATGCATACAGTATCTCCTTGTAGTGAGGATTTGAATCTCAAAAACATGTCAATAACCATAATAATTCTGATGCTATTTTCTTTTCAGTTCCTTGCATAGAGGGTTGGTCATCCCAAGTGGGTATGACAAACTCTACTGGTGCTGATCATGGTAGGAGAGCAATACGTTCAAGACTAATAGCCTGAGTTTCCTTATCAGAATCAACACTAACTGTCGATGTAATATATTGGATGAAACAGGTCCTTATACGCTTATACAAATTTTGGAACCTTGGAATATTACCATACTCAGGAAATTAAAAGTTTGATGTTGTTCATACTGAAAAAAGGGAACTGAACATTTGCGCAGTCTAACATTCAATTCCAGTGAACAATTCTGGTCTTTTTAGATTCTACATACTGAATCGGACAGTCTTTGTGCTGCGCAAGAAGTCCACTCATAAGATTTCTAACTTTTTAAGAGATAAGGAGAGGAAACTTTGCTTTGGTAAATTAAAAAATAAGGAATTGTTCTTAACGTTCTCATGCTTCCAACTTATTATTGTATATTCTATACGTTTGTAAATATAGTTTATTCATATTTTGCACCTGTACTAGATACTCAAGTAGGACGTTTTCTTTTTTTTTTTTTTACATTAACTGGTCTCCATTTTTAGCATGTCTTTCAACATGTTTAATAAAGAAAAGCCTAAATGCATATTTAAAAGTAAAACAATTTTTCTTTTTCTACTTAGTTTTTGGCTGGTAAGTGAATCCAGATGTAGTGCTACACATTTATATTTTGTAGAAGGGCATGATGCAACATTGAACTTCCCATATGCATGTGATAGTACTGAAATCAAATTACGGCATTCTTATAGACCAGCATTTTATAGATCTAGAGATCCGTCAAATCTGTTATTGCCACAAGATAAGGCACATCGTTTCACAGTACGTAACATCAGTGACAGTGACAGTTGCTCTCTAGATCTCACAATAACC
Organism: Paracentrotus lividus; assembly: GCA_940671915.1. NCBI lineage: Eukaryota > Metazoa > Echinodermata > Echinoidea > Camarodonta > Echinidae > Paracentrotus > Paracentrotus lividus. The sequence goes on along the minus strand of CALNVZ010003430.1, from coordinate 17,797,251 downwards.
AATGTAATGACAGATGATGAAGGTACATACATTTTAAATACATACAAAGATGGGAAAATACAATTAAATGAAACAAGGATTTGGTTAGGAATACATGAGCCTCCTGGTAAGGCATCATGTGTTGAGGTTGAGGGTGGAGGGAGGGGTGGTGACTGGGTATCAGTAAAATGTACAGCTGAAGTAGGGAGTCTATCAGGGAAGATTGAATGCTATCAAAATGGTGAAATGATGCCATCACTAATCAACCCTGGTAAAAGTGGCACAACATTGATACAAACCATTCTGGCCAGATCAACACAGCCAGTATTCTGCTGTTCATCTACTTTGAATGAAAACAAAGAAATATGTGAATGTAATGATACAGCACTCTACCTTCCAGATGACGGCACCAAAGACCCTTGTCCTATTACCACAACAAGTACCACAACAATTATGTATACAATGCCATTTATTTATAACAGCACAGACAGCACAACTGACATTCCCATAGAGATAAACAAAGGCAATAACAAATTATGGATTGCCATTTACATTCTTGTGACCATTAGTTTGGCATTTTTATCAGTGATCATAACATCAATTGTATTTTTGAAATGGAAAATAATGACCAGATCTAATCAAAATAGCCAAGATGATCCCCATAATAGCATATTAGATTCTGATCAGTTAGAGGAGGGGTGCAAATTTCATATGATTTAGAGGATGAAAATATTTTCAGGATTTAGAGTAATATCTCAAGTAATTAAAATATGATTTTCAGAGATATGCAGTGATGAGAACCCCTTGATATATACCATTTTTCTACGGGAGTGCATAAAACTTATGTCACGGACGGACATTTTCAGCAAAAGTAAACTCAGTCTCAGTTCAATATCTACAAAACTTTTAAAACCTTTCTTTACTGATACAGAAAGGTTGAAAATATATCTAAACAAAACAAGAAAACAATAAACATTATTAGCTGGAAAAATAATTCTGTGAGATAAATTTTAATATTTTGACCCCAAAAATGTCGGTCCGGGAACCAAAAAGTAGAACATGAAATGAAACAAAAAGTTTAAGAAAATTTGACCTTTAAGTTGACCTTTTTGACCCCTATATGACCTTTGATCCCATCATCCTCATCAACAACACACATGTGGCATTTCCCAAGAATCATTTGTACCAAGTGTGAACAAAATTGATGGAGAAATAAAGAAAACTTTACATTTAAGTTGAAGTTTTGACCCCTATATGACCTTTGATCTAATCATCCTCATCAACACACATGTGGTATTACCCAAGAATCATTTGTACCAAGTGTGAACACAACTGATGGAGAAATAAAGAAATGAGAGAAGTTTAACTAAAAACTAAAATCTTTAACATTTTTGTAACAGATGGCCTCATATCATTGACCTTTTGACCCCTGGATGACCTTTAACCCCATCATCCTCATCAACACATATTTGGTATTACCCAAGTATCATTTGTACCAAGTATGAACACAAATGATGCAGAAATAAAGAAATGAGAGCAAGTTAAACAAAAAACAAAAAACTTGAACATTTTCGTAACAGATGGCCTCATATCGTTTGACCTTTTGACCCCTAGATGACATTTGACCCCATCATCATTACCAAAGCATATTTGGTATTACCCAAGTATCATTTAAACCAAGTGTGAGCACAAATGATACAGAAATAGAGAAATGAGAGCAAGTTAAACAAAAATGTAAAAACTTTGATATTTTCATAACAGACCAACAGACCAACAGACTAACAGACGAACAGGAAAAGTGATCACAAGTTCTCTGCCGAACTTCGTTCAGGCTAGACAAGAATGATCTTCATCGTCCTTATTCAAATAGCAGCCATTGTATACTTAAAATGATTGTAAACATGCATAATTCAGCCTTTGGCTGCGAAGCATTGTTCAAATAAAGACCATTAATGAATTGAATTGAATTGAATTAAATTACAGTATTGTACTTTGTGTAATTATTGTCCACTCTGAATATACATTACCAATAATATACTGTACACATATAGCTCTCATGTCAATAAATTAAATTAGAATGATTGTAATCCATGTGTGATCTACAAAGATCATATTAATTTTGTAAATATCATGTTTTCATATTTATGGTGCATTATTACATGAACGTATTATTACATACATGTAAATGTATGTTACTTTTCCAGTTTATGTTTGATTTACCTGGATGATTGAGAACATTCGTAGAATAAATGTATTACGTTATTACTTTTTTTTCCTTTTTTTTACAATCTTTCATTTAATTTTGTTTCCATGTTTCCTACCCACTCTCTATCAATACCCCTCTTAACCACTCTCTATCTAAACACAACACAAAAAGAAAGTTCCCCCTATTTGAGATACCAATAATTTTTGAACCAGAAAGAATTAAAAATTTTTTTACCTATATGTCCATGTAGGGAATTTAATTAACTACAATGGGAAAGAATTTTAGGAAAAAATCATCAAGTCATGCTTCAGTGAGCAATGGTTGAATGCAAAAACGTCATTTGTGGAAGTTCGCAAGCCTAAAATTGCAACTTTGATTCAATGACAACGGACCTATATTCAGATTTTAAACATTTTACACGTCAGAATGTATGCAAAACGTGCTTCCCAATATACGGAAAAAAACTTTGCGTCAAATTTCACGGTTGAGTGAGCATGCAGCAAAAATTGCCCAAACTGCCATTTTTACTTCTTTGCCATGGTATAATTGATAAAATATGATGGAATTCCTGTTGTGGAAGTGTATGCAACCAATATCTATTCATTCATGGTTGAATAAACCCATCAAACAACCAAAAAATAGGTCATTTTAGAATTAGGAAAATGCATTGCAGTAATTTTATGCACTAGAAAGCATCTCAATAACATTTTTTGGGTTGTATTTATATTCCTTGGGCACACATCAATGATCCTATGGCATTTATTTACAAATTCATGCTTCAGTGAGCAAGTGAGACTGGAAAAGCCCTTTTCTCACGTGCGGACTAAAATTCAAATTCTTACTTTGATTTTATTTTCATAAAAATCCCGATGTTTCACGCCTCAGTGGACACAAGATACAAGAAAATCATGAAAATGAGAAGAAAGTTTGGGGCTTCGTCATGGTTCAGTGACTTTTCGAATACATAATTTGAATAAAGATCATTTTAGTTAGAGACCAGTTGAAGCTATGTGCAAGTTTCAAAAAATAATTCAGTCGAATGGACAAAAACTGACAATTAAAATATGCCAAATTTCGCTTTTGTTAAACTTTTGTTAAACCTCTGTACATAAAGTCAATGGAAGAGGAAATCAATACCTGACAAATGTTAAATTCAGCCAATTTCATTGATGATTATTGTTAATTCTACTGTGAGTTATGTCACGAATCTTGGCACACAGCTTCAACTGATCTCTAGCTAACATGATCTTGATTCGAATTACGTATTCGAAAAGTCACTGAACCATGACGAAGCCCCAAACTGTCTTCTCATTTTCATGATTTTCTCGTATCTTGTGCCCACTGAGGCGTGAAACATCGGGATTTTTGTGAAAATAAAATCAAAAGTACTCTCCAAAAAGAATTGTTATATTGAATCAAAGTAAGAATTTGAATTTTAGTCCATGTGTGAGAAAAGGGCTTTTCCAGTCTCACGTGCTCACTGAAGCATGAATTTGTAAATAAATGCCATAGGATCATTGATATGTGCCAAAAGAATATAAATACAACCCAAAAAATGTTATTGAGATGCTTTCTAGTGCATAAAATTACTGCAATGCATTTTCGTAATTCTAAAATGACCTATTTTTTGGTTGTTTGATGGGTTCATTCAACCGTGAATGAATGGATATTGGCTGTATACACTTCCACAACAGGAATTTCATCACATTTGATCGATTATACCATGGCAAAGAAGTAACAAGTGGATTAGTATATTACGCGATGCGGAATATATGTCCCCGCCAATAATATAAAATTCCCATTATATCGCATCAGAAAGATAAAAACGAAAGGTCCTCTGTATTCCTGTACAATTATACCAACCAAAATATGTAAAAGCTATAGAAATGTTCCAAATAATATTAAAAAAAGAATGCTTCTTACAAGCTATGTGAATTATGTAATAAATGATAATAAGAAAATTACTAGAGAAGGTTGAAGCAGAGCTACGAAAATGATATTTGATATCTGTAAACTCTCGTATGAAGACAGGCTTGCCAAGTTAAACACTGGAAAGGAGGAGGGAAAGGGGACTACATTGAAACATATAGAATGATACACAAATGGAGAAATCAAATATAAATATTTTCAGAGAGCAGAGTATGTGAGAACCAGAGGGCACTCTTTTAAATCTGCCAAGCAACGATCGGAACTGGATAAGGAAACACTTCTTTAGCCAAAGGGTCGTCGATCAATGAAATAAACTCCCACTGTCCACAGTTGAGGCACGAACACTCCTGCAATTCAAGATACAATTATCAAAATTTGATTTTAAATGGGCTGTAAGAGCCTTCTCAACTCTGCCACACTTATCTGTACACTTTTGCCGTAGAACAGCGAGATGTGGCCATCAAGGTATGTTTCAAGGTATATTTCAAGGTATGTATGCATGAAGGCTTTTCTTTGTGTGCATTTTAATAGAGAGGTAAAATGGAAATTTGTAAATGTAATGTTTACCTTTGGGATAAGGCCACTTGTAGCCTATGGATGACGGGTTGCTGTGGTCCAGGTAATGAAGTGGTCGGTGTATGAAATTGGAGATACTCCATGTTGGCTCTGGGGAGTGTTGGTGAAGATCAATCTAGTATTCCTCCACGTGGGTGAGTGGGTATGGTGATAAGTTGGCTGAAGCCATGGTTGTGAGATACTGCCTCCAATTGTTGTTTGGCAGAAAGATCCATATTGAAATCTCCCATGATGTATGTAGAGTACTGAGTAACAGGTGCATTGGTTAGGAAGTTGTCCATATGACTTGTAAAACCTTGCAATGGTCCAGGTGGCCTATAGACAATGAGTATGAGGCAGGAGTGATGCTCTACATTGACAATGCATGAGAGACATTGGAGATGAGAAGATGGAAGTTGAAGCTGTCTTATTGAAGCAGTTGTGCTATGTAAAAGAAGTGCAAGTCCATGCTGGGTGTGATGATGAACAACTTGCCATTTATCTCCTGGGACAGCTAAATTGGTTGATGATGGTGACGTATGTGTCTCTGACAGGCCTAGTATGGTACACTTCGATATAAGTGGATCCTCTATGATATGCCTGTAATGGGAGTTCCATGATCTGATATTAAGATGAGCATAATTGGTTCAGTGTGATTCTTCATCAAAGGGTGCTCCCACTCAAATACACTTGAGTTACGCATTCGGACAATTTCTTGCAGTGCAGCATTGTTGACCTTGATTTTGTCTGGAGTGAAATTTATGAGCTTCACCCCTTGACGAGTTGTGGCGACTAATGATTGTGTAGGTGAGACCAGGTGGTGGTGACTTAACTTTAGGAGGCATTGATAGATCAGCTATGATGTGAGTGCAGGTACTCCCTTGAGCTTTATGTGCAGTGAGTGCCCATGCTAGCATTCCTGGGTACTGTTTCCTCTCTACCATACTGGAGATTTGGGCGATAGAGGAAACCTGGCTGTCACTGCCCTGACAGGTACTGCATGCTTTAGATGAGGTGGATTATGTCTCCTGCTATTTATTCCTGCCTTGTCATCATCAAACTCTACATAAATGATACCTCCTAGTGGATTTGATGGACTGATATGAAGCTTTACAATAGTCCCTGTGGCACCATTCACCAAATGGTCTGAGAGATCAGTGTTTTTAGTCTGAATCCATCGCGCTCCTTCACACAGTTGCAGTGTTTTACGCAGACCGCCTGTTTCATGAATGTTATTGAAGTTATGGTAACATCACAGGAACCTGTCTGAAGATCCTTTCTAGAATCAGAAGCTGTCACTGTAATGTGTGGTGCATCTGATTTTGGAGCATTTCTTGGTTGTGCTTGTTTGCTTGCTCATTTGTAAAGAACAGATGCAGTGTGTTGGGTGGCAATAATGACACATCCGTATGTTGAAGGGCAGCTAATTCTTCCATATCTTGAGGTTGGATATCTCAACACGTATTCTGGATAGTATTTCGGCAAACTGTGTATCTGCTCGTTGACGTACAATTGTGGTGAGTTCAAACAGCTGGAAATGTTGTTTCCAAATTGAGCCACATAGAACATTGTAATCAAGCTTTGGTGTCTGAAATACAGCTCTGTCTCCACATGGTGGCAACTGGAACAAATCTCCAACGGCAAGTATTGATACACACCAAAAGGGTTTATCATTGCAAAAATATCTTGCAATCTAGTGACAAATGTTCCAGTGTACTCCCTCCAACATGGAAATTTCATCAATAATGTGACTTTGAGATTTTGGTACATGGCTCGCATTGTGTTTGAGCTTCTCATCACTTGACTTGCGATATTGAAATGCTTTGCCTCGTTGGCGAACTGGCAGGTTAAAAGCTGAATGCAATGTGTTGGCCATTGATATTGGCAGCAGCCTTTCCTGTTGATGCAGTAAGCAACACTGTTGGTTGATCAGGATTTTGGCCTGGTTGTCGCAAGGCTCGGATTGCACCTTGGTAAATAGCATGAATGAGATAGACTCTTTCACACCTGCTCCTCCAGATAAAGATGTAGAATGGGTCTGGATGAACATTCTGTCATAGTTGACTGGAAAACATCTGTGCTCCACTGGAAAATGTAACAAAATAATTTGTACTGTTCATCATTGAGAGAAGATATCTGGTCATAGTATTGTGAATCTGGTGAGAATGTAGTAGAAGCATGGACAGTATAACATCCAGGAGCAGGTGTGTCACTTGGAACTTGATCATACTCCAGTAAATCTGGATCCAAGCCAGCAAACTGTGGGTCAATATGATGAGCATTTTCTTGTGGTTCAAGTTCTGGGTCAGCCCAAAGACCCTCATCGAAGTCAATGTCTGCATTTCAATATCTTCGTAGAATGGCTCAATGCTTGAATAGTGGGGAGTATTTGATCGGAGACTCTTTTGTACTTGGAAGTCCAAGATCCATCAGCATGCAGCAAACTTTCTTCTTGACGCCATGGATAAATATAGCAACAACAGTCTGAAATGGACAACTCTGGGTCTCTGTTCTTTGACACACTATGATAGCGAAGAACACATGGTTTTATTCTCTTGTACATAATGCCAAGTTATTCTTGAGGTGAATTTTCTTTGCAGTGACACTTTCATCAACTTCAAGTTGTTCTTCTTCGTTTTCAGTTGTGTCAGTGTTAGGTCGGGTCACATAATTTGCACAGAATAGGCCAAGGATGCATCCTCTAAACAGTCGGGCCTGGCAGCATACTTGTCGAGCAAACTTGAGAACATAAACATCATCATCCTGGTCATCCATTTCAGCAATGACATTGATTGGTTTTAACATCCTTGTTCGTTGCTCTTTTGGGCCAGTTGGTATGAAGATCACCTTCGTATTTGATCGCCTTAGTGGGAGAGAAAAGAATACGAGCAATAGCTTCATGTTCTGATACCTCACGACATTTGAGAAACACTTGTCCAATATGATGCAGTTTGTTTTGAATGTTTTTGTCATCTGCTTCCTTGCATGCCTTCTTCATTAGCTCACTCATTGTTCGTTCAGGTTTGCACATGTATGATGTCAAGTATGCAATACATGCCATACATTGGTGATGTATTGGATGTCCATGTTTGCTTGCAGAGCTTTGAGAATGACAGCATTGTAGTTATTAACACTGTCTCTGATGTTGTGCGTTTCATTACGATCGTCTCACGTTGAAAGCCACTTGCATCGCTCCATAGTAGTCATTTTCAGTAACATTTGCTTCGCTGAGTAATTGACTATCCGTTGGAGGCTGAGTTGGATCAATCTTGGCAAGAGCTGTGAGAACTTTCTTTAGTGTATCTGTAGCCTTTTTGACATCTTGTGTATTTTCAGCTGGTCGACAGATCATCGTTTTTGTTGATGGTGGCCATGGATAATGAAATCTGCAGGTTACTCCTAGTTTTTTTTGCAGGTTTTTGTATGATGATGAGTTTGTCTCTTGATGACCAGCTGGTTCAAAATCTGGGTCTTCTTCTCAGGTGGTGGGATCGAGCAGGTTATGTATTTATCAACAAACTTGATGACCTCTTCATCACTTTCATGGTCAAGTCTGGGGGCATCCTTAACATGAACTGCAGCATGAAAATGTTGAGTGCCCCGACCCTGCATTTCCTTCCGGATGTCAAAGTTAAGAATCTGCCCAATGGGATGAATGCCACTGAGGATCACCTTGTCCCAGAGTTGCTCAAAAATGTAATCTATTTGCCTAGCTGCAGTAACTGGGTTAGTTTGCAGCCATTTACGTTTTGTCTGCCAATCCATATTCTTGATATCATTTTCACTGAATTGCTGTCCATATTGTTTTCCACCACTTGAATGACTTCGTCCAATGGAATTCAGCAGCAGATCCCGTAATGAAAAATGTGTAGGGTCCATACAGCTTGATCTTTGCTAGCATATCCAACTGCATGTTTCTCCAGTATTGGGGAGTCCCTCTTATGGTCTTAAATGTTGTAAACATTTCATCTTGGGAAATTAGTTGATGGACATCTCTGGATCTTTGAGTTTGCCTGCATTATATCTTGCTGGTGCCTTTTCATTTTGGAAATGTTAATAGTACTTTTCAATCTTTCGCTCTCTAGCCAGTGGAGTCCCTGGAATATGTACTCAGTAGCTGTTGAAAATCTATCATCATCGTTTTGTAATCTTGCATTTAGATATTTTGCAGGTGTGATCTTCTTTGGTCTGGTATGATTGAAATGTCCTTTCCCAACAGGAAACAGCTTTGGAAATGCCATTGGTTCCCAGTTTGGCTCAGAAGTAGCACTCACAGGTATTTGTCCTCTGCTGGTGCAATGTCTAGTATTTGTTCAGTGGACAGAGATGGGCCATGTGTTGGTTGCAGACACGTCACTGTATTTAGTGACCGTTTGTTTTGCAATTGTTGTTGAACTTCAGCTGGTATTTTCCTTTTCAACTTCATCCTCACTGTCTGTGAGAGTGTCATTTGGGCACTGTGATGAGTGCTGACTAACCTCGATTTGATGCGTTGACGTAGAAGTACTTGGATCTTCTTGCGTACTTGTGGATGGTTGAGACTTGGGTTCAGTGGTTGTGTCAAAATCTCCAGAGGTGTGGATCTGACTGTTGTGACACATTTTCCCATGACGTATCTACAGTGACATTCTTTGTAGAAGGGGTTGATTTGCTTGAGTTTGAGTAATGCTGCATTGACATATGTTGGTCTGATGAACTGTTTGTGGGACAGCACTTTTGTCACTAAGTCTCCTCTTCAGGGCGAGTGTTATGATATTAATTGTTTGGTGCACCTTGGTAGCATTTTGCAGACTTTTGATAGATCTGCAGGCACAAAGAACAACATGACCCTTCAAACCATGCTGGGCTCCTTTAGTATGAGAAACAATGTGCATAAATGGAATGATTTTTGTGACCAAAAGACATTCTAAAGATGACAGTTCTTTCAGCTCTTTTGGAATATCTTTTAAACAACAATTATTCTGGTGACATTGGACAGGCATGTTCCCTTTCTGCAATGTTTTGTGGCATGTTTTGCAGACGAATGAGAATTTGTTGAATGCATTTCTGTAGAATGTTTTGTGGACACCTCCATAGTTGGATAATTTTAGTTGCACCATAGATCGTCTAAATAAAAGTCTGAAACAGAGGCGCATGTGTAAGTGGGTCCTTGAGCAATGGCTCTCTTGTATTGTTGAAGAACTGTTTCAACTGATTTTACATGAGAAGATTTGCAAGATCTTTTTTGGTGAAGTCTTTGTCGAGTTGATTTTTTTTTCTTGGCTACATACTCAGTACATGTTCGTTTTGTCTTCATCCTGCTTTTATTTAATTGATGTTCTCTAGATGTGTACTCATCATCTATGCGTGTCTTTTTCATTCGTGATTTATTTGCTTTCTGTTCGGTAGCTACATATTCATCATCTGTGCGTTTCTTTTTTTTTACTTGCTGTGTTTGTCTGCCGATCCTTTGCTGCGTACTCATCATCCATGCGTCTCTTTTTTTTACTTGCTGTATTTGTCTGCCGATCTTTGCTGCGTACTCATCATCCATGCGTCTCCTTTTTTTACTTGTTGTATTTGTCTGCCGATCCTTTGCTGCGCACTCATCATCCATGTGTCTCCTTTTTTTACTTGCTGAAATTTGTCTGCCGATCCTTTGCTGCGTACTCATCATCATGCGTCTCCTTTTTTACTTGTTGTATTTGTCTGCGATCCTTTGCTGCGTACTCATCATCCATGGCGTCTCCTTTTTTTACTTGCTGTATTTGTCTGCCGATCCTTTGCTGCATACTCATACATCCATGCGTCTCCTTTTTTACTTGTTGTATTTGTCTGCCGATCCTTGCTGCGTACTCATCATCCATGCGTCTCCTTTTTTTACTTGTTGTATTTGTCTGCCGATCCTTTGCTGCGTACTCAATCATCCATGCGTCTCCTTTTTTTACTTGTTGTATTTGTCTGCCGATCCTTTGTCTGCGCACTCATCATCCATGTGTCGTCCTTTTTTTACTTGCTGAATTTGTCTGCCGATCCTTTGCTGCGTACTCATCATCCATGCGTCTCCTTTTTTTACTGGCTGTATTTGTCTGCCGATCCTTTCTGCGTACTCATCATCCATGCGTTTCCTTTTTTTACTTGCTGTGTTTGTCTGCCGATCCTTTGCTGCATACTCAACATCTGTGCGTAGTTTCTTCATTCTCTTTTTATTTAGTTCCTGCTCTTTCGATGTATCAGCTCGTTTCATCCTTTTACGCTGTCTGTCTTTGTCACGTTCCTTGGTTCTGTACTCTTGATCATTGCGTAGTCTTTGTATTCTTACTTTATTTGCCTCTTGTTCTTTTGCTCCTGTACGAAGTTTGCAATCTTTGTTGCGCATTTCTTCGATATGCTTATTGTGGATGGTCTCTTTTCCATTGTTTATCTTGTCGTTTTGGGTTTTTCGATTTATGTCTATTAGCTCTAACTCTGAAGTCCTTTTTAAAAATCACTTCTGCAAAATCAAATGTTAGCATCTCTTGTTCCTGATTTTTTGTGCTAGGGACTTCACTCTCTGTGCTTGTGGACTGTTTAAGGTCTTTATTTTGATGCTTTTGTTGGGTGAGCTCTGCATTCTTTGTTAAAGTCTGAGTTGCATTTGTTTCCGTGCTGGTATGCTTTAACTCTGGACAGTTCTCATTTTTGCTTTTGTTGCTCTTGATTTCGTTGGTCAAGAATGATGTTGGCTTTTGACAATGTTGACGTTGAGCTCGAAGAGCCAGTGATTTTTTGATCGCCGAGGGCATTTTTTTTTTGTTCAAATGTTAAAAATCAGGGCTGCAAAGCTCAAGGTGACAGCTCAAAGTGATGAACGATCTGCAAGAATAAGATATATGGTCCAATTCTGTAATCATTAAAAAACTTAATGCATGCACACTTGAGAACCCAACCATTTATGTCTCAAAACAAATAGTAAAAAACAAACCCAAATACAAGCATGTCTGCTTCTCGGGAATTTCGCCTCCTTTCTTTGAATCGTGAAATAAATGTTCATTTGTGAAATAAAATGAAATGAAAAAAAAACAAAAACAAAACAAAAACAAAAATATAAACAGTCAAGAAAAAATGTTAGTGCATGCAAAACTTGTAAAATGGCAATGCCTCAAATCTGTAAGTCAAATAGAACATAACAAAAACATGGCAAAGTCTAACTGAGAAGAGAGGAACAGTAGCAAAGTTATTGTTTTAAAAAGTTTTGCAGGTAAACTTTGAGGTTTCTGATGGATGGACGTTGGATGGACAGATACCATTTGGTTCTTGAGCCTGCATGTTTGGTGATGAGACATAAAATTTTAAGAGATGGAGTATGTTTATGAAGAAGAGTTAGTGAGTAAAATATTTATAGCAAATTGGATATAAGAGAAACAAATAAAAACATGCATAAAATCGAAGAAAACAACATAACACTGTGATCGCTTCAGCCACTTTGCACCGAGTATTTATGTTCTAGTATTCAAGTGCAAAATGTTGCCCAGCACCCTCGACAAGGACGCGGATCACAAAATCATATAAATCACAGCAATTTTTGTTTGATAAAGATACTTTACACTTATAGAAGAATAATGTAAATTTGTGGAAATATTTTTAATCTTTTGAAATAATATCTGTTTATCAATTGCAAGATACCAAGTTCTGGCTGCTGGCTCGGGTAACCCAGGGCTCGAGGCTACGAATGAAAGAAATTATGAGAAGAGAATGGTTCAAAATATCTCCAACAGTTAATATCAAAAATATGTATAAAATTGATGAAAACACAAGTGTGAGTCTGACCGAGTGTGAGTGTGACATCAACTGAAATCATCTATTTTACAGAGTCAAGAAAGAAAGAAATATTTGTTAATAAAAATTTCCAACTAAATGAAAATATCTCAAAGATATCATGCTTGCGATTACAAGATGCGAAGTTCTGGCTGCTGGCTCGAGGCTACGATTGAAAGAAATTATGAGAAGAGAATGGTTGAAAATATCTCCAACAGTAAACAAAAATATGTATAAATTGATGAAAACACAAATATTTGAATTGAGACCATATGTAATGTATTATAAATAATAATGTATGGATGTAGAAGTGAGTTTCTTGGAGGAAAGCGAGAGAACAGAATTCCTTAAAGAATTAGGAAATATTTTATGGAAATTGAACACTGCATTAAAGAAAGAATGAAAGGCATGCATAACATTGAAGCGAAACACAAAACACTGTGATCCTTCAGCCATTTTGCACTGAGTATTTATGTTCTAGTATTCTTTCAAGTGCAAAATGTTGCCCAGCACCCACGACAAGGACGCGAATCACAAATCATATAAATCACAGCAACTTTTGTTTGATAACTTTTGATAACTTTTGTATGGACATTTGTGGTACTATTTTTTAATTTTTAAATAATAATATCTGTTTATACATTGTTTCAGGTATAAATTGCACATAGTAAGTTAAATACAGACATTGTACGATAGATTGTTGTGAAATATATGTTGGGTGCCACATAGGTCTAACTCTGACCCTGTTTTCTTTTTTTTAAACCTTGAAATATGAAAAGAAAAAAAGAATCATCAGTCAACAAAAGAAAAAAAAGCATTTCAAATCTTGTATTTTTGTAACGCTATTTAATAAGTTGAAAATTATTTTACAGAAATTATCAAAAATCGAAATCTGTTTGGAAGTTTTGTAGTCCTCACCTAGTGCTATATCAAATCATAATGTACAATATAGGTCAAAAACAAGTTCAAGTCAAGGTCAATATTATGATGGAAGAAGTATTGTGCCATCACCTACTATGTAGTTGCTATCACATAAAGCAAGCGGAATTGAAATCAGATGAAAAATGGCGAAGGAGTAGCATTTTGTAGCCAATTAACAATATAGGTCGAAAATCAGGGTCAAAGGTCAAAGGTACAAATTCTGTGAGAAGTTTGGTTGTCAACATCACCTTAAGACCAGAGACTGCTCAGTTTGCTGTTAAGTCATATAGAGATGCGAAACGGTGCGGATCAGTAAATACGGATGAAAAGAGTGGGAAGGGAGAGCAGTGTGCTGTTGTAGGCAGACGTAACAAAATTAAGAAAAAAATAGATAGTTGGTCAAAGAATTAAAGTCAAATGATTCATAAGAGTCGCCAAGAGGTAAAAATGTGTTGAGTTTTAGCCATCCACCTAGTTGACTATCACATATAAACAGCAACACAGAGACATCGAAATCGGTCAAGCAATAAAGGGTGCAAGGAGTAGCATTTTGTAGCCAAGTGTACAAATATAAGTATTATAATAGATGGTCAAACGAGTCAAGAGTCAAAGGTGAGATGACAAAAAATTCCGTATGAAGAAGATTTGTAGCCACTCCTCAACTCTAGTGCCTATCATATATAAGCAACAACGGAGTACGAAGGATCGGATGATAAGAATGGCGAAGGAGTAGCATTTTGTAGCCAATGTAAACAATTATAGGTCAAATAAATGAAAAGGTCAAGTCAAAGGGGTAAAAGTTAAAATTCTGTGAAGAAGTTTTTGTAGCCCTCACTAGTGCTATCATATAAAGAACACAGAATCGAATCGGATGAAAATGGCGAAGGAGTAGCATTTTGTAGCCAATTACAATATAGGTCAAAAATCAGGGTCAAAGGTCAAAGGTCAAATTCTGTGAAGAAGTTTGGTAGCCATCACCCTAGTGCTATCTATATAAAGCAAACGAAGAATCGAAATCGGATGAAAAATGGCGAAGGAGTAGCAAATTGAACTCACATCGGACGCACGGACGGACGAGATGGACGGACGGATCGGACGGCACGCTGAGTGAGACGGATCCCGGACACATCACACGTTACGGAGACTAATCAACTGGTAATGCACTCGGTCCCTTCTAAATTAGTACCCAGGAAATGATAAAGGAGAGCTTTTTAAAAATGGGCCATCATCAATGCCCAGCTGGGGTTGTTTATTATCTCCTCTGGAAGGCGGGAGATAAAGCAGTATGGCTGGGGGAGGGACATCCTCTTTGGCCCGGCTGTGAGAGGAAATGAAGAATGGCAGTTGAAGAGGAAGTGATAGGTGAGTATAGGGGCGGTCTGTGATCTCTCTGCTGGTGGGGGTTCCTCGGGGCGGCGCGGCCGGGGGGCCCGCCCCTTTTTTTTCCCCGCGCCCGGGGGGATCCACCCCCTTCACAACTTCCTCAGCAACCTATCAGGATCCGGGCATCACGACTCGTTCGGCGGGGACAAAAATGGCAGTTTGGGCAATTTTTGCTGCATGCTCACTCAACCGTGAAATTTGACGCAATTTTTTCCCCGTATATTGGGAAGCACGTTTTGCATACATTCTGACGTGTAAAATGTTTAAAATCTGAAAATGGGTCCGTTTTCATTGAATCAAAGTTGCAATTTTAGGCTTGCGAACTTCAAAAAATGACATTTTTGCATTCAACCATTACTCACTGAAGCATGACTTGATTTTTCCTAAAATTCATTCCCATTGTAGTTAATTTAAATTCCCTACATGGACATATAATTAGATTTTTTAAATTCCTCTTGGTTAAAAAATTATTGATATTTGAAATAGGGGGAACTTTTTTTTGTGTTGTGTTTACATGTATCTTCTTTTTAAAATTAATTTCACTCTTTTCCCTTGTACACTATATGAACCATCTCTCTTCCTTGTCAATATGCCCCTTTAATCTTTTCCCCTTTTACACACTCTTCTCTTTCTCAATACTATATACCTTGATGTAAATAATAATTGTACATCCTAAAATAATGTGTTTTTACTATGTGAACCTTTGTATACTCAAAGCAATTCAATTACTTTAATGCAATATGTTTTAATCAAATAAATACCAAATACCTACTATTCCATTCTCATGAGAGTAAAGTATATGACACATGTAATTCTTCATTATTGGTGCTGTTTTGTTTTGGCTGAATAAATATGAAATATACAACATGATTTCACTGTTATCATTACTGTTCTTCTACTATATCACAAAAACTTTAAAGCCAAATTATTGTTGTTTTCATGAGATTGAATTATGGAATAAACTATCTCAAAGTCATTTGGAAAGGTTGATAGTAATTCACCTGAGAATTATTGTGTGCTGTGTGGTCTTGGAATCAACAAAATGAAAAGAAATTTACTCTATTTTGCAAAAAAACCCCAAAAAACACATGCGTTACACATAAAAATGCATGTATGGGTCTACACACAATGTTTGGCCCGAACATGTCAACAGTTTTTTTGTCATTATATGACTATTCAAGCATTTCAAGAACAATCCTTGCGAGTGAACCTTTTTACCATCATACTCTTCCTAAAACAGATGAAAATAATGTGAAAGCTCGTGCATTAATTTTATTTCTCACTACACTAGATTCTCTTCAAGAGTTGAAATCCCCTGCACCATTGCATGATACATGATAATAAACGATAATACATTTTGGAAGAAAATTGTACTTCGATACAATCTATACAATCGTAATAATTCATTTTCTCTTCAATGCTGGCAGTACATGCTTGTTAAACAATAGTACTGCTTGCATTGTGTCTGTGGAATAATTTCCAGTCATTCAAACCAAGCAAGACTTTTTCATATTATTTTGAAAATTAAAAAAGAAAATCTACTTTTTCCATTACAAATTAATGTGCCATGTTATGAGTTAAGAGTTGAAATTCCAGCACCATTGCGGCATGATATATGATACATGATAATAATTTTTTTGAAGAAAATTTAGCGATAAACAAATGTGCCACGTATACATCTAGGTATTAAAGCTAGGGGGATTCCACATCTGCTTCAAGCAGAGTTCATGATGAAATATTCTAGGGCACATCCCAAGATCAATCCAAATTTGGAGTGATGCCAAACTCATTTTATTGCTGGCAATGGCATCCTGATCCTATATATTGTTATTTGTACATGTACAATGTACACTAATACATATGTTTATGATGCAGGGAAATTGAGTGCTAGTTTAAATGGTAGATTGCCATTTGGTCTAAACCCACTTTGAATAATGCCTGTTTTGTCTCATCCCACATGGTCTAATTCCTTTTCATCTATAATCAATTCCTCTAATTGCCCTCTAGTCTAATCGATACTTTGCCTATTTACCACTTCGTCTTATTCCCATTTTGTATAATGACCATTTTGTCTAATGTCCACTTGGTCTAACACCATTTAGTCAATTCCTATGACAAACTGGTAGTAGACCATGTATTCATTTCGGAATTAGACGAAAATGCAATTAGACCATTTGGCTATTAGGTGAATTGGCAATTGGACCAAGTGGTCATTAGACCAAGCAAGATTTAGACCAAGTATGTATTAGACTAAGGGGAAATTTGACAAAATTCTTAGACCAAATGGGTTTAGCCTAGATGTGGTATTAGACAATCAGAGAATAGGCCCAACTGCTGTTGGATCAAGTGAATATAAATAGTTTCAAGGCTTGTCAAAGGAAATTGTTTGATAAACAAATATGCCATGGATACATGTAGGTGAGTGAGTGGATTTCCCCCATCAGCACAAAGAAGAAAAGGCGCCAAAGCACGATCACGTGATCAAATATTAGAGGGCACACTCCACAATCAATCGGGCAATACGTTCTTTTGTTAATGTACATGTATGATGATTCCCAATTCCCTCGAACATCAAAAGAGATGTATTTTGTGTATTCATATGCCACTGTCATCCATGAGTCCCTTTGAAAAGCAATAACAACATAAAGGAAAATGGAAGGGCTTCATGGCAAAACAGAAGAGACAGAAAGAGAAAAATAAATAATATCATAACCAATCATATCAATTAATCATATACATGTACATGTAGATTGGTGATCTAATGGTTAATGTTAAATGTTTTGGTTGGTTTTGTTGGATTTTTTAAGGAAGCCTAGTGAATGTTTGTGGGGTCTGGTCTGTATTAGTTTGGAGGGGTTTGTGAGAGTGGGTGGATGTGTTTGAAAGAGGTTGGATGTATGGGTTTGGGTTGATGTGTGTGAGAGAGTGTGAATATGTGTGGTGTAAGTAGATGTGTGTGAGGTTGGATTGTGGGTCTGAGTAAATGTGTGTAAGAGAGGGTACATGTATGTGTGTGTAGATATGCGTAAGAGATGGTGGATGTGTGTTGGTGTGTGTAAGAGGGGTGGATGTGTGTAGGTGTGGGTGGATGTGCATAAGAGAGGTTGTGTGTGGGTGTGGGTGGATGTGTTTAATAGAGATTGGATGTGTGTAGGCATGGGTAGATGTGTGAGAGAGGTTAATGTGTGTGGGTGTGGGTGGATGTGTTTAACAGAGATTGGATGTGTGTAGGCAGGGGTAGGTGTGAGAGGTTAATGTGTGTGGGTGTGAGTGGATGTGTTTAATAGACATTGGATGTGTGTAGGCACGGGTAGATGTGTGAGAGGGGTTAATGTGTGTGGTTGTGAGTGCATGTGTTTAAAGGAGAATTGTCCCTTTGTAGATAGTTTACTTACTGTGGATGAAGAAAAATAAAATTCGCATAATAGTTAAGATTTGGTGAAAATCGGATAAATGATGAGAAAGTTATGAGTATTTGAATGTTGAGATCTCTGATGACATATGAGTAAATTCTCCCATAGGCAAAGCGGTCACCAATTGTCATGTCACAAAGGGAGAACTCCCCATAATAGTATGCACAAAAACTATTCAAAATGTCTCATTATTTTCATTCTAATGATAGAACAGCTTTTCTTTTCATGATATATTATGACTTTCATATATTTACATGTCATCACATAAAAAGATTCTTTATTCTCCCTTTAGAATCGAGAAAAAAAAGGATTTTAGTACAATGTGTACAATAGATATGGGAAAGATCTCCCTGCATTACATCACACATCATGGTCACGTTGCCAATTGGAGGATCTCCATATCATGAGAGATCTCAAGATCTAGAAATTCATATCTCTCTTATTCATTGCCTGATTTTTCTGAAACTTTTACCAATATATTTTTGGGGTTTGTCTCCATTCACTGAAGCCAAGTTTCTCTGAGGGGATAATTCACCTTTAGCAGAGATTGGATGTGTGTAGGCACGGGTAGATGTGTGAGAGGGGTTAATGTGTGTAGGTGTGGGTGGATGTGCATGAGAGTGATTAATGTGTGTGAGTGTGAGTGGATGTGTTTAACAGAGATTGGATTTGTGTAGACATGGGTAGATGTGTGAGAGTGGTTAATGTGTGTAGGTGTGGGTGGATGTGCATGAGAGTGATTAATGTGTGTGAGTGTGAGTGCATGTGTTTAATAGAGATTGGATGTGTGTAGGCACGGGTAGATGTGTGAGAGGGGTTAATGTGTGCAGGTGTGGGTGGATGTGCATGAGAGTGATTAATGTGTGTGAGTGTGATTGGATGTGTTTAACAGAGATTGGATTTGTGTAGGCACGGATAGATGTGTGAGAGCAGTTAATGTGTGTAGGTGGATGTGCATGAGAGTGATTAATGTGTGTGAGTGTGAGTGGACGTGTTTAACAGAAATTGGATGTGTTTATAGGCACGGATAGATGTGTGAGAGCGGTTAATGTGTGTAGGTGTGGGTGCATGAGTTTAATAGAGATTAGATGTGTGTAGGCACGGGTAGGTGTGTGAGAGGGTTAATGTGTGTGGTTGTGATTGCATGTGTTTAATAGAGATTGGATGTGTGTAGGCACGGGTAGATGTGTGAGAGGGGTTAATGTGTGTAGGTGTGGGTGGATGTGCATGAGAGTGATTAATGTGTGTGAGTGTGAGTGGATGTGTTTAACAGAGATTGGATTTGTGTAGGCATGGGTAGATGTGTGAGAGCGGTTAATGTGTGTAGGTGTGGGTGGATGTGCATGAGAGTGATTAATGTGTGTGAGTGTGAGTGGATGTGTTTAACAGAGATTGGATGTGTGTAGGCATGGGTAGATGTGTGAGAGGGGTTAATGTGCATGAGAGTGATTAATGTGTGTGAGTGTGAGTGGACATGTTAAACAGAAATTGGATGTGTGTAGGCACGGGTAGGTGTGTGAGAGAGGTTAATGTGTGTGGGTGTGGGTGCATGAGTTTAATAGAGATTAGATGTGTGTAGGCACGGGTAGGTGTGTGAGAGGGGTTAATGTGTGTGGTTGTGAGTGCATGTGTTTAATAGAGATTGGATGTGTGTAGGCACGGGTAGATGTGTGAGAGGGGTTAATGTGTGTAGGTGTGAGTGGATGCTTGGGCATGAGAGTGATTAATGTGTGTGAGTGTGAGTGGATGTGTTTAACAGGGATTGGATGTGTGGATGTGTGTATGTTGGCAGTTCTGTTACATTCTTTGACAGCAGGATTTCCTATTACAAGGATTATCATTGCTATCATTCGGCATGGACAGCCATCTTTGCAATTCACGTTAACACAAGGTGAAGATGCTCACCTAACTTTCCCTATTCCATGTGATAGTACAGAAGTCACCTTACAGCATGGATACAAAACCCCATTTTATCGATTAACATCGCCTCAAGACCAGGGACAAAGATTGACAGTAGAAAATAGAATCGGTATTAATGGGAACTGTTCTCTAGACCTTACAATTAGTGTTGTTACGAGAAGTGATCAAGGGACGTACATATCCTCTGTTTACAAAGATGGACAGATACTAATTGATGAGACACATAGGATTTGGTTGGGCATAGAATATCCCCCTGGTAAAGCAACATGTGTTGAGGTTGAGGGTGGAGGGAGGGGTGGCAACTGGACGATATTAGAGTGTACAGCTGATGCAGGGAGTATACCAGATAAATTTGAATGCTTTGAAAATGGTTAATTGATGCCTTCCCTCACCAACCCTGTCGAAACTCAGAATAAGTTAATGCAATCCATTATTGTCAGAAAATCGCAGCCAACGTTCTGCTGCTCATGTATTTTGAATGAAAGGAAAGGAAGGTGTGAATGTAATGATTCTGCACTCTATCTTGATGACAGCATCAAAGAACCATGTATTATTAGATCAACTATGGTAGCAATGCCTCTTATCTATGACGGCACAGAAAACACTCGAACTGAACTATTTTCAACCTGAATATCAAATACTTCCAAGAAAATGAAAGAGGACAGTCAAAAATATGATTGCGTATCAGTGATTGTTCATTCCATTCTTGTGCCCATTGAAGTCATACTGCTCTTTGTGAACATATTTATTTTTCACAAACAGAGAGAAAAAAAACCTAAAAATAATGATTGTAATGAGCCTCCAACTTCTGGCATACGATTACTCAAAAGTGAGACTGCAACCATGACAAATGGATACAGAAATGGCAAAAATGGTATAGTATATTAAAGGTAGTGTCAGCCTTTCGCAGGCAAAAATATTAAATTTCTAGTTTTTGAGAGGATATAGTAGTATACCATTGACTATATCTTCCCACAACATGATTAAGCTCAAATGTGTATGCTTGTCATTATATTGCGATTATCAAAATTCATTCCTATTTTTTCGAACCTCGAAAAATATACCGTACGGTGCGAACCGCTGACCGTTGGCGCAGAGAATAATGCACGCTGATGCGCCATGTGAATATTGCTGTGTGCGCTCTGTGCTGCACGCGCTGTAATATCAATGATGTTGATGGAGAGCTGGTCAAGATTGGTAGTCAGATTTTCGTTTCGTATTACTGATCTAGGCAACCTATGACAATAAGATTGAATAGACAGTATAGGTCGATTATATTCTACAGTTATGCCAAGTTGCATTAGTTTTCGCAATTTGTGAAAAAGGCTGATACTACCTTTAAGCTAATACACCTTGAATTGTTTAAATATCTTTTTCTTGTATTACATGTACATGTGCAGCTTGGGCAAAAATTATTAGACGAAGCTCTTTTTCATATGGATTTTCATTCAGGCTTTTCATTCAGTATTTCAAATCTTTGGAATGACATCAAAGACAGGATGCAGGAAACCAAGCAGGTCAACTGGAGAGCTATTTGGAGAATGGGCTGCAATGACATGAGGGAAGAAACCCTGATAACAAAAAGAGATTGTTCAAGTAATTTTTTCCCAAGCTTTATTTCGTATTCAACATTTTATAACACTGCCACTACACTAGCTACTGTGATTTGAATATTGCTCTTCATGATTTGATTTTAACCTCAAATGTTGAAAGAAGAGTAATTTTTAAGATTAAAGAAAATGACAAATGGATCAATCAGAAAAAAAAAGAGTTAATGGTGCAATACAATGTAAATTGTGATAAAGGGAATAATTTTCTTGGTATCACATCACAATTTGCTATACAGTTTTGTATAATTGCTATGTAAATTTCTTTTGTGTCCACAGAAACTATTTTTCATACGACTGTACATGCTTTGTCTGAAGTACTTCCCCATTAACCAATCCTGCTACTCAAATTTGAGAAGTAAAATTATTCCCTGTAATATGCAATCAAATGAAGAAAGGAGGTCAGATATTATGTAATTTTCAGGAAATTTTATACAGATTTAGTGTCATCAACCACAAAATATACTGTAAACAATTAAAGTGCAATAACTGTATCAATCTAAAGAGAGAAAATGGATTCAAAATAAAAACAATTTAGTGTAACAATTGTAATTCAATTAAACTTTCCACTAAAACTTTTTTATATTTAAGTAATTTTCAGTTGTAAACATTAATGTATGAATATTAGAGGAAAACTTTGCCAATATATACCTTTTGAATGCGGCAACCATATCTTCTCTTGCCTAACGAAGTTAGTCACTGAAATATCTTTCTTCATTTAAATCATTATGTAGATGTTGATATCCAACTGGTTTTTGTATTATGGATTTATTCATTCGTAGTAAAACAACCACATACAATGTGTAGAATTAAGTACATACAGTACCGCCCTAAAGGTAATGTTACCTGTTTACACACTCCATCAAACTTTACACACAAAGCGCATGTAAGGTTTGATGGAGTGTGTAAATAGGTTACATTAACTTTAGGGCGGTACTTGTAGTACAAATGATGAACATAGAGCGGTTTAAAAATTGGCGGGTAAAAAATTATGCATGTGTGCCAGGGTGCAGCACAATCACCTCTATGCAGTATTAACACTAGTACAATCACATAATAGGAAACGCTGGCTTTAATTGTGCTTTTGAACCTTTTATTATTGTACAAATAGAAACCCTGGGGAAATTATGAAAGAAAACAGAATGAATAAACTCGCAGTGAGTTCCTGTTTTTTGTGGGGGGGGGGGGGGGGGGGGGGAGAGAAATTTGTAAACATTTGTTAACATTCACTGAGTTTATAGAATTAACAACACACTTTACCAAAATGAAACAGAATGATATGACACTGGAATGGAATTTGGGTTTAAAAGATATTGAAAAGTAAAATTATTGCTAAAAGAAATTCTTTACAAAATAGCAGATGTCCACAAACACCCAAAAGATATTGGTTCACATATTTAGAATTAAAAAAAATCATTTTGCTACCTGAAAATGGTATAAACATCTTACAATAGTTTTTAAAAGACTGATCTGTAAATCTCATATTCTTGTAATTTATAGGAAGTATTTTTATATAGTGAAAAATCTGAGCCCCAAAATATTTCAATAAATTTTCAACAGTTCTTGTAACAGCTGATTCAATTTTCTTGTTTGATTTTTCAAAAATCAAATTGTGTTACTGGAAAATTGAACAAAGTTATGAGCTGCATTTTAAAAGAAAAATCTGAATTGATTTTTACATCAATGGAAAGCATTTTTAACAAGATGAATCCTCGACCGCGCGCGGTCGAAATATATGCCTCCGCCGTTGCCAGATCAGAAATAAATGAAAAATTCAACTATTTATTTTCCTTTATACAAAGACATCTTTGACCTTGACATTGACCTTGCGACCCCAAACCTATGTGACCCTTGACCTTTGACCTAGGTACTCCATAGTCTACTACCCTTAAGATTGAAGCTTGCATCTCAATTGCCTCTTGAGATATCTCAATAATGAACTCAATACATGGAATTTCACATTTTGACCTCCATGGCCCTTGACCTTTGACCTACATAAGCCATAATCTAATCAGACCATCTTGATATTGTGATACATACTACCACTAAGTTTGAAGCTGATGCGTCAATTGGTTCTCGAGATATCGCGATAACGAACTCCACACATGGAATGTCCAAATTTAACCCATATGACCCTTGACCTTTGACCTACATACTCCAAAATCTAATCAGATCATCTTCCTATGGTGATACATACTACCTTTCAGTTTGAAGTTGATACCTCAAATGGTTCTTGAGATATCGCGATAACGAACCAAATACATGGGATTTCACCATTTGACCTCTGTGACCCTTGACCTTTGACCTACATACTCCAAAATCTGTTCAGATTGTCTTCCTATGGTGATACATACTATCCCCAAGTTTGAAGATGATATCTCAAGTGGTTCTTGAGATATTGCGATAACCATAACCATAACCATACCATACCATAACCGATCCATAAGCCATGGGTAGAATTAATCATTTTTAAACTATTGGTAGATACAACAAGAGTTTAAACAATTTTGTTGAGTTGGAAATATATAAAAAAAAAAAAAAAAAATATTCATACACATGTGTGAATGCAGTCACGGCGAAAGGAGAGACTAATCGCGATTTTTGAAATTCATTTTATTTGATATTATTGATCTCTGATTCATTGCCTTGAATTTGATATAAACCCGACTGTAAAATAAATAGAAGTGGAGATATTAGCCTCTGAACGCGAGGAGAATTGTGCTCTTGAAATCAAAATCAAGAGAAAAAACGTCTGCGAAGTTTGACTTCCGTTTGACTCCAAGCCAGAAAAATAAGACGATTTTGTCACCGCTCTACTCACCGAAATGCCCTAGCAACCACCTTGTTACAAAGGTGAAAACGATTGACCAATGAGGAGGCTTCGCATTCAATATACAGAGAACAATACTCGCTCGTCACGCATGATCGAGGCAAACGCAGCAAGCGATGTGTCTAAATAACATTCAATCTTCTCAAAAAAAAAACTAAATTTGGTTAGTTGTTCTATATCTTCGTCAAATAAATAAAAAACGTCATGTTCTTTCTAATTTTTTAAGAAAAAGTCCGCTCTTTTAAGAAAAGACGTTTACCAATCCTGGCGCTAAATTAGTTAGAAACAAACTATTTTAAACCTTTTGGGGGTTTTATTCCGAGTTTGCGTGCTTCTTTGAATGTCAATCGCGTATACTCCTTACTCATTATTAAAGCGAGTCATTTTGATCTGAACTCTGTTGGAAATTTCGAACATAATAATAGGTCTATAGACTAAATTATTCTTTACAGGGGTTTATGCATTTTGTTTATATTTTTGAATAAGTATATGATAGAGATAGGATAAGCCTCCAAAAATGTTTTAAGAAATATTTGCGCCTCACGAATGTATTTAGAATTTCTCTGATCACGTTTTATGAGCGGCGCTAGGTTAGCCTAAGACAATGAAATAAAAACGTAAATGATTTGCTCGATCTCGTCTTTATTGATCAAACCTGTTACAGTAATAAGAAGATATTAAAATTTTTAGAAATGAATTATTTTAAGAGTAAAACGTATTTTTTCGTCGGTTTAGTAAAACGCTACCTTTCTTAAACACGTTACTTTTGTAAAATAAACTGCAGAAGACTTTAACCTAAATCTACTTTATCAGAAGTATTATCACGTCACCTCTTTTGTATGCTCTATGTTTCCCTGATGGAACCAAATTTGTTAATAGGGAGTTTTAATTTCCCATCAGGACAACAGATATCGCGGCCCTTAAAATAAAATGCTGAATTAACATTCATTTGGATCCAATAGCTAAGTCAAGCAATAAGTAGCTTTTCCCCACATAACCCCCCCCCCCTCTCCCCACCCGATTTTTAGATTTGACATTCGTTTGCGTGCTCCGCTATCCCGGATGAAACAGCTTTATTCACAGCAGGTTGTGGCATCGCACGCAAAATTTCTGAGTGCAGCTAAAGAGAGTTTAGTTCCCTATTCGCTCACAAAAAACGAAACAAAAATCCAGTTGAAATCACACATCACATACAAAGCCATGCGTTGCTAAGGCGCGAGCTAAACGGAGAGGGGAAATGAGCGGTGGACGTTCGCTTGTATGTCCGGAAAAAAAAATTATGACCGAAAAAAACACTCGCCGAAAAACTGCTTTTTTACCACTTTCCCTTACCATTTTCACTCATTTTTTTAACTGAGCAAAGATGAAGCATGGTAGAACCAGAAAATCAACAAAAAAAATTTCCTCAAATTTTACTTTTATATTTGTCGATTTACTCAGATCTTTGATCTGCGACTTCTCTCTCATTTCGACAAGACGTATCACATGTATGCTGTACTAACTTTATCAAGAGTTTTACTCATTTCATATTTTTATGAAAATACAAATTTATGTGTTATTTGGCATAGTAATAATTAATAACATTAATAATAAAAAAGACGTTTCATATAGATAAATCGCCTCAGAAGTACTGAAGTTTTTGGTTGATTTTGTTTTTAGAGAAAGCTTGGTAAATGTGTGTAGGAGCCAGGTGTGTGTGAGAGGATGGATGGGTGTGTGAAAGTGTGTGTGTGTGTGTATGTGTGTGTGTGGATGTTTGTGACAGAGGGTAGATGTGTGTGAGAGGGAGGATGTGTGTTGGTGTGGGTTTATGTGTTTGAGATAGTTGGATATGTGAGAGAGGGTGGATGTGTGTTAGTGAGTGTGAGAGAGGGTGAATGTGTGTGTGTGAGAAAGATGAGTGTGGGTTGGTGTTTGTGAGAGAGGGTTGATGTTTGTGAGAGGGTTGATGTTTGTGAGAGAGAGTGAATCTGTGTGGGTTTGGGTGGATATTTGCGAGAGAAGGTGGAAGTGTGAGATGGATGTGAATGGATGACAGTGGGAGTGACGGTAGCTGAGAGGGAGAGTGTTTGTTTGCGTGTGTTTGTGTGTGTGTGTGTGTGTGTAAAAGAGAGGGGAAAAAAGACTTATTAAAACATTATAATAACAAGTAATGCCATTTTGATTTTTTAAACCAATTTCTCACTATTAAAATTAAGAATGATCTCATGTGTTACACTGCTT
This sequence comes from Paracentrotus lividus, assembly GCA_940671915.1. NCBI lineage: Eukaryota > Metazoa > Echinodermata > Echinoidea > Camarodonta > Echinidae > Paracentrotus > Paracentrotus lividus. The sequence goes on along the minus strand of CALNVZ010003430.1, from coordinate 17,770,509 downwards.
TTTTATGAATATTCTCTTTGTCATTTTTTACATATAAATCCTATGCAAAGAACATTAATGTTTGTCTCCTTGAGGCAAAAAAAAAAAAAAAAAAAAAAAAAAAAAAAAAAAAAATCAATATCATTGTATCTAATTACATGTACAGTTGAGGCCATAAGTTTACATACACCTAGGAAATTTAACCCTATCAAGACCAAGGTATTTTGATGGTTCCTAGGTCCAAGGGGGGGGGGGGATATTGTGCCCCCCCCCCCCTCCATAATTTTTTTATTATTTGATTTGGCATGACGATAGAGCAACTCAAGCTTTACAACTTGGTACAACTAAAATTTCTCAAGGTCATCATATGGAGGCGCTATTTGCACTTAAATAAAGAAATACATAGAAAAATGCACAAATTTTAAATTAAATCATTTTAACTCTCTAAAATCATGGTTTGAAGATTTAAACTGTTACAAATATGTTTTAAATTTCATTCATTGTTCATTCGTCCATTTAAAATGTTCAAGGTTGCCAAATGGGGGCGCTTTATGCTCTAAAATAATTAAAATTCAATCCACCAACAGAGGGCGTTTTTGGTAATTAACTAAAATAATTGAATAATTGTTTTTGTACTCATTTTCACTATTTAGGCATGCAAAGTGAATGTTTAATAAGCAGATAATCATATTCAGTGAATTTCATTGGATAAACACATTTAAAAAATGAGAAATGTGAAAAAAAATTCATATTTCAATATTTTCTTTTATATCTATTGTTTTGGCGCCATTTTTAATATCAAAAGAAACAAAAACAAAAGAGAAAGATTGGTATTCAGTTTGGAATGTTTTTCCAATTCAATTTGAATAAAGAAACCCCATTCATAACACTCATATTGCTTACAACTATGTATATAAAAATGACTAAAAATAGGATAAACATGGCTGTCAACTTATGGTTGCCATGGCAACACGGAATTTCATATCCCCACAAAATGTGTATCAAAATGTTCGAGAATAAATTTTAGAAAAAGTCACCAAGTTTGGTGGAAAACGATTGAAGCGTATAGAATTGGCGTATAAAAGTTTGGTAGGGGGGGGGGCACATTGTGCCCCCCTTGGTCTTGATAGGGTTAATGAAAATTGTTCATTTTCAAGCATCATGTGACTAGGATGCATATCGGACTAAAGTATATTTTAAGTGCAATTTTCTTTGTAGAAAAGAAGTTATATTTGTACCAAATTTATTCTTTTGTTAGTATTATATTTCCAAAAATTGTTTCAGAGCAACATATAAATGTCAAATCTATGATTGGTATTACATTTTCTATCTGTTATGTCACCACAAAACAAAATAGTGCAACCTGAAATGTTTTTTTTTGTATAGAGAGAGAATGAGCACAAATATGAAATGCTTTGGTCAAGAATATTTAAAAGTTTGTCTGAAATATGATTTTTTTTCATTTTTTATTTTTTTAATTTTTATTTATTTATTTATTTATTTATTATTATTATTATTATTATTATTATAATTTTTTTTTTTTTTTTTTTTTTTTTTTTTGGGGGGGGGGGGAAAATGACACATAAATATTCGTCAGCTCCTGATGACATGCCAGTGTGTTGAAAGAGCATGGTGTACTCATTTGTTTGATACCAAATTTGACATTTATAGCACATACATTTTTTAAGATACAGTAAATTTTATGATGCTTGGCAAGTGCACAATTTTCATTGAACTTCTTGGGTGTATGTAAACTTATGGCCTCAACTGTAAATACCATTATGCTATCCTAAGGTCACCAACATTTAAAGAGAATCTACTGAAGAAGGAAAGGTGAACAAAATTACTGTGAGCTTTCATATCATCTTCATTGTATTTAAGTAGAATATTATAGTAGGAGGATAAACTGCAAAGGATTGCTCTTCAAATGCCATCATAGCCTTAATATGACAAGAAACAGTTGAAATGTTCAGGCCCGGACATTTGTGTAAAGTTCCATACATGGATATTTATGAAGTACTTCCCCATCAACCAATCCTGCTACACAAATTTGAGAAGTAAAATTATTCCCTGTAATATGCAATCAAATGAAGAAAGGAGGTCAGGTATTATGTAATTTTCAGGAAATTTTATACAGATTTAGTGTCATCAACCACAAAATATACTGTAAACAATTAAAGTGCAATAACTTTATCAATCTAAAGAGAGAAAATGAATTCAAAATAAAAAACAATTTAGGGTAACAATTGTAATTCAATTAAACTTTCCACTAAAAAAATTTATATTTCAGTAATTTTCAGTTGTAAACATTAATGTATGATTATTAGAGGAAAACTTTGCCAATATATACCTTTTGAATGCTGCAACCATATCTTCTCTTGCCTAACGAAGTTAGTCACTGATATAACTTTCTTCATTTAAATCATTATTGATGTTGATACGCAACTTATTTCAAATGTCTTAATTTGATTAATAATATTTTTTGGAGTACTGTATTATGGATTTACTCATCTGTAGAATGACAACCACATACAATGTGTATTATGAAGTACATCTCTCTGTAACCCCAGAAACTATGAGAATGAACTGATGAACATAGAGCGGTTTGAAATTGGCGGGGAAAAAATTATGTATGTGCATGTGACAGGGTGCAGCACAATCACCTCTATGCAGTACTAGTACAATCACATAATAGGAAACGCTAGCTTTAGTTGTGCTTTTGAACCTTTTATTATTGTACGAATAGAGACCCTGGGGAAATTATGAATGAAAACAGAATTAATAAACTTGCAGTGAGTTCCTCTTTTGTGAGGGAGATGGGGGGGGGGGGGGGGAGAGCAATTTGTAAACATTTGCTTACATTCACTGAGTTTATGGAATTAACACGCTTTACCAAAATGAAACAGAATGATATGACACTGGAATGGAATTTGGGTTAAAAAGGTATTGAAAAGTAAAATTAGTGCTAAAAGAAATTCTTAACAAAATAGCAGATGTCCACAAACACCCAAAAGATATTGGTTCACATATTTAGAATCAAAAAAAAAAAAACATCTTAAGAATAGTTTTTAAAATACTGATCTGTAAATCTCATATTCTTGTAATTTATATTAAAGGGGAAGTTCACCCTGGAATTTTATTGGTTTCAAAAAATTAAGAAAAATAATTGAAAAATATTAGTGAAAGTTTGAATAAAATCGACAAAAGAATAGCGAAGTTATGAATATTTAAAGTTTTGATTCTGTGACGTCACGTGCGAGCAGCTCTTCCATTGGTTGTGTATGTAAATTCTATAAATTTGTCTTTTTGTCATGGTTCTTGATAAAGGAATGGGTCAATTTGATATAATCATGTATATTCATGTTTGATGATATATCGACCGCACAGGTGACATAAGTAATTTCTTCTGAAAAAAAAGACATTTTATGGAATTTACAATACATAACACATAGGAGATCTGCTCGCATGTGACGTCACAGAATCAAAATTTTGAATATTCTTAACTTCGTTATTTTTTGGTCGATATTTTCCAAACCTTTATCATATTTTTCATTTCTTTTTCTGCATTTTTTAAAACCAATTTAAATCCAGGGTGAACTTTCCCTTTAAGTATTTTTGTATAGTGAAAAATCTGAGCCCAAAAATATATCAATAAATTTCAACAGTTCTTGTAACAGCTGATTCAATTTTTTCTTGTTTAATTTTTCAGAAATCAAATTGTGTTACTGGAAAAATTGTACAAAGTAATGAGCTGCATTTTAAAAGAACAATCTGAATTGATTTTTACATCAATAGAAAGCATTTTCAAAAAGTAAAATCTGAGCCAATAGTGAAAATAATATCTATCAATTCTTGCAAAGGCCATTTTAATTTCTCTCATTGTGAGAATATATACTAAACACCATATATATTTACTATACCATTTGTTGCCTACAAGGATGTAAAGCTTTTCCCCAAATTTTGGTTTGTTTCATAATTGTTTTGAGATATACATCTCATGTTGAGTTACATGACTTTGCTAACAATATTAGCTTGATATATTTTTTTTAAGAACACACACAAAAAACACACAACTTAAATAGAAAACCAATTGCTGGTCCAGTAAATTAATTACCAGAAGTAAAATTTTTAAAAAGTATTTTCATTTACAAATTTAATTATAGAATAAACTGTGCATAAAATGTACATAATAATCTTTGCTTTTGTTTGTAAATTATATATACATTTTTCTTTGCTGTGTGGTTATTTTGCTTAGTGATACAGATTATATCTAATTTTACATAAAATGTGTGTGTAAAATTCATACTGCATACAACTTCAAATTTAAAATTCTGCTACAAACTGCCATTAAAATTTGTTCTGAATCTATCATATTTTGATTGTAATGACAGCTTTATCAAATCACATAGAACTATTTTCTGAGAACATGTATACCAGCATGAAACAATAAAGTGTATTATATACCTCATTTTAAGAATCTTTAATAATCCTGTCTTCTGATTGGTTGAAAGTGCAGTCATAATCTGACCTATGGCCGCCATAGACATTCTTTTCCCGGTTTTACCGGTCAATAGAACATTTTTACAGTACTTTTGCCCATGGGCATAGTGCGATCCCCATTTGTTTACTGTTGCAAGGGCTCGACTGCGCATGCGCTTTATTTCAGATACCATAATTTGCGGCGCGATTTGGTCGATAATTTTAGACAAATCCACTGCTTGTGCGTCAACGCGCGTGCGCGCAGCGTAGACAAATTCTTTCGTCGCGCCTCTAGAACGGATCCCAGATTTCTAGTTGAGCGTTAAGCCTGAATTCTGATGACGATGTTGATCTAAACAAGCGATTTAGAGGGTTAATCTGGCGAGGGTGCTTCCTTGGCATTTTGCAGTTAGTTGTAAGTAGAATGCAAATGTGTTGCCTGTGCATGTGGTGAGCATGCATTGTGGCCTGCAGAGTCAGAGGCTCGAACTGACTTAACTTTCATGACTCTAGGCTAGTCTAGATCTAACATTAGGCCTATTTTAGAATCTAGATCGTAGACTTCACTTAAACTTAACTTTTGTTAGTTCTAGGTCAAAATTAGACCATGTTTGTTGTTTTTAGATTCGGCATATAAAATATATATTGACTGCTTTTATTTTCGGGACACGGTCGTTTCTAGACTGCTCTCGGGAATCTCCGGATCTGCCATAACCCGCGACCTGCGGTCTTGGGTTATAGCAGATGCGGAGATTCCCTTGAGAAGTCTAGAAACGACCATGTCCCTCAAAGCAGTCAATATATCTATACTATTGAATGTTTCATGGGAAAAATTTTAATTCTATGCTTTTAGTGTGTGTAGATATATTTTATTAATTTCATTTATTTCAACTTCTGTCAATATAAATAAAATTACAGAAGATATTATAAAATTAAAGAAAAGCAATGTAAATGTAAATATAACTTTTGCAACAGGCACAAGTAGAGACAGAGTGGTTTTGGAAGGCACTACTGAAAAGCTGTGAAAACCCACTTATATGTCTTGCCTTGTCCAGCAAAGTCACTGAAATATTTTTTTGGGGGGCCTTTCAACTCTAACAGTCCCGTATAAAAATAAACTGAAGATTTTTTTTTTCACAAAAGTCAATAAAGGCATTATTCTTTTACAAATACCATAACTGATCCATAAGCCATGGGTAGAATAAATCATTTTTAAACTATTGGTAGATACAACAAGAGTTTAAACAATTTTGTTGAGTTGTAAATATATTTAAAAAAAAAAAAAATAATATTCATACCCATGTGTGCTGTACTAACTTTATCAAGAGTTTTACTCATTTCATATTTTTATGAAAATACAAATTTATGTGTTATTTGGCATAGTAATAATTAATAACAATAAAAATAAAAAAGACGTTTCATATAGATAAATCGCCTCAGGAGTACTGAAGTTTTTGGTTGATTTTGTTTTTAGAGAAAGCTTGGTAAATGTGTGTAGGAGCCAGGTGTGTGTCAGATGATGGATGGGTGTGTGAGAGTGAGTTGATGTGTGTGAGAAAGAGTGAATCTGTGTGGCAGGGGTATGTGTGTCCACAAATAAAGAGCTGAAAAAGCTGGGAAAAAAAACTAAAAAACTAATACTCTGGGACAGAGGAAAGCTAAAATAAGCTGAAAATCTAAATTAATGAAAAAAAAAAATAAATCAGCTAAAAGCTGAACTCTCAAGCCCATGGTGTGGATGGATGTATGTGTGTGTGTGTGTGTGTGTGTGTGTGTGTGTGGGTGCGTGTGTGTGACAGAGGGTGGTTATGTGTGAGAAAGAGGGTGAATCTGTGTGGCAAAGCTGAAAAAGCTGGGGAAAAACTTTAAAAAATCATACTTTTGTACAGAGGAAAGCTAAAATAAGCTCAGAATCGAAATATGGTTGTGGGTGGATGTTTGTGAAAGATTTGTGTGTGGGTGGATGTGTGGGTGTGTGTGTGTGTGTGGATGTTTGTGACAGAGGGTAGATGTGTGTGAGAGAGAGGATGTGTGTTTGTGTGGGTTTATGTGTTTGAGATAGTTGGATGAGAGAGAGAGAGAGAGAGTGAATGTGAGTGAGAGGACGGATGTGTGTGAGAGAGAATGGATGAGTATGGGTTTGGGTTGGTGTTTCTGAGAGAGGGTTGATGTTTGTGAGAGAGAGATTGAATCTGTGTGGGTTTGGGTGGATATTTGCGAGAGAAGGTGGAAGTGTGAGAGGATGGATGTGAATGGATGATGGTGGGAGTGACGGTAGCTGAGAGGGAGAGAGAGAGTGTGTTTGTACTTGTGTGTGTGTGTGTGTGTGTGTGTGTGTGTGTGTGTAAAAGAGAGGGAAAAAAAGAACTATTAAAACATTATTATAATTAACAAGTAATGCCATTTTGATTTTTTAAACCGATTTTTAAAATCCATTGGAGTTTTCTACTGGCCTGGTTTCAGTTTGATTTCAAGGATACAAACAGAATGGGAAAAAATATATAACTGAATATCATGAGCTCAATATAAATCAATATGGTCTCACTATTATAATTAAGGAAGATCTCATGTTTTACACTGCTTTTTTTATTACTATTCTGTCATTTTTTACATATAAATCCTATGCAAAGAACATTAATGTGCGTCTCCTTGAGGCAAAACAAAAAAGAAAGAAAGAAAGAAACCAAATCAATCTCATTGTATCTTATGACATGTACGTTTAATACCATTATTCTATCCTAAGGGCACCAACATTTAAAGAGAATCTAGTGAAGTAGGAAAGGTGAACAAAATTACTGTGATCTTTCAAATCATCTTCATTGTATTTAAGTAGAATATTATAGTAGGAGGATAAACTGCAAAGGATTGCTCTTCAAATGCCATCATAGCCTTAATATGACAAGAAACAGTTTAAATGTTCAGGCCTGAACATTTGTGTATAGTCCCAATCATGCATTTCTATGCATGTGCTTGTTACTCTCAGCAGAATTGGGTTAATTTCTTATAATTTTGTTGATTAAAAAACCTCACATCACACAACTATTCTAAGGTCAAATGTTATAATAAATCTTCCCCAATCACTTTGAGACAGTTTCTTCAACAATTTAATCTCATGACAACCACGATAATTTCACTTTAACAGAACTCGGCATCGTGGTATGTTAATGTTCCCAGGTACCTGAAAGCTATCTGGCAATGTACCAAAAAAAAAATTTGTTTACATCCCGCCAAGTTGCATGTCGACATATTCTGCACTGTTCCTTGTTTATACCAGGCAATATACACCCACACATTTTCATGTAATAAAGGAAGGTCCCGAGCTAGTTTGAAGACTTCCTTAAAACCAGCTTTGCAACTCTTCTTTTCATAGATACCAGAGAGGATTTACACGTACTGGTAAGTGCATGATATATTCATCTAACTGGACAAAACACTTTTACATGTTCTTTTTTCTATCCTTGCAGCTGTATTCAGCTTCATATAGCTGTGCATGAAACTTTTTAGCTCACAGTTACATGAAAAAGAATGTATGCTCATTTTCCATATTTTATCATACCCTGAATATTGTCTCATTTTGTTCTATTTTGGTGCTCCCCCTTACAGATATATCTATCCACTCATCTAATAATCCACAATTCTCCTTTTCTCTCAAATTAACAAAATATGCTGTAAATTACTTGAACAAATCATATAACAGCGAGCACTGAAAATTAGATGAATATGATGTTTGAGAATATATTGCTAAAAATTTAACAAACGTTTTATAACAAAATAGGTGTTAGTAATAGCAAGTTTGCAACACATCTTTTGTTACATGTTATTATTTATTATGTATCTAATATACCAGTTGAGGTCAATTTTTGGATTGCTATATCATGGACCAGAGTCAATGTGAACATAAAGCAAATGGACTGCATACCCTGACGTCTTAATCTATTGTATCCAATGATGATTGTGATAATTTCGTATGTATGTGAAGTAATAGTATTTCACTGGGGTTTGCAGAGTGCAGTACATGTAGGCTACTACATGTTGCCTACTACATGTACATGACGATAATCTAACATACGGGGTCAATCATTCAGTGGAACAGAGTGATTTTAACAAGTCTGTATCTCTATAGCATTAAGCATCTACATGTAATTCTGTTTTGATTTTTTTTTCCATCTCATTTCACAGGTATAGAGCACAAGGATCTTTGCAGTCAAAAGATATGCCTGCCATGTCTTTCAATATCCAACAAATGGCTATTTCTCTTCTGCATCTCAGGCCTAAATGGAGGGTTGTAGTTTGCAGGTTATTGCATTTTTACCAAAATCCGAGTAAACCTGCTGATTCGATCAGAAGGGAACTAGAGATCGACGCATGGTAGACATATGTATATCAACCTCATACTTTCTTCAAAAGAAATTAATGCGTTGAAAAACTTTAATGGAGAGAGTGAGTGACGTACAGCTGAACAAATCAGAGTGAACCTGATGATTTAGAGTGGAATTCGAGATTACTTCTTGGTTGCCTATCAAATCAGAAAATTAATGAGTTGAATAACTTCAATGGACATTTTGAATAAAAGTCAGTCAAATAAGAAAAAGTGCCTTGTAACTATACTTACGTGTATGGTGGATTCATACACACTGTAAAGTACTCATCTTGAACAAAAACTTTGTGATTTGGGAGTTTGTATTTTGATATTTTAATGCAGACTGTAAGATACATGTAATTTTAATCACAGAGATACTTTGGAATTTAACCTCCATTGTGGAAATAATTTGCATATCAATTATATGTTGTTTCATTTTTTAAAAACATTTCTATTGTTTGTTCATTATGCACATGTAAGTCTGTCTTAATTATACATGATACATGATACAAGATAGTTAATTAAGTCCAAATCATGGAAATTTGCCTGTGTTCTCTTTATTTGCAATCGCCCAAGATATAAAAGTTCTAATTATACTAATGCTCTTTTGCTATACATGTAGGACTATTTCAACTATTATTAAATAAACGGTAAAGATTCTATTATTCATTGTACAGGAACCAAATTAAACAACAGCAATTAAACAAGATGGATTTGTTTTATCTTTTGGAAGCCAGAATTATATTCATTTCCATCTTGCTGTTAATTCTGTATGTACAGCCATCTACATCTAAGCAACTGTCTTTAACAGAAGGTGAAGATGCTCACTTGACTTTTCCATATCCATGTGACAGTACAGAAGTCACCTTACAGCATGGATACAAAACCCCATTTTATCGTTTAACATCATCTCAAAACCAGGGACAAAGATTGAGAGTAGAGAATAGAATCGGTAATGGAAAATGTTCTCTGGATCTTACAATAAGTGATGTTATGAGAAATGATGAGGGGACATACATTTCCTCTGTATACAAAGATGGAGAAATATTAATCGATGAGACCCACAGAATTTTTTTGGGTATAGACTATCCTCCTGGTAAAGCAACATGTCTTGAGGTTGAGGGCAGAGGCAGGGGTGGCGATTGGACGAAATTAGAATGTACAGCTGATGCTGGGAGTCTGAAAGGGAAGATTGAATGCTATCAAGGTGGTGAAATTATGCCATCATTGACAGATCCCATTGAGACACACACAACTTTGACACAAATCATGATTGTACGAAAATCACAACCAGCTTTCTGCTGTTCTACCACATTATTTGAGAACAAAACAAGATGTGAATGTAATGATACTGCCCTCTACATATCAAATGACAGTATCAGAGATCCTTGTCCTACTGCATCAACCAGTATCACAACAATGCCTTCTGTTTACAACAGCACAGAAAACACAAATGATGATATTCTTTTGATCTTGACAACCTATGTTCCCTCAAACATAAACAAAGGCACTTGCATATCAGGGAGAGGTCAATTACATTCAATTATTGTGCCTATTGAAATCATACTGTTAGCGTTAATGATAGTGACCTTATATGTATTTTATAAACTGAAAATAAAGGCCCAAAATAATAAACTCAAAATGAAGACACAAGACACACAAATAAACAATAGCTAAGTAGGCAAATATATCATTCTTTTGAAGTAAATAAACAATAATCACAATGATCTCAACAAAAATAACCTTTCATTACTGGAAACAAAATTACAAGCAGAAGAATGAGTAGATTGAATAGATAAAATAATGATTGAATCTATCATTTGGAGGACTTCTTTACTGTTCATGTTTCATTTTAAATGGCATAAAATTTATTTGAAATAAATTTATTTCATCCAGATATTAACCCTTAGCGTGCCACGGACACGTTTTCGTGCAATTGTACTTATTATCTATACAATCGTAATAATTAATTTTCTCTCGATTGCTTGCTGTATAGGCTTTGCAAATAGCACAGTTGATTTTATTGTGTCTGTGGATCGATTTCCAGTCATTTACATCAAGCAGGAATATTTCATACCATTTTAAAAGATTTTAAAAGAAAGTCTATTTTTTTGGCTGTAAATTAATATGGCACCTTAAGAGTTAATGGGATTTCATTATTATTTGTACATTTCTTAATAAATAGTGCAGGTCCAAGAAAAGATGCTTTTGGTACAAAGTGCTCTCTTGAGAACATATATGTTTTTTTTATTAACCAGTAAGTTTCAAAAGAATGTTGATTATTTCGTATAATATGCTGTCAATGTATCATCAAACCCATAAATGTTTATAAATATGTATCTAAGAAAAAGATGTATTCCTTCATCACGAATCATGAAAAGAAAAATTTGTAGAATTAACATAGCTATACAAAATAATGGGAGACGTGCTCTCAAGTGATATCACAAAACCAAAAATTTAAATGCTTACATAAATATCTTTGCTGTTCTTTGAAGTATTTTCTACAAACCTTCACTTATTTTTATTTTATTTTTAAACCAATTAAATCCGGGGTGAACTTCACACTTAATGAATGGTTTTCTCTTTCAACCACCTACATACATATACAATTCAGGTACAGCATAGTCCTTAGTAAAAGTTTAATATTTGTTTATAGCTTGAATGGTAAAAAAAAAAGGATTGTGTATACAATGGAAACTTGGAATCATGGTAATTGCCTTTTTATTACAGGAATATCTTTATCAGTGTGAAAACAAAAACAAACAATGGAATGCAGAGCTGGGTTCAGCATAATTATTTTGTTATATTATTAATCTTGTTATACATGTACATGTATCAGGTATTTCTTTAACTAGTTTGCACTACAATATTTAGTTAAAGAAAAAAATGATAAAAACTGGAAATTTGTGGCAAATACATTTAAAATTGTATTTTAATATTAAAGGAAATTTTTTTTTTACATGATTCATTCTTGTAATAGCTATCTCATCTCACTTTACAAAATGTCCCTTTCACTACCCCCCCCCCCTCTCTCTCTCTCTGATTCAACCCTCATTCTTTGCCTCCCCAACCCCTACCTTTCCCCCTGTCTACATGTAAATACATCTCCCGTATGATTTTAAACACACTTTATGCATGTATTTGAATGTCTTTACTACAATGTTCTTTTAATGTATATTAGAACATTTTAATTGAATTCTACATGATTGTAAATATTTCTATATAGCCAGACCATTTTCCCATATCAATTTGGGAAATCCACATTGATAATATACTACTGATATACTGTTTTGTAAATGAAATATCATTGTTTGGTTTTGCTCTTTTTTGGTGTGATCAAATTTGAATGAATCTTCAAAATGGTATGTGTATATACAGGCAGCATTAAAGATATTAAGAATTAATAATATTAATTTGCAAATTTTTTTATGACTTGGAGACTATCAAATATAATTTTTCAAAAAGAAGAAAATGCTGATTAAGTGATCTGTTACTTCCATTAGTTCCTTAACATTAATAAAAGCTAAAATGCAATCTCCTTCAATTGAATCTCTTACAAAAATAAGAAGAAAAAAAAAAAACATATTCTTCTGCCCCTCTCAATGTCTATGCCACAGAGTGACAGAAGAATTATGAAAATGTGCAAGGCTAAAACATCAAATCATGAATTAACCATATGAATCTTGGAATCCACACTAAATGATTATTCACTACTTAGCAAACATATAACTTTGATACCAAAAGATGATCAAGATAATAGGCTTGAAAGTCACAATAATGTTTGCACAATAAGAGTCATATTAATCTTTTTTAAAATCATTGCTCTCTGTATATATTGACACTTGTTATCATTGTACATGTACAATGTGTGAATATTGAACTTTATTTGAAAATATATCTCAACTCTAAGTAGAGGAAATTATTTTATAACATTTTCAACATATTTGTAGGAGTCTCAGGTACATTGACAACTGACTTGAATATTAGTGATGCATGTATTTCTTTGAATGGTGTTTAGTGGGTACTTAATAAATATCATTAAGTATTTAAAAAAAGAAGTGATTTCAATGGTATATCTTGAGTGTTTGATGAAATATATAGTATTGTTTATTATTTTATTTTATTTCTATAATCATTATTCAACCATACGCCTATACGAGATACTAGTAAAGCTAGTAAAGGGAGTGAACCAATGTTATTAGTACAGATATGATACTATTCAAGGAGACGTCTCCTGAGTTTCCGCGACGCCTCACGAGTCACAGGGAAATAGAACATGTTTATATACATGAATGATTACTGTCACAGAAATGTCTCCATGACAGAAAAACTTATGAGAGACGTCTCCAAGAGTCAGAGTCAGGGAGACGTCTCCGCGAAGTGAGATATCACCTCAAGAGTAAAAAGGGAAAGGAAAACAAGAGGGTAAGAGACAAAACGAGAACTTGAGTGAAGAAGAAGAAAAAAAAAGGGAACTTGAGAAAAAAGAGACAAAGAGGCAAAGAGACAGCAAATGACATGGGTTCTCGTTTATGCATGAGTACCTGGAGTCTCGGAGAGGTCGCCGCGATGTCTCTTGATTCTGCAAGAAATCGCGAGAAAAATAAAACCACTTTCAAACATGTCCAATCTCTTAGTAGACTTCTTTAATACGCGAGTAAGTCTCTGTGACGTCTTTGCGGGGTTGCCACGACGTCCCTTAAGTATCCACGACGTCGCAGAGACGTTGTCGGAGCTTGCTAATGATTAAAAAATTGAACGGGCTAATAATTTTTATTTGCTGGCGTCTTAAAGAAGTCTACTAAAAGATTGAACATGTTTGACTTTTGTTCCATTTTCCCTCGACGCCCTGAAGTCTCGGGAGACGTCACCATGACGTCTCCACGACTCAAGAGACTTATAATTGCGAACCCCTCTCATTGCCATTGAGATAGGTCTTTTGACAAGTGAGATTGATTTTCATTGAAACTTTGTGTGACAAAACCCCCCAAAACTATGAAACCAAAGATTTATAAAAAGTTGGTTTCATACCCTAAAAACGAAAAACTTGGAAAAAATGGATTTTGTACCTATCACCTTCAAAGGACCCTAACTCTGTGACCCATTACAGATTGGACGTAAGCAATGTCTCAAATTAAAGCTGATAAGTTACTTAATATTTTAGTAAACAAATCACAAAAATAAACTATATACTTTTGAAATGACCGACCTTTGAACTTCGATTACCTTTTTTTAGGAACACACTGTATAGACAGGGTAGAGTTCAAGTATAGAAAAGAATGAAAGAGCAGAATATATTCACAACTGAAGACATACATGTATTATTGAACAATGTAAAACTATGTAATATTATTGGTTGCAATGAAAAAACATTGCATTAAGGGCCTGTCCCACTGGAGGCAATCATGTTGCGACAACTGGCGATCTTGCTGTTGTGAGTGCGGTAGCAAGTTGTTATAGTACATAAGTGGTTTTTAGGTGTATAATCGCCTTTTTAAAGCTGAACTCCTTACAATTATGAAATTATCAGGTTGTTGCCACAACAATCGCCACCTGTAGGACAGGCCCTTACAGCTATGCTATGGAGGTCCTATTGTGAAAGAGAATAAAGAAAACAAACCAGGTGAAGTAATAGGTGCTGGGATCGATGGGGGGGGGGGGCAGGCAATCAGGAAACCAAAAGGTAGGATACATTACACAGGAACAGGAATAATACAGTGATGAAGAACTTGGAGAAGTGGTAAGAAAATAACAAGTAGGGGATCAAACAAATAAAGAGATAAACCATAAAAAAAACATTAAAAAAAAAACATTTACAGGAAAAGAATCAGGTCTTCTTTCATAAGATAGTGAAATTAAATAGAAACTACAAAATGAATTAGAAAAGACATAAAAAGTGTAATACACAGTAAAAAGAAAAACAAATAATAATATAAAATGAAAGGAAAAAGAATAAAAGAAAAAGAGCTAAAATGATAGATAGAAGGAAAATAAAAAGAAAATCTGTAAGGAGAACTGAAAAGCAATGATTCAATAAAAGATATGAACTGCTAAATGAATTTTAGTCCGTCCCCTCCTCGATGTTCAGTCCACGGGGTTGGATGGTGTGAAGACGTCTCAGCCATAGCTTACATGTATCTCTGCTGGTTCGGACAGTATCGAGACAGGTACATGTACCGAGAAATTCAATGAACATTTTGTATTTATTGGTATATGAACAATTCATTCTCACTTTCACAAGGAAATTAGTCTTATATGTTTAGCAATGCTCCTATCATTATATCTTGCTCAAAAACTTTTGGTAAAAACTATACCTGCCGATTAGAATGGGACAGGCTTACTTTTATCGCCTTGATCTGACTACCCATAACAAGATTAACTTAAAATTTCAACCAAAATCATGCATGAAACAAACATGTATTCTGGTCATGTACATGTATGAAACATTATTGACACAAGTCATATTAAACTGATTCATTTCAATTTATAAGACTTCAAGTAAAGCTTTAAGGACTAAGTCCTGAAAACAAATATAAACAAGGAGAATAAATACTAAAATATCATGACATATGATGTTCTTTCCTCATGAGCCATTAAAATACATGATCAGTGAGCAAATGAAATGATAAACAATGATGGTCTTTTAAGTCACACGGCCTTTTAAAGTACATGTATTTGCTCTTTATATCTGTTTACACATAAGACCCCTAAACCCTCGCTAAATATACACGTAGGACGATAATAATGCGTCATTCCTCAAACCAAAAAAATTCCCCAAATCAATTTCGACATCATTACATTAACCTATACTATAGGCAAGCACCACTTGTTAGATCACGAGTGCTGCACATGTATTGAGACATTTGATTGGTAGAAAATTTCCAGGTACCTGGAAGTTGGATTAATGCCAATTATTATGCACACGCCACACATGAAGTAGTTCATCACTTGTTTTCATGGGTTGGTAGAAGAAAGCTTAGTGCGACTTCGAAAGGCTGATTTAGAAACAACTTTTGAATCATTTCCCCCCGCATCTACATGTAGACATCACCCTGTCTGGTAAGCTTATGATTATAATATTTCTACATTTAATACCATTTATCAGTGTAACACCAGTGGGTGTATACTATGGGGTGATGTTCGATTGAACACCCCTGGTGTTAAATTGAACAAAATTTTTAATTTTTTTTGTGCATCATATCACACAATATAAGTTACGCAGTATAAATGTTTCTCCAAATCTGTAGCTGTCTCCCAATGTCTCTCTTGTCTATACTCCTGTTATAACAAGTATAGACACCTACTTGTAAGACAATTCTCTCAGTCCCAATTTTAAACATGTGTGCATCTAAATCTGTGTCAACGTGTTCAGTATTTGAGAGTTCATTATAAAGAGGTATTGGTCTCAAGCACCTCATTATAATGGGAGTAGACTGTACTCATACCTTGGTGGTGTTTCACAAAGTCATTCGTAAAGTTACATATGACTTGAATATATTCTTTGGTGCTATTCCAATCACAATTATTCAGCACAGTGCATAATCTTCGGACAGACATAAAGCAGCACTATACCAGAAGGAGAAGAAGTAGAAGAACTGATTACCAGTTTTTTCATAAAGTTGTTCATAACTTACGAACGACTTTGTAAAACACTACCCATCTCTTAGAATGCACGTACATGTAGATTGGCATCAGTGCCTGAAGGTGGTGATAATACTTTACGCAGTAACTGAGTCTAGAGATATATATTTTTGTATATACAGTGTACATACAAAAAAGGGGTACATGTACATGTATCTCTCTACATCTACATACTCTACATATCTTTTCTGTATTTGATACACAGCACAGGGACCTGTCTAATTACATGTCTTGATGTGCCTTCGCCATCTTCAAAACAAAAGTGTAACCGATGATCATTCCTATTCCATGCCTGAGGACTAAAGAGAGGATTCTTGTCTGCAGATTCTTGTACTTTTACAGAAATCAAGAACCAAGTGATTCTGGAGGAAACTAAATATCAGTTTCTGTTAGAGATCTGCCTATGTTTCCTGAAAACTAACACATCAATTGAAAGCTTGAGTCAACATACACGTAACTGACCCTTGTAACTACATGTATACTTCTCCTGCATCCATGCATATATTGTGCTACATTCATGTGAGAGCATTTGAACTCCCGATGGATTCAGGAGGATGACGGTGTCTTCTATGAACTCATGAACAGAGATACTTTAGTTTTGGATGTCTTTCAAGCTTCAACTAATTTGCATATTGTAATATTTCCTATACAACTGTACATCTATGTTTTAACTCATTTTTCATGGACGTAAAATAATGAATACATGACTTTGTATATGTGTACTGTGCATTGCTTACAATGAGTAAGTTAAAACAAAAAACTTGAGAATGTTTTATTATTAGATTCAATGATAATTATAACACTAGTTCAGACAATCACTTCTCCTTTTACGAAAATTTCATCAATATTCAATTTTTATGTACAACCCTCTCAACTGAGGATCTTTTGATACAGGTTTACCTTGAGTTAAAGCTCAGCCCAATTTGAACTACACTAGACTACATGTAAAGTTGATACAAAAATTCTATAATCATTTTTAGAAAGAGAAGCTGCATTCAACTGCAATATGTTTAAAGCATTGATTCTTCCATCAAAATGTGAATATACAAGAATTGTCATTTCAATTTTGCTGTTACTTTTGTATGTATGGCCATCTATACAACTATCTGTAACAGAAGGGCAAGATGCTGAACTGACTTTCCCATATCCATGTAACAGTACAGAAGTCACCTTACAGCATGCAAATAGAGCCCCATTTTATCACTTAACATCCCCTGAAAACCAGGGACAAAGATTGAGAGTAGAAAATGGAATCCGTAATGGAAACTGTTTTCTTGACCTTACGATAGGTAGTGTTATAAGAAGTGATAAAGGGACGTACGTATCCATTGTATACAAAGATGGAGAAATACTAATTGATGAGATACATAGGATTTGGTTGGGCATAGAATATCCCCCTGGTAAGGCATCATGTGTTGAGGTTGAAGGCGGAGGCATGGGCGGAGACTGGGTATCAATAGAATGTACAGCTGAAGTAGGGAGTCTATCAGGGAAGATTGAGTGCTTTCAAAATGGTGAATTGATGCCTTACGTAACCGACCCTGTTGAGACACAGAATATGTTGATGCAATCCATTATTATAAGAAAACTGCAGCCAGTATTCTGCTGTTCATGTACTTTGACTGAAAAGAAAGGTAGGTGCGAATGTAATGATTCTTCACTCTACATAACAGATGACAGCACCAAAGACCCTTGTCCTATTACCACAACAAGTATCGGTACAGTGCCAATTATTTATAACAGCACAGAACTGACAACTGACATTCCCACAAAGATAAACAAAGGCAATAACAAATTAAGGATTGCCAATTACATTCTTGTGACCATTATTGTGGCATTTTTATCAGTGGTCATAATATCAAATGTATATTTTAAATGGAAAATAAAGACCAGATCTAATCAAAATAACAAAGGTCATCCCCAAAATAGCTTATCATTATTAGAAAAAATAAGCAGCGAAAGGAGGATGGAGTGAATATAGTATAGCAATATTCAATGTTATTGAGTGCAAGGGTTACGAATATTACATGAGCGTGCAAGTTGAACCTTGATCTATTCAACGACCCGACAGCGGAGTTGAATAGATCAAGGTTCAACTTGCACCGAATGTAATATTCGAACCCTTGCACGAAATAAAACATTGAATATTGCTTTTATACAACACTCGATGTCTACCAGTACTAGATTCTAAAGGTTAAGATCTAATTTAGCCTACTAGGCTTGCCTAGACCCTCTGTCTAACGTTAGATCTAGATCTAGATCTAGCCAGGCAAAAGAATCTAAGTTCAAACGGAAAATTGACTGTTCGATTTAAGTTAGATCTAATCATCACTCACCAGATATCAAATGAATATGCGTTGTCCAACCTTAATTAATCATGTTAATTAATCCTCGCAGTCCAACACTAAAAGCATCGGTAAAAATCCAAAAACGATAAACTTTCAAATCAACACTTGTCCCCGTCTAACAGCTGAACATATTAGGGATCGTGTTCCGTGTATTGTGTGGAATTTAACTGCAGTGCACTGAACTAACTGCATGCACTGCACTGCGTTGCCCTAGGCCCTACGCGCACAAAATAGGTTTAGTACACGCAGCTATGCAGCGCATTCGCGCATGTATGTGTATGTAATTTCAGTGTGTAGATCTACGTGTCATCGATCTTTTGCAAGCCGTTGAATAGATTCTTGGATATTGCACGGGCTACATCATCACTGTTCAATAGCTCATTCCGCTGAATGTCATGTGACATACATTCATCCAATCAGCTGTCAACAATCTTTGTGTGTATTGTATAAAGAAGATTATCTTACAATCTAGAATCTAGAAAAGGATTATTTTTAAATTCATGTTTATTACAATATAAAGGGGTTAATTTAAATTTGTTAATATTTTCACAGAAAAGTGTTGGTTAAAGAAAAGATGCTAAATTGCACAAAGTGCTTTCTTTGTTTGTTTGTTGGGGGAGGG
Organism: Paracentrotus lividus; assembly: GCA_940671915.1. Lineage (NCBI taxonomy): Eukaryota > Metazoa > Echinodermata > Echinoidea > Camarodonta > Echinidae > Paracentrotus > Paracentrotus lividus. Next base: position 17,751,080 of record CALNVZ010003430.1, on the reverse strand, counting down.
GGGGGGGGTTCTCATAATAACCAGGAAGTCATTTTCCTAAAGAAAAAGGTCAAATCATAAAGTAACCAATCTGTAGATCCTTCAAAATATTGCTCAATGTAACCAGATTTTATCAAACAATACACATATCCCCACTTATTCAGGATCAAGAGCTTGATGACTCTTCTGTACGAGTTCAAATTTTTATGACTTGGATGAAAAGTTAAAGTTTGACCCCTTATTCTATAAACTGTAATTATAAAAATAATAATAAATACAGCATTTTTAAATTCGCCGTCGATCTAGTTAAAACTACATCCATTGCTCATTCTCTGCCTCCATAAGTAAACCCATTTCTTTTCTAATTTCTACATATCTCTTCCAAATATTTATGGTCGTATTCAAACAAATGTGGACATAAGGGTGAAAATTAAAACCTGCAAGAAATCATAAGGCTTCAATATTTTGGGAAACTAGATATTTTAGATTATATTTTTCCGGTTACAATCATGTAAAAAATGTATATACATGTAATACAGTGATTTCAGTACAAGTGTAATTTGAAGTTACAAAATGTTTGTTTTTGCAGTAAAACACTAAAATGATATTTCATATATCATAATAACTTATCTGTATTTAAAGAGCATTTTGTTGACAAAATAGTATTGTATTCAACTCCTGAATAGCATCACATATTCTCAGAAGTCGTTTTCAAAGTATGTAAGGGTAATTTAAAGTTTTCAAAAATGGTTGTCTTGTTACTCACATTTTAAACATGAATAGTTTTCTAGAGCTGTGTTTTTCAAAATTTGAGTCATCCCAATCCAGAAGCAAACACTGTTTCCTAATATGGGGGTATTATATGAGTTTTACTCCTGCGCTCTGGCAACGGGCAAAAGCTGATATTTTTCAATTAATCTAACATTAGCACATTCCCATCTTCAAAAATTATCTTTCTGTCTGTCACTTTCTCTCTCTTGAGACTTTGCCAATCTTATTAACCAAAGTTCAGCAGAGGTACATGTACATGAAACCCTACATGTACATCCTCTCCCCTTATCAGCAGCCCCTTCTTCATTTTTTTTTGGGGGGGGTCAATAATCAATGGACATTAACCCCCCCCCCCCAACACACACACACACACACACACACACACACACACACAATCCTGGTACATTTGTAAATATGGCATGTTTAGAAAGATCTTGTGTTTTTGTATATCTTGTTCTGTGATAAAAGATTTTTTTAGTATACAAGTACATGTACAGTCTGTGTCAAAAAAAATGGTACAGTTGGGGAAAAAATAAATTTGGTATGAAATCTTTTCAAAGGTTATATATATATGGAATCAGATTAAAGCCAATATATTTTTCTTGCTGATACAATTTATTTCAAATAATTTGCTTTTGTAGAACAAAAGTTATGCTAACTTTTGTGCGAAGACAAGAGATTTAACTCTGCACAAATCTATTGTTCTTTTAGGTCAATTTCGACGGCTTATGTTCGAAACCTACACAAAGGCATGGCAAGGCGTGTGCAAAATGGATTTTTAATTATTGCAGAAAACTAATCATATCTCAAGATCTACTGCACCAAATGAGATGAAAAAAATTGCAGAACAAAGCTCATTTTCCCTGCTTTATGAAAATTCTAAGCATTATAAAGTGGTTACTAATCTTCATACCATAAAAAAAATTTTCCCAACTGTGCCATTTTATTTGACACAGACTGTATATATACATGTACATGTAGGTCATGTTCTTGTATGACGAAGTTGTAGTAATGTTGAAATTTTGAAGTTTAAAGATAATTTAATACCCCCAATGAAGTATGCACACCCGTAATTTGGTCTACAAGCTTTGTTACTTGGGTTGTTGAGATACATTGCATTTTTTGCACCTGTCGTGCCACTCACGTTTTGGATTTTGTGTCACTCACAACAAGTAGGGTGGACTATTTTCTACAGAGAGGGAATGATTGATAAGGACTATGAATACTAGAGAGGTACACTATTTATGTACAAACTACTCAATACTAAAATCATTTTAGCTCCTTAGGTAATACTTTAACTAAAAAAGATACACATGAAGTAGAACTTGTAACTGATTTTGGTGATACTAATGACGTATTGAATGCATCGATCACAATAAAAGAAATTGAAAAAATGATAAGGAACTTGAAGAATGCTAAAGCCTGTGGAAAAGATTTGATACGAAATGAATTTTTGAAAAACTGTCCACTTAGCATGCTTAAAGTTTTAGTAAAATTGTTCAATACTGTACTGGATAGTGGATTTGTTCCCACTGAATGGTGTATTGGAATGATTGTCCCTATTTATAAAAATAAGGGTCAAGATACCAACCCAGATAATTATAGGGGAATCACACTGTTAAGTTGTTTGGGTAAGCTTTTTACATCTATTCTGAATCAAAGGATTACGCAATTCTTCGAGGCTAAACAAATAATTGGAGAAGAGCAGGCTGGTTTCCGTTCAGGCTATTCAACAACTGATCACGTGTTTGTCTTGAAGTCTATAATTGATTTTTATGTTAAAAAAAAGAAACATCTGTACTGTGCTTTTATTGACTATAAAAAAGCATTGGTCTGATTGATAGAGCAAGTTTATGGCTCAAACTTTTAAAACTTGGTGTTAAAGGCAAAATATTTGATATTGTCAAAAACATTTACAAATATGCTAAATCTTGTGTCACTGTCAAGGGTAAATATTCAGATTTCTTTACATGTAAAGTTGGTGTGCGCCAAGGAGAAAACCTTTCCCCTTTATTATTTGCAGTATACTTAAATGATTTTCAAGAACATCTTAGCAGTTTCTATGGAGGACTAAGTTCTTTGGTAAACGATATCCATGGCTATCTAGATGATAAATAAATAGAAACCTATGCAAGATTACATTGTCTTTTGTATGCAGATGATACTATAATCTTGGCAGAAAGTGCGGAAGAACTCCAAGAAGCATTAAAAGGAGTAGAAAATTATTGTAATACATGGTAGTTGGCTGTAAATACAAGCAAAACAAAAATTGTTATCTTCTCGAAGGGAAAAGTTAGGAAGGTGCCTCGTTTTACTTTTAGTGGTGATGTGATTGATGTTGTTGATGATTTTGTATATCTTGGGATCCGATTTAATTATAATGGTAGTTTCAAATAAGCAATATCAAAGCAAGTGACACAAGCAAGAAAGGCTTTATATAGTATGCTGGTGAAAGCAAAAAGATTACAACTCTCAGTAGATACACAGTGCCATTTATTTGATCAATTGGTATTGCCTATACTGTTATACGGTAGTGAAGTTTGGGGTTATGAGTGCATTAAGCAAATTGAAATTTTTCATAGAAAGTTCTTGAGGACATTGTTGCATGTGAATAAATGTACACCAGACTGCATGGTGTATGGTGAAACGGGACGTGGTCTGTTATTGAATAATGTAAAATGCAGAATGGTTGGATATTGGTTGAGAATAATTAAGGGAAAGCAACATAAGTATTCAAATGTTTTTTTATAACTTGCTTGGTCACATGCACGCTGACAATGAATTATCCTTTACATCACTATGGCTAAAATATATTAAAGATATTTTTCAAAATGCAGGTTTAGGTAATATTTGGTTGTCTCTAGGCAATGGACATAGCAGCCAATGGATTCTAAATGTTTTAAAAACACGTCTTGTAAAATGTTCTTTTAAACAAACTTACAAACAAAATTTAAGTAAGTCAGAAAAAAAACAACATATATTGAAAGTGTTGTATTTGAAGTTTGCTTAATATTTAATCTTTATATTTCATGTTATATTTATATGTTGTTTATTATAATGTACATGTACATTATATTTTGTATTTACTTTGTATTCAGTGAGCTCATTGTTTTTACAAACTGTCATGATTGCATTTATTATGTATGTATATCATTTGTAAATATGTTTCATTGTTTGTACTCTCATACCCTGAGAGGGGGTCGATAGAGTCAATAAATCTTATCTTATCTTATCTTATCTTACTCAAATGCATTATTTACAGATAACCATCGCAATCAATCATGGTTTGTAGAGTATAATATATTGTTAAATTATAACTTGCCTATGTCATAGACATTAATTTTTTGCAATCATTTCATCATTTTGTATCATTTGTTGTTGTTATACAGAATGTATTCACGTTGTTATTATATTTTGTTTTCATATTACGTACATTGTATATGAAATACGGTTCACAAAATAGGACCCCATTGTAAATAAGCCTTTTCGGCTTTCATGGGCTATCCTACATATCTAACACAAAAGATACTCAGAATCATTGATTTTGGAGATAATTCCACTGTAACATATTATTGAATATACAGCTATCGAAGAACGTACATATGTACTCAATAAAAAGAAATGATGATTAACTGATTTGTTACTTCAATCACTTTCTTAAATACAATGTATTTTTTTTCGCTTGTAAATTACATTATTGTACTTTGTGTAATTATTGTCAACTCTGGATATACATTACTGATAATATACTGTACACATATAGCTCTCATGTCAATAAATTGAATTAGAATGATTGTAATCCATGTGTGATCTAGAAAGATCACATTAATTTTATAAATATCATGTTTTCATATTTATGGTGCATTATTACATGAACGTATTATTACATACATGTAAATGTATGTATTACTTTTCAAGTTTATGTTAGATTTACCTGGGTGATTGAGAACATTCGTAGAATAAATAAAATGTATTACGTTACCACTTTTTTTTTTTCTTTTTTTTTTACAATCTTTCATTTAATTTTGTTTCCATGTTTCCTACCCAGTTTCTATTAATCCCCCTCTTCACCACTTTCTATCTTCTTCTTTTTAAAATTAATTTCACTCTTTTCCCTTGTACACTATATGAACCATCTTCCTTCCTTGTCAATATGTTCCTTTAATCTTTTTCCTGTTTACACCCTCTTCTCTTTCCAAGTACTATGCTTTGATCTAAATAATATAATACATTTTGAAATAATGTGTTTTTACCTTGTACATCGTCGTATACTCCATGTAATTCAGTTATTTTAATGCAATGTGTTTTAATCAAATAAATACCATATGAGAGCAAAGCATATGACCAACAGTACTGTAGTCTCAAGAATATGCATATTTAATTACATAGTACATTTGTGTGCTGTTTTGTTTTGCTGAATAAATAAATTTCATGAAAAATACAACATAATTTCATTGTTGTCATTACTGTTCTCCAACTGTTTCATAATTACACTTTAAAGCCAAATTGTTGTTGTGGTCATGAGACTGAATTATGGAATAAACTATCTCAAAGTCATTTGGAAAAGTTGATAATAATTTACCTGAGAGTAGTTGTGTGATGTGTGGTCTTGGAATCAACAAAATGAAAAGAAATTTACTCTATTTCGCAAAAAAACACATGTGCTACACATAAAAATGCATGTATGGGACTACACACAATGTTTGGCCCAAACATTTCAACAGTTTTTTTGTCATTACATGACTACGAGAGCGTTTCAAGAACAATCCTTGCGAGTGGACCTTTTTACCATCATGCTCTTCCTGAAACAGATGAAAATAATTTGAAAGCTCATACATTTATTTATTTCTCACTACACTAGATTCTCTTCAAGAGTTGAAATCCCCAGCACCATTGCATGATACATGATAATAAACGATAAAACATTTTGGAAGAAAATTGTACTTATCAATCTATACAATCGTAATAATTCATTTTCTCTTCAATGCTTGCAGTAAATGCTTGTTAAACAATAGTACAGCTTGTATTGTGTCTGTGGAATAATTTCCAGTCATTCAACCCAAGCAAGACTTTTTCCACATCATTTTGAAAATTAAAAAAGAAAATCTACTTTTTTTCATTACAAATTAATGTGCCATGTTCAGAGTTAAGAGTTGAAATATCCAGCACCATTGCATGTCATACATGAAACCCAGTAATCTTTTTTGGAAGAAAATTGAATGAAAAACAAATATGCCACATGTATACATGTATGTATGTACATGTAGGTAAGCTAGGGGGATTCCTCATCCTGCATTGAGCAGAGGTCATGTGAAATATTCTAGGCTACGACCCGAGGTCAATCAAAAGTTGGGGTAATGCCAAATTCATTTTGTTGCTGGCATCCTATGTTGATATTGTCATCTGCACATGTACAATGTAGAGTTACATGTAGACATTTATCTTCATACACACATGATGCAGGGGAAATTGAGGGCTTGTTTAAATGGCAAATTGCCATTTGGTCTAAACCCACTTTGAATAATGCCTGTTTGGTCTAATCCCACATGGTCTAATTCCTTTTCATCTGTAATCAATTCCACTAATTGCGCTCTGGTCTAATCAGTACTTTGCCTATTTACTACTTCGTCTTATTCCCATTTTGTCTAATGACTATTTTGTCTAATGTCCACTTGGTCTAACACCATTTAGTAAATTCCTATAACAAACTGGTTGTAGACCATATATTCATTTGGGAATTAGACGAAAATGCAATTACCTAGACCATTTGGCTATTAGGTGAATTGGCAATTGGACCAAGTGGTCATTAGACCAAGTATGTGATATTAGACCAAGGGGAAATTTGACCAAAGTGTTAGTAGACCGAATGGGTTTAGCCAACTTGGTATTAGACAATCAGAGAATTGGGCCAACTGCTGTTAGACCAAGTGGATATAAACCTTTTAAATGCTTCTCAAAGGAAATTGATTGATACAAATACAATGTATGCCACAGACACATGTAGGTCAGCGAGTGGGTTTTCCCCATCAGCACAAAGCAGAAAAGGCTGCAAATCACTATCACGTGATGAGATATCATAAGGTACACTCCACAGGCACTCATACAAGACTATCTATTGTATGGTATTGTATGGATGATTATTCCTGATTCCTTCCACCAACAAAAGATCTTTGTATTATGTCTATTCATATGCCATTGTCATACATGAGTTCCTTTGAAAAGCAATAACAACATAAATGCAAATAGAAGGGCTATATGGCAAAACAGAAAGAGACAGAATGAGAAATAGTCTATGCTCATGAATATCCTGATATTCAACGCAGGATTCAAACTAGTCACTCCAATCGATTAATTGACACATGCATTGGCGGCGATCCCGGGGGGACGGGGGGGACGTGTCCCCCCCTCGATTTTTTCTCGGGGAGATCGTCCCCCCCTCGATTTTTAAAGCTTAAGATATTTTTATGTAGTGATTAGCTTTTAAAGCTAATAAAGAGATAAAATGTATGTCAAATACAATGCTAAATGTTTTTATAAGGCAAAATTTTCGGATCGCAAACATTTTCATTAGTTTCTGCATAATGTGCGGAGTATGCAAATTTTTAGTGTATTATTTTTTCACTTTCGGCTTTCCGTCCCCCCCAGTCGTGACATGAAATCGCCGCGCTTGGACACATGTAATTTAAGTTACCATTGATATAATCTTGCTTGTGTTTGTCACAAATCCTTTTCAACTGAAGGTCAAACAATGGGGGTCATCCCGATAGTCCGCCCGTCCGATAGTCCGCGGGTCCGATAGTCCACGGGTCCATTAGTCCGCGGGTCTGATAGTCCGAGGGGGCGGGTTGATATTTGTTATTCTGAAGGTTTATTCTGAAAATGGTTAAGGTTCCTTATTCCGAAGGTCCGTTATTACGAAAATGAGATAAGGTTCGTTAGTCTGAAACTGAAATAATCAGTGGCGAAGCCGGGAAAATCGAAAGGGCAACTAAATAATTGATTCCGCAATTATATCCGCCCCGTCTTTATTTCATAAAGAAATTATGTCGAAAAAAGTATCAATGACGAGTTCTTCCAATGAAGAATAAGTTTCGCTGATAATGTTTTTAAATAATTTCTTTCACAAATTAATACGGAATAGATACAATTGCGGAATTAATTATTTAGTTATGGCGTGAGAACGGCCCGATTTAAGTAGCGAAACTTATTCTTTTTCGGAAGAGGTCGCCGTCGGTAACGTTGGGAGGTATTCTTCATTAAATAAAGACGGAACGAAAACAATTGCGGAATAAATTATTCAGTTATGACTGTTAAACGGCCCGATTTTAAAAGCGAAACTAATTCTTTATCAGTAGAAGTCGCAGTTGATAATTTTGTGAAATAAATTCTCAGAAAATAAAAAAAATTTAACAGCAGATGCTGTTAAATAATGACACCCCTCCACCCCCCCAAAAAAATCCCCCTTATCTGGAGGTTATTCATGGGTGACCAAAACACAGTCCCCAACATTCTTAATCCATTCGCTCAGGCAGAAATAGCTCAATTTTCGGAATAACAAACCTTTTTCTATTTTCGGAATAACCAACTTTTTCTATTTTCGGAATAATGAACCTTATTCTATTTTCGGAATAACGAACCCTTTTCTATTTTCGGAATAAGAACCTTATTCTATTTTCGGAATAACAAACCTCTTTCTATTTTCGGAATAACGAACACCGCCCCCCCCCCCCCCCCGGCGGACTATCGGACCCGCTGACAAACAGACCCGCGGACTATCGGACCCGCGGACTATCAGGCTGTAGCCCAAACAAAGATATATATCATACTAAGGTATAATATTACAAGTTTTGTTGTCAGTTCATGCAATAATAAGTGACATAAGCGCTCAAAAAAAGGGATGTCCTCTATTATGTCATCCCACATATATATGTGTTCACAGTTTCTGAGTAGGGAAAACCAAGCACACAGCACACATACAGTATTCAAAGGGTTAAGTTTGCATTGATAAAGAATAATTTATAGCGTCCAGACTGTCACGACATGACAGATATGTACAAATAATCATAATTAATATGGAAAAGAAAAACAGAATGAAAATACTTACTTCTTGACAAACTTCTGAATTTCTTCCTTGGTAGGAGTTGGTCTTCCTTCATGATGGTTAGAGATGAATGATTCAACAGTTGAGATTTCCTCTGACCAATCTGCCACACTCACTGATGCAAGTCTGAAATGGATTGAATAAGAAACAAAAGGAAATTCTTCATTCAAATTAATGAAATTCAATAAACTTAATAAATAAATTAATTTACATTAACAATTCAAATCTGAAATTATTTTTCATTATAAACTCTATCCTAGATCTTTGTCAAATGATTGGATGAGAGCGGTACCTTCATAATATTGATATTAAATGCACTCCTTACATAGTGCATAATGAACAGTTATATACGGCCACCAAAGGGGGTGGTTGGAACTATAGTCCTCGAACTGACGAGAAAAATGCGACTATAGGGACAATAGTTTCACGAATACCTCTGAAGGCCGTATGTAACTGGTATATATCCGTCATTGGAAATAAAAGATTCTAGAAATCTAACGTTAGATATCTACTCTAGATAGGGTCTACATCTAGACTATAGGCCTACCTACATGTAGATCTAGATATAGACTAAATTTTGAAGAAAATAATAGACCTTCTAAATGGGAGTTTACTCACTTGATCTTTGGCTTTTTGGGTCTCTCCTTTTGGAAAATTGGGGGTCTCTGCTCAAGTTCAATCACAATCATGTAATCAACACAGTTGTTCTGGGTACAAAACTGATCCAATGCTGACAAAGCGTAGACTCCTACTTAATTTTGGTGTTCTTGCTGTCACCATTGCCAATGAACTCCTGAATGAAATCATCGTCGACGAGACGATACCTCGGCTCGCTATCAATGTATCATCAGCTATTCTAAGCTCTACATTATTTGCCGTCTTGTCTAACTACTTAACACATTACTTGTAAAAATGATCGCTAATCAATGTCACTGCACTGCCATAATCCTAAAGGGACGCACTCATAAAATATTCCTCCAAAATTACAACATTCCAATCCGGCAAACAGACAGAAATCCCATCTACTATATACTACGCGAGATCAAAATGTAAACAAAATCTGATGAGTCATGAGCGTCACGTACGTACGTACGCGCACCGCCGTCACAACAAACCTTACATCACGCATAGAGGTGGATACCTTTATGACGTCACGACACGCCACGCACACGACACAGTCATGTTCGGGGCTACGGAGCTGCCGGGGGCTGGGGGGGGCGGCCGGGTTTCGGTTCAATCCCCACCTTTTTCAGCAACGTAAACGTGTACGAAAAGAAAGTCTTTGCTCTCAGCTAGCTTTGATCACTCGATAGGCCACTATCACTTGATTGAGCCGGGAACGTTCCCAAGTACTATTCCCAGCTCAAGGGAATATTCCCGGCTTGTGACATCAGATGTCAGGATTCATGGCATTTTTGCACAATTCGTGACATTGGTTGGAACTACCTTTTGTCACATGACGGGGTTTAGACCAATCACCTATTCAGATTCTTTTTCTTGACGGATATAATGCAGAACATTGTATGATTTAATTGTTTTAGTCTATCACACAATTTTTCAATAGCAGAGTGTAGTTTACAGCCCCCCCCCCCCCCCCCCCCCCGGCCATATGATCTCCCAAAATACCCTGGCCTAGTTAGGGTTAATTCACCTTAAAGGGATGCAGTAACATTGGGGAGAATTCAAATCGTAATTTACTGAAACATCTCATTTTGCCAACATGATTATAAACATATAGGTTAGTATGGAGTTCCTTGAAATTTACAAGCCGATTGCTTGCTTTACTATCCAGATATCTACAATTTTATATCCTGATTTTCAAAACTGCTCCCAGACGTTTGTGACACAATATCCTTCCACGCCGCTCAAAACGTACATATAGAGTGTGTTTTGGGTTACGATGCCACTGATGCTCTTGAAATAACGGCGGTGATTTGATCGCGCAAAGCCGTAGTCCTAGCTTTGTTTGTTTTCACTGTTTTAAGGTACTAAATGACTACCATTTGCTCTGAAATTCTTAGTAGTTTGTTTTTACAGTCAGAGCAATAGAATTTTACTAATTATAGTCCCTCTTGGACTTGTTTTGGGAAATTACTGAATCCCTTTAAACTAAATATGGCATCCTTGGTTATCCAAAAGGAGGAAAGATGGATCATTCAGTATATATCCACTTGCTCTAATATCAGTCAGAGCAAGCGTTTCATACCGGATACTCTTATTGTCTCATACATGTACCACTTGGGTTACACCCATTTTTTCTACTAACAATTAGTTCTAATTTCCCTTTGGTCTAATACATACTTGGTCTAATTCTCACGCGGTCTAATGACCACTTGGTCTTTTAGCCAAATGGTCTAATTTGAATTTTCGTCTAACTCCCAAATGAATATTTAGGCTATTACCTTTTCGTTGCAGGAATTAACCAAGAGGTGTTAGACCAAGTGGACATTAGACGAAATCGACATAAGACCAAATGGGACTTAACCCTATTCTGACTGGGCTTTTCAAGAGGAGATTTTGACTGGGGGGGGGGGGGGTCAATTTGACCCTCCCTGAGATCTCGGCCTTGGATGGTACGATCGCCGCGAAATTTTGCACGAACGGCGCTGCACATGTAGAGGGTGTCGCTGATATGTTTTTTTTGACAAAAAATTTGATGTATTTAATTTATGCTAATTTATGCATACTCATGTATGCAAATTACATGTAGATGCTTTTTTATGAAAATCGTTAATATTTCATTAATAAATATAGTTATGGAGCCCAAATCTTTTCTAAAAGTTGCTAAAGTAGCAAAGACAACAGAATTGAATTGACAAATTCAGAAATTTCAAATTAATTCTTTTGTATTCTATTGTTTTATGAATTTCTTATGTATTCTATTGTTTTTATTTCTTATGTATTTCTTTGTTTTTGTAATTTTTTATGCTTGAGAAATGTATTTTGATCAAAATAAAGACAAATTTAATCAATCAAAAGGCTCAGAAGGCACAATTATCAGTGTTATAAAGCAATTTAGGAAAACCAGTATTTTGTACACAAACGCAAGCAAAATGACGATTTTCGTTCAAATTTGGCCTGACATGCGATTACATAATGTTGCGTAACGCGACAACGGAGTGTCTGATTTTTTTCGAACTTGGTGTCAAAAGTTGCAGGACACTTGAAAGAAAAAAGTCATAAAGCGCCGAGTTGCGATTCACAGCGGTTGCGGATTTCGTACAGGGGGGGGTCAATTTGACCCCCCCCCCCCTATTCAGACAATCCGCGACTGTCTGAATAGGGTTAAACAAAGTGGTAATTAGACTAAAAGGTGATTGGATGAACTGGCGGTAGAAAATGGATAGACCATGTGGGTTGAGACCAAATGGGCAGTAGTGAAATTGGGTTTAGACCAAATAGCAATTTACCAATCACTCGATCTGGAAATTTAAAAAATCTACCTTTCAGATAGGTCAGAGCCCGAGCAGCTAAGCTGATCACTGCTCTTAGAACCATTGCTTTGCCTCCCTCTGGAAACTGATGAAGTGTCAATCAGATTGGTATCTTCATCTGGAGCTAGAGTGAATGGGGTAAAATCAATTCATATAATTCTGAGCTTGGGTAATAATGAAAAACCAATGAAAACTCACACTGAATGATATTTAAGACAGCAAATGAATTGAATGTGTCCAATGATTTTAATAGAAAAAGTGTAACAGCTATTAGAGAGAGAATTATCACTTTATTGCAAGACTAAAATTTGAACAAAGGAACATGATTTCAAGTATAACAACAGATTATACCCAGGGTGGTGTTCCACCAAGTCATTCGTAAAGTTAAGAATAACTTTGTGAACGACTGAAATAGGATTGGTCGAGAACGTCTCACGTGACTAAATTAGTTTCACAGGATTCATGACGTCAATCTCGGAATAGTTTTTGCCCGGGCTAAATTCTGACGTCATTATTTAAGAAAACTGGATATTTAGCTATCAATATTCAATAATGAGACTGAGCACATTGATATCGATCGTAAACATCAACAACAATGGCTGCCTCCATTGCACGAGCGGAGAAAGTGATGAGAAGAAATTTAATCTCGTTGAAGACGGGGATTTAGTTTTAGAGGATATTATTTGCTTGGACAGATTCAGAAAATACAAAGGAACAGATCAAATAAGGGTAAGCAATTTTCAAGTAATACTGCACCATTGATTATCAAAGTTAATTACGCGACTTCAAGTTCATCTTATTGACGGTTGCATCGTTGGCGTTGCCGTTGCGTTTTCTTGTGTGTTGACTAGACCTTTCTAGGCCTTGGCCAGGGCTAAGGTGCGGGCAGCAAGCACAAAATGAGCAAATGCGGCATTGCCTTGCCAAGTTGACTTTTTAAAATCAATTTTTGTGTGCATTTTCTCCCTTGTAGTAGGATATAAATCAAATATGCCAGGCACTCTTTTCGAATTTCCAGCTAAAATTATGGATTCCTCAGTGACAGAAATGGCACTATTTTTTTCATGGCTGTGCCCCTCAAAAAATAGTGCCATTCCTGCCACCTTGGAATCCATAATATTTTCACTGGAAATCCTCAATGCATGGTATACTTGATTACTATACTATCAATCATCTAACAATAGAACTGATCACCAGTCGTATGAAAGTTGTTTGTAAATTACAATCGACTCGGTGAAACACCACCTAGGTCAGGCAATAGGGGCTAAAATTGACCCATCATTTTTACAGAAGTCAAGAAGAGGTTAAGAAGTATCAAAACAGGTTTCATTCACTGTACCTTTCAACAGGTCTGATAGAGATGACCCTTCAGTGTTTGTAGAGTCTATTCTTTGATGTGGTAAATGTCTTGATGATGATGTTGATGAAGGTGCTGATGATTTTGATGTTGTTGATGCTTTGGTAGGCCTGTAACTGGTTTCCTTTTTTGTCTCCACTTCATGCATGATGACTGGGGAGTAGTCAGTGGATGCACTACGCTGAGGAGACCACTGGGCAGACCGGTTACTTAGCAAACCTATGGGTGTTAACAGCATGAATATCATGGGTTGAAGATGATTTGAAATTCACCAAATACATAGAGCATGGAAACAATGCATTTAAGCTAATCTTTGGTGCTGATAGGGCAACACAACCCAAATATATATACAATATCCTAAATACATATTGTACTTGTTCCCAAAAGCATTTTGCCTCATCAAAATGACGCTTTGTTTTATTATTATATTTAAAGTCATAAGTTATTTTGAGCATTTAATCATATCCGAACCCCATGCCAAATCTGAGAAGAACTTGTGCTGCTTTGCCTATGACCTTTAAGCTACAGCAGCTCAAACTATAGCTCATGTGTTTAACAATTTTTAAGTAACAATCAAAAGGGAACTTTTAAAATTCAAAATGCGTATACATTTTATTATCAAAATCACTCACCTTGCCTCAGGGGGCTTGGAGGAGTATGGATGGAGGTCGGGTCGTATCCATGTAGAGGTTTGTAACCCGTGTCAGCCTGATTGAAGGTCATTGCACTTTTGTTCTCACCACTCAGCTTGCTTGCAATCTGCTGTAAACCATCTTTCACCGACTCCCCTAGAGATTCGATGGTGACAGGTTCTGTAGATTTAATTTTCGAAAACATAAAATCTTTAGCTTTAATGTATTTCTTTAATATATTTCTCAAAAACTAAACACATACCACGCGGTTAAGAATTGACCATTCAGCCCTCAAATTGCCCTGTAGTTCAATACTAAAAACGTCTGGAACTGGCCAACTGATTTTCGCTAATCATAGGAATGAGAATTGATCAATACATGAAATATTGAACTGACTGAGGTATCCCAAGCACAGGAAAGAAGAAGGATGAACTATAAGCAGAGATGCCTACTCTCCAATTCAAAAATCTTGAAATGGCAAAAACATCCTGAAAAAAACTTTGGGCACAAAAGCTAATAAAAAGCAATGAAAATGCAGAAATCTGGAGCAAAATTTTTTCCGAATTCAGGGAATTTCCTGAAAAGTGGCATCTCTGTAGAAGACCTACCAAAGAGAACCCAGGGCAGTACAGTGTGCTGGGACTCTATGACCAGCAGCTAGAGCAAGCAGTGCGGTCTCCCCTTGAAGTCTCAACCGTGTGCGATAAATATACAGCGAGCTGATATTGTCACAAATGTTTTTGACCCATCTCTAAAAACTTACAGGGCTAGAGTAACTGTCACGACTGAAACGCATTATGGTCCATAATTGTAAAATGCAATTTTCATCTTTAGTTCTTTTTCAACAGAAGTTACCTGCATATCTACATGTAACAACATCAAAACCTCCACACATAACTTTCTTCTCGCTACAAATAATAATAATAATAATAATCAGTTCTTTTATAGCGCATACTACCACATTGCTAAAAGCATGTCCCTATGCGCTTACAACAAGAAAGGAAAAGAAAAACAAGTAAAGAGAACTACAAATGCACTTAGAGCACAAAAATACAAATGTAGTGTTGGGCACTGAGTTCAAATACAAATTAAGTATTACGCATTGAAAAGATGTCTTATAAGAGAATTAAAGCCTTAAACTTCTCTAAATAATCAATTGTTCTCAAAGAGTAATAGGGAGAGCATTCCATGCTAGTGCCTTACTCTGTGATGCCACCGGAGTATTTCCAAATCCTTCCATTTTCTTTGTAGTGCCCCCTCTTGATTGCGACTTGCCATGTGCCATGTGACCCTGTGACCATGAATGACTTGATGCTGGTCTGCTTGATGTGACCTCTGTGTCAAAGAGCCTCTCACTTAACGCCTGTACAACAAATAGAATATCAATTATAGGAACAACATTGACTGCCTCCTACAAGATTTATTATGGTTAGCTTTTCATGTAACACTATGTCTACTGAATAATGAAAAAAAAAATCATAGGGAGGAAACTTGAAACGAAGACATCACTGCTGGAATGTAAAAACCTTGTATCTTCAAAAAGTCATACGATCGTGAGAGAGAAAAAACATGGCAGCAAACACACTATAACCTATGGGATTAATGCTTTATCGTGAGGAGTAAGAGTGCTGAGATTTGGGCAGGACATCAATAGTCTGATTACCTGGAGTTTCACCAAAATTTGAGATACAACGTTCTAACAGCCCAGTGACAAAATACACCATGGATATTTATATCACACCCATTTCCAAAGCCATAGATAAACAATAGAGGTAGGAAAATATAATAGGCTTAACAAGTGCTGCCTTTTGATATATATGTATTCGGGAAATAGACTCAGAAATTACATCAACAGAGGTGAAAATGTCATGAAACTTGGCACCTGCCTGAAACTTACCCCCCCCCCCCCCCCCCTCCTTACAACTATCTCACCTTGGCTGCCTTTCTCACAGCGACGTATGGTGCCATACCATGCAGCGGGTCGGGCGGACCACTACATTCTGTTCACAAAAATATAAAAAGACATATATCAGGGTGAAAAAACAAACTTGTTTTTTATGAAAGTGTATAAGACCAAGTGAGTACAGATAATATCCTGATTTATGACTATAATAACCTTCAACCTGCCGAAGTCATCTTAAAGTAGACACACGGAGAAAATACACGATATTTGCTAATTATGGCCAAATTATGTGTTACTGGACAGTTTTTCCTTCGGTTAATACGATTAACATACTGGAAATGACTTGAATCTCTCAGAAAAAATAACTGTGAGTGGTTTTTACTGATATTGATTAATTCCCCCCCAAATAGGCCGCTCGGCGGGCGGAGATGCTCCTGGTTTGTGACGTCATGCCTTGGACAGCTTGCGCTCGAGCAACAACCAGCTGATCTGGGCTTGAGCGCAGCATGATGCATGTGCATTGCATGCATACATGTACACATTGCTCTCACTGTGCACTAGCTATACCTAGCTGCTTAGTGTGTCTCAGATTATTATATGGCTCTTTTATCGCAATTGATTACACCATCGGACAAATCATTCAGGGTAGTATATCCTTAGAATATCGTGTTTTGAGATATTGTTAACGATTCTGATTATTTTGTAGAATTGAACTTGCTGTGATTGATTTTTGAAGAGTTTGCAATCATGGTAAAAGCACGAATTGCCTCGCTCATCTCTCCCCGTCGGGCTGGGAACGGTGCGGCCCGTTGGTTGTTGGTGAAGCGTTTAATAATGATAATTGGATATAATGCTTAAAATTCCACATTAATTAATAGTGACTTCATTCTTAAGAAGACATATTATGTATTCAATTATGTTTATTTTATTTTGAAATGTTTTTGATCTGTAGGCCTATCCCTTCAAATAAGATTTTAAAGCAAAATATAATCATGCCACTGTCATGACTTCCCAAACTAAATATACTTACACGGACTAACTACCACGGTGGCACTAGTTTTACATTTTTTTGTACAAGGTGATCATGTCACATTGCTCCAAAATTCCTTATTTATCAAAATTTAATGGCTAAAGGACCAGAAACATGCTTAAAGTAAAATCAATACATATTGAAGAGACATAATATTTAAGAATCAATTCTGTAAGCATTGATTCGTATGCAATATTATGGTCTACTAATTTAGTATGGCTTAATTCCTGCACACGCAACGGGATAAGGTAGTGTATATCAGTTCGCTAGAAGCGGACGGAATATACAGTCGTCTCTCGTATAAAGACTGCTGCTTTTATCTCGTATCCAAAATCTTCCAAATCCATTGCAACAAGGTCGAATCTACAAAATAATGTTAATTCATTCTAAACAATATCTACGACCATGAAGAAAACAAGAATAACACACGCTGTAATTCCAGCCTAGAAGTTTGGACGAATTATTGTTATAGCTAACGGATGATATTATGTCTGGATCTGCACAATATAATAAAGACTTACAAAACCAAATGAACAAGATTAAGATAACAATATAGGATTACTGGTTATAATTTGTCATGACAACAAAACTAAAAGTGTGATTTGAAGAGTCCACAATAAAAACAACGTCAATTTGTTTGTTTTTTTTTTTTTTCACTCACTATATAGAGTTGAAGATATTTTAATTATATTTTAATATAATGCATGAAAATGAATACACTTTTGGAACGGCTCAATTAACTGAATCTATAGAGGAACAGTCGGATATAGATATATCATTTTTGTCCGGTTTCTCAGAGCCTGGGGCGAAGCATGAGTTGAAAAGAGAAAAAGAAAGTTTTCAAGAGTCATCATGTGCAATGTACCGGTATGCAATATAGCACAGTACAGGATACATGCATACAGTACACAGTACGGGTGCCCACGCTGTGACGTCATAATCTCGACGCCCTTGCGGGGTACCGCTGAAGCCTGAAAATGGGGGTCCTTTTTTGAAAGGTGATAACTCTCGATCTAAAACATATATTGACAAGGGGTTTGGATATTCTGAATCAGTAAAGATTTATCTTTGCAGTGGTATGAGTTTGGTTGCAATTAAGAGCAGTTTTGACTCTCCTGTTTTCTACTTTAAGCATCAAACCACCCATGAAGCCTTTCCGATTTTTGCTCACAATAGCCCCTCAAACATTCCAAGCTATCTTTCAACTTTCTCTTCAAACCACCTGTAAACACCTGTTCTTTAGCACACCACATCAAATTAATTTGTAAATAGTTTGGGTTTTTTTTCAACATGCCTATAAAAAGACATCATTTTGGCAGGTACATGTAGCTCTGAAGGGTAGGCTGCTCTGTTAACATAGCCTCTGAATGCTTAAGGGTTACAAAGCAACTCTTATTACCAGAAATCAATATTACTTCATATCAATTATCATATATCACATCATCATGAAATAAATTTTTTACTTGATTTCATAGTAAAATCTGTTTGAGCATGAGAGAAATTGGTAAGGAATTAGCAAGGAAAACCAATTCCCCAAAAGACCAACACTGTAATTTGGATACCCTGATACAAAAAAAGACATCCTGAAATAAGACTCACTTGCAGATGATTGAATCCCTTGAGCCTTACGTCTCAGACCTTCACAGAAAGCAGGGTGACCTTGCTCAACCACATGAAGCATTATCTTCAGCACCTATTAAGACAAATGAAAATACATAGAAATATAAATATCTTTTAAAGAATGTAACATGGTAAACGTCTTCCACTGGACACTTAGTTTTTACATACACAAATTATCCATCCAGTGCACCCGACCATCAAAACTTTTTCATACTTGTGACAAAAAATATAACACATTATATGTTTCCTGTCTTTTGCTTTTACAGTTTCCTAAAAGCTAAATATAATACATAGTGATTCCTCCTTTATTCCTGTCTTTCCCCCCCCCCCCCACAAAAAAAAAAAAAAAATCTGCTCGGAAAAAATCTGTGATGTTGCCAGAAAAAAATCTCAGCCTCCTCTTTCAATTTTTTCCTTCTGTCATGCTTCTCATTCTTCTTTTTTTTTTTTTTATTCTAATTTATTTTCTGTTTTTCTCTGCTCTCTGGATCCAATGTCTTCTCTTTCAAAGTTTCCCATACTATGAGTTAATTCTACATTCATACATGTACCTTGTACTTGATATGGCATGATTTCTTCTCCAATCTCTCACCAGAGTCAATCAGGCATTGACAATTATTTCCAGATTCGTAGGTTATATCTGGGAAGCAAAAAAAAAAAAAAGAAAAAAAGCAGAACATAATTCAAGTTCAAAGGGAAATAAAAAGAGAATGTAATGCTTTGTGGTAAAGCAGGTGCTTGAAACAGGCTTCAAAACTAAGACACTGCCACTTATACAAATTCACAATACTTGGCAAATGTACATACAATATTTAATAAATGGTATTTTGAATCTGACTAAACCAAGTCTTTCAAAGCAGTTTATTGGCCATAAGTGCGACACAACTCAATACAATACAAATTAAGCTATTTTATTGTTACCCAAATATAACAGTCGGGTGTAATATAATCTAAATAAAGACATGAGAATTACGATACATTCAGTCTGAGTAATCTACACCAGTACAATATTTAGCAATAATAATTAGGGGAATGAAACAAATAAATGGGGTAACTGTACGGTACCTGATATTTCCTTGAATAGATAACCAGGAGTTGGAATGTCATCGTCCTGGGTTGCCTTTAAAAGCAAAGGCCACTGCAAAATAAAGAACAATGTTTCATTAAATGTTAATCAATTTAATTTATCTTGAATAAAAAGCGCATTCAAGGTAGGTACCCCCATTCAGAGATTGCAGTCATACATGCATGCCTCTCAATTGTCAATGCATAAATTGTGATCCTTTGCATTGAGCTCAACGCAATACAGAACAATAGATTTTCTGTAAATATTACCATTTTCAAGCTTTTCTCTTCAAAGAGGAAAACTTTTGCACTACCGAGTGAGTCAAAAAAAACTTTACACCTAGAAAAATATCCAAAAAAAGAAAACCAAATTATAAACCCCAAATTATTTTACATATTCTGAAAGAGTAACTTCTCCCTCATCTTTTGGTACCATTTTTGTGTGGTATGTCTTGACGCTTGGATGAACACGACGCATTGTTTGCGAACATGTCAATTTCGAATTGTGCCAGAATTGGAGTAAAATCAAAACAGCAAAAAGCTAGAAAAAAGCAACTTCATACTGATTAAAATAGCATAACTTTTTAACGAAAATGTCTTCTGCTTAATAACTTCGCAGGGGTATTGTTTCATATATTGACTAAATTTTGTATGAAAATGAGATAAATCTGTAGAGTCAGGCATGAGTGAGCACACGTCAAAGACAAGATAATCACTTTTCAAAAGTATTAAGAGGCCTTTTTTGGTCTGTCAATGGCAATTTACTCTTTAATGTGTACTCATTCGTGCATTACTTCACAAGTCAATCTAATTTTCATACAAAATGTAGTCAATATGTGTAACAACACCCCTGCCAAGTTATTAAGCGGAAGACATTTTCGTAAAAAAGTTATGCTATTTTAATCAGGATGAAGTTGCTTTTTACTAGCTTTTTGTTGTTTTGATTTTACTCCCATTCTGGCACAATTCGAAATCGACATGTTTGCAAACAATGCGTTGTGTTCATCCAAGCGTTAAGAAATACCAGACAAAAATGGTACCAGAAGATGCAGGAGGAGTTACTCTTCCAGAATATATAAATTAATTTGGGGTTTATAAATTGATTTTCTTTTTATTGACATTTTTCTAGGTGTAAAGGTTTTTTGACTCACTCGGTATAGATACATTGGGAAATAATGAACTCAACTACCATAAAAAGTAAAAATTTTGAATTATCTCACATTATTACACTCTGAAAAAGAAAAGAGAAACTTTGAGACCAAAAGTTCTACACAAATTTGAACGTAACATAATTCAAACTAGTTTTGCCCATTTTTCACAAGTTTTGTTTTTCCACACAAGTTTAAAATTATCTTATGTTTTAAGTAAGATGTTCAAGATTATTTTCAGGCATAATTTGAGACTGTTTGGTCATTTTTTATTTTTATGTGGGAGTACCTATTCAAGGTTCAAGCAAATAAAAACAAATATTCCAGGACCGAGGTTTACAGATAAAAAAAACTTAAGTTTCCTCAGCCAAGTTTCATCCTTCTTCTTCTTCTTCCTCCGCTGCTCCCGGAGATCAGCAACAGGATGTGTTGCAGGACAATTT
This sequence comes from Paracentrotus lividus, assembly GCA_940671915.1. Lineage (NCBI taxonomy): Eukaryota > Metazoa > Echinodermata > Echinoidea > Camarodonta > Echinidae > Paracentrotus > Paracentrotus lividus. The sequence goes on along the minus strand of CALNVZ010003430.1, from coordinate 17,729,597 downwards.
GATTGCTATTCATGTCATGATACTCGTATTAACATCGAATATTATAAATGTTTGTGATTAAAGTTCTGATTAAAAAAGCTACAAAATATCAATAGTAGTTAGTACAAATTTAAGGACGTCATTTCTTACTTTGGCATTATTTATACTTTATAAACACGACTCAAATTTTATTAGGCCTAGTAGACTAGTGCAGTAGAATTTTCAAATCAAATGTGGAATTTCTCAGCTCCTTAACTTTTTCTCAGGGGCCCATTTCTCACAACCATCATAAATCTAAGTTCTTGGTCAACCCATACGGACATGTGCTGTAGAATAAACATGTGTTTTAGTGGGATGTCCACAAACTTAGTCTTACTTAGACTTATGACATTTTTGATAAACAGGCCAGCTCTCTATCTCTCTCTCTAACGTTAAGTCTAACAGATCCCTCTCTCTCTATGTTCATGATGATGATGTCACCCTCATCTATCCTCTAAGGCTCTATTTTCTCCTCTCCATCACTATTAAGTTCAGCTACATAACTGTGCTTTAATTTTTATCTGTTCTTAAAGTTAAATTGAGTGAGCACGAGGAGTCAATGCATGACGCCATGAGCCCATAAATCCAACATGATTCGGAGCACGTGGGGCTAAGGAAAATTATACTGCAAACAAGTGCTTCCTAGACTAAGAAACCATTCCAAAACACCTATAACATAGACAAAAATATCATTTCATACTTACTTTATTGACAAAGGTAACTTTCCCTATCACTCCTGAAAGGAATTCATTTGGTGCTGCCATTTCCCGTCTTCTAATGTTGATTTCCGAACTCAAAATATTGTTGTATAACTATAAGTAGTCTATGACTAAGATCTAAGTTAGACTTTTAAAAACGACGCCCTTGTCGGCGGTCCATACACATTTTCAAGAATTTACAAAGGAGTTTTAAAAATAATAATTATTATTTTTCACGACGGAGAAAAACATTCGAATTGTAGATATATCTACGAGATTCTGAAATATTACAAAACATAAGATTTCACATGACAAAATGATATTTTGTGAAGTTATTTTTAATTTGTTACTTTTTGGAGGGGGAGGAAATCCACCTTTTACAGCGTTCCATAACTCGTGTTATGTTTGTTATTTTGCTCCCGACTGATGTCTGATGACCTACTTTGTTGACGTGATTTTTCTTCAAAAATACAGGTAAATATAATCTTGCGGCACGGTATTCAAGTTCCATCTTTTTTCAGTCACCCATTGCAAGTTCATGGAAAGTCATATTCGAGATCTGAAAAACGTTTTATTTCTCCCAAACCGAAGTCTCAATCCAGGTTTCATTTCACGTCTCACGGAGAAAAGTCTAACGTTACCATCCGCTTTTACACTTATTACAGAAATAGAGAACAATGCATTCTGATTGTTGGGCCCTCTGATTAGCTACCGGCAGCTATCGCGAAGAGCTCCGCCTCCTGGGGGGCGTTTCACAAAACCGTCATAAGTCTAGCTTCTTGACCAAATCGGAGATAGTGAACAACTTGTCCACAACTACACAAAGGCACAAGCGGGTTCCACGAAGCCCTCTCTGACAAGATCGAGGACAACAAGCTGACTAAATACTTATGACAGCTCCGAACCTGTAATATCTTTTGGAGAGCGCTGATACGTCAATCAAACGTAATTTATGGCAAGCGATCGGTTTGGGTGAATTGTATTTGCCGCGACAATCTCGATTTTCTCATTTTTGTTCATACAAAATGTGACAACCTCAGAATTTTTGGTCTAAGTTAATATGCAGAAAATAAATCGTTGTTAACAATTGAGTGCTTTTTATATCCAATAAAGAAATAATATCTAGTAATATATCCAATCAAGAAATTTGGTCAGTTCGTTTGCTGAAGTTACTCCGCACTCCGGGGGGTTATACAAAACTGTCATATAGTCTATAATGCCTTGTCTTGACGAATCATCGGATGACTCAGTTGTGAGGTGTTTCGTAAAGATTTATATTTCTTCACTGCAGGATACATACAAAGGGATCAGGGACGGGGTTCCACTGATGCTCTGCGTCTTTGAAAATAGGTATGAGGTCAACAATCGTCTGATAAAGATAATTTCGTCTCTTTTATTGAAAGATCTCCAACTGTAGGTTTTATCTCTTATGTTGGATGAGCGAAATGACTGTACGTGTCAATCAAACGTAAGTTCGGTATGTAGGGCAATGTTCTGGGCGTGCATAAGGTGTTTGGGTTGAATTTTTTATAATGTTCTTAATGCTGGATATATAATACCTTCGTATTTTCATCATTTTTGTTTTCTGACAAACAAGGTGACTAAACTCAGGAGAATTTGCCTTTGGTTCTCTATAGTAATATGCTGAAATAAATCGTTGTTCATTGAGTGCTTTTTTCAGATTTCAATAATAGAAGATTATTATATTATATGAATGATATTCATCAAGACTATTAAATCTGAGTATTTATGCAAATGTCATTTATACGGCAGCTACTTTCATTTAGGTTTCTATATAAAATGTCGATGCAGAGACTTCACGATTGGGCTTGTCCATTGATAATTTGTGTGATCTATTAGTCTGGAATATTAATTTATTTTTTTGTGAACGAATTTTTTCTATAAAGGGGATTTTTAAATATGGACTACTCTGGTGATTTTTCTTTTTGTCAGGAAACGAAAATTTAGTGGAATCCTCATTCTTAGCTCCATGTTGCAGCTAGGATTGTACTTTTTTATAGTCTGGATTTACAGAAACTATCAATTATGGCGCATGCGTGAGGCGACCTTCGACTCTCAATGTTTGATGGTGGTTCTTATTAGATTTCATGTTGAACCATAGTCCTAATGACATATGAGTAAGGAATATTGTGATTTATATACACATTATATTAATTTATTAACTAGAGTTATGTTGGAGTTTTCTATACATGTTTATTCGGTGTCACCATGTTCGTATAAGTTTGTCTAAATGTGCTTTCGATATATGTATTACTGTGTATGCTTTTTTAATTGGCTGACATAATCGTATGTTTTAGACATTATTCTTTTGAATGTATGGTGTGATTAGGCCTGTAATTCTCGATGACATCATCTCCGATAATATCGTATATAACAGTGTTGTGCCTTTGACTGTTGGCGATGAGCTTACTGATGTTACGCATTAGAGAATGATTGCGAGCTTATCGGTGTGTTAGTGGGTTCTTTGGCGGTAAGTATATTGATTGTTGACGTTTTTGTCGATGGTTTCGATGAATTTACGCCCAGCCATGTGAGTTGCGGATGACTGAATAGTCGCTGTGCCGTTTTTGATCAGTGATAACAGCGCGATTCAGCTGTTTTTCCTGGATTACGGATCGTATTTGGTCGGTCTGGCTTGGGTCTTGCTTGATTCAGGGTCGGATCTAGTTAACAACGTGGTCTGTATTATTACTAGTGTGCGAGGCGAATATGGCCCTAACTATTCAAGTCTGTCAGCTACTGAAGAAATGGCTTGTCTGTTCGTTCCCTTCTTTTGGTTAGCTTTACGCCTTGGGCATTGCGGCTGTTGTTGGTTGTGAGGAAGACTTGCGTTCTATTATAAGTGTCTCATAAACGTACTGTTGAGCCTTGCAAGCTACCTATTCTACAATTAATTTTAGATTATATCTATAGTCTCATTGCGAATATTTCATTTTTTTCAGTAGATATTTTAGTGTTTTGTTTAGTAGATCTTATTAAGACGTCCCCTTTTTGGTATGGAGAATGCTGGATCTAATTTTGGTTGTGATGTTTGGTGCCAGGTGCAGTAATCTGGGAGCTGGCTTTCTAATTTTGCTCAATCTTCTTTGTTTCCCATTGTTATTTCTTGGTAGACTTGTCGAATTCGCTGTGAAGAGGTTGATCGTGGGTATGTCAGAGTTATGAAGTAAGGTATTCGCTAGTGCATTGTGGTCAGGTTCAATTATTTGTATATGATTCCATGCCAATGATTTAAGTTGCTACTTGTTTTTATCATTAAAGTTGGACCCATTTTCGAAAGCAAAATTATGCATGTTTGTACGGTGAGGGTTCTGGATCTGTTCAATGTAAAAGGTAGTGGGGTGAGACTCGCCTGCTTAGTTCTGTTGTAATCTATTTTTCTTAGAATAAGAGCCAGAAGTGTAGAAAAGGATACTTCAAACGATCCTGTCCGGACTAGCCAAACATTTTGAAAAACGTATAAAGAATATGAGGATTTCCAAAATAAATGAACGAAATCTAATTATTAAATCGTAGACTATGTTCATTTGGAAGCACAATGGGTACGCGCTAGCTCATTTATCATAGTCTTTACGTGATCATTCGAGTGTCCGTCTAAATTTTATATTATATGCTGAGAATACTGTCTGTGGTCAGGTCTACGGTGCTGTCGGGTTGATGATATGATCAGTGGTCTTACGCTGTTCCATCGAGTGTGGATAGTCCAGATAAAGTTTGTTTGACAATAATAACGAAAAAAAAAAAATAACAGTGGTCTGGTCGCTTTAGTGACGTTTAAACATTGTCTTCTATGATATGTTTTTGGCTTAATGATGGTGTGTAATCTATAGCCGACGAGCGCCATAAATTTTTGTGTTTTCCAGTTCGGTTCTTGATTGTTTGTTCGGCTTTGTTGCTTGTTTCATTTTTCTGTTTTTTCGGGGTTATTTTGGCTTTCTTACGGCACGACTAAGCATGTTTTCAGGGTAGTTGATTTTGGTTAATATTCGAGCAGAAAGTTGAGAGAGTGAGGAGCGGAGGAGTAAATAAATTTGTGTAAGGATTAGAGGATAAGTGCCGTAGTAATTTAGATGATTTCCGCTTTTGATGATTTAGCTTTTTGGGCAGTCTAAGTTGTAAAATGATAACATATTCTGTTTCTTTTTAAGAGATCTTAGATTGTGAGTAGTGTGATTTAGAATAATTGTTGTATTTTTTTTATTTAGATATCAAAAATGTATTAAGATTCGTAATATTGTATCGCTTTGAAGTTTTTTTGATAAAGTGACTTCTTTGCTGATGTCGGGTAGATTAGCTAGCAATCCGTTGCAGTAATTCGCATAGTTCGTGAAGTCATATATCAAGGAGACTGTGCTTAGCTTGGACTTATTTTGGTCACTTTCAAAGCGAGCTATGCCGGTAGGCAGCAATAGCGCATCCTGCGCTTCGACTAGCCGGGGCACAGCGTGCATGATACCCGGTGATGAATCTTAGGGCAGAGAAAAAAAATCTTGCAAGTCACATGATTGAGTGTTTGTACTCATGCACAGTTAGAGTCTGTCCAGGGTTTTTTCTTTTTCATGTAGGATATATTAAGTAGGAATGATAGAATGATCTAGATCTACTTGATTAGTAATTCTCTTTTTTTTTTTTTTTTACCGTCATAACTAATTATTCATATAGTAGAAGTGAATTCAGCCTAGTAGTACTTTCTCTAGTTTTCCTAGATTCAAGAAGTTTGTTTAGAACCACAATTTTTTAAAAAAGTTCATGATCTCATTTAACATCAATTGTCTTTTTCTAATTTAATAGACACAGAAACTATCCTGACTGCAAAATGCAGAGAGTAAGTTCCTGGTGACTGTGAATGGTGGCAAGTCCTGTTCTTCAGATCAATTAGGGGTGGGATGGGCCTGGTATCGCGGTTTGTCTGCAGACAGCGGGATGGACCAAAAGCTGAATTGCAACAAGAAGCACATCCGGGTGCAGGAGAAGTTTAGCATCGATGAATGTGCACTGTCATCGTGGTACTCTAGACTCGTCGCTTCTCGCGCCACCAGAATTCTTTTCAGAGTATGTTAGAGCATGGAATATATATACAGCATTTGTGGTCTTTGAAAGACTCTGCATTGTGGCTACACGCATATGGGATTTTCTCAGCAGCCGTGTTGGTTTGGTATCTGTGTTCTTGTGACATAACTCAGTTCTCAGTCTTAAAATGGAGACTTCCGACATGGGAGAAGGGAGGCCTACCTGTATGGAGAGCAGTACGGGGACAGTTGGTAGGTGAGAAACAAATATTAAAGCTGAACTTCAGCGCAACCTGGTCAGAGGTTTCTGATTGATATATGGGCAGTCTGGACAAGCAAACTTTCAGTCATGGATGCTAGATTCCAAGGCCAGGTTCTTGGCGCATCTGAGGAGAGAAGGTATTTTAAAAAAACTGAATTGCAGAAGACAAACCATAGGATTTTTAGTTTAACGCAGGTGACTACGTATTGTTGGCTGGGTGATTAATACTTGCCAACTGTCCTATTTAGTAGGGAAGTCCCTATTTGGGGAAAAGAAGGATAATTTATCATAATTTACAACGCTTGTTATTTTTGGAAAAATGTATGTAAGAATCTGTAGGAAATGAGCATGTTGTCGCCTCATTTTAGAATTTTAATATTCATCTTGTCCATAATGTTGGCTCCCGAATGTTGGCAGTATGGTATTGACCGAGACGAAATTAAAAAGGAACGGCCGCTGTCGTCGCGGTGGGCGTCTGGTTAAATCGCTCTTGCGTAGCCTGGTCGCATCTAAATATAATGTTTTGGTGTCTCTTAGTGTTAATTGCCCTTATCTTTTCACATTGTTAACAATAAAAATTCTGTGCCTTGTTTGTAAACGTGATATCTTGTCTTGGCCCGAAAGAAAAATATTTACACCTTAGTGGAGCTCTGGAACAAAGTGAACAAAGCAGGCGCGGATCCGAGACGGTTTTTAACGGGGTGCAAAAAAAGTAGCTAAAAAGTTGTCCTCGTCACAGGGCGCGCTCAGGCTGATAGAGGGCGGGGGGGCGGGGGGTGGGGGGGGGGTAGGTGTTGAAAGTTTTTCGGCTTCGGTATCGTATAAAAAATTCCAAATACTACATATAGGGGTAGGGTCAGTGTTGTCGTTCCGGTTGCGAGGGGGGGGGGGGGGGTGGGGGGTAGGTGTTAAAAGTATTTCGGTGCCTTCGGGTCGTGTAAAAAATCGAAACATACTATTATAGGGGTAAGGTCAGTGTTTCGCGTTCCGTTCCGAGAAAGATGAAGCAAAAAAAAGAAAGTTATTAGCATTTTGACGGGGTGCGTTAAAAGGTCTATGATACATATAGGTATGCTGATTCACATCGTAGGGGGTGGCTAAGCACTTTAGGCCCCCCCCCCCCATGGATCCGCAGCACTGCAAAGAGTTGTTTTTTAGTGTTATCCTATTTAAAAGCTCTTATTGAATTTATGAATTTTTCTTATACCACTGGCTAAGGGAGAGCCTAATGTGTATAGTTAAAGGAAAAAATGGATTCCAGTCTTTTGGTTGCCGACTTGATTCTGGACACACGCTCTTTTTACTCTTTATTTGTCATTTTTACAAAATTTAAACTAAGCCGAATATCTCTTCTTTTGATGTACTAATTGGGGGTTAATATATGTTCATCAGGTATTAGGTTAAATATTCAACTCGTTCTCTAATTTTAAAGAATAGTGTTTCTTCTGCAGCTAAGCCCGGAGGAAGCACAGGCTAAATTACAGCCACGATCAATACTTTTTAATATCATCACATATCATAGCCGGGTTTTATGTGTGTGTGCGTCCATGTTTAGAAATCAGTCGCTGCGCTGATCCATTGACTTGTCACGGGCTAACAATAAAGAGTAGTCAATGGAGGATCAGCGAAACCCGAATGTTAAAAATCGCTGATGGTCACTTCTATACAATGGTTGATGCGCATTTTAGTGCTGAGAAATAAATGTATTTAAAGTTTATTTTGAAATATATCAAATAGCTATGATGTTTTCGATAGAATTATCATCTACATTTCTAAATGAATACTGCATATAGTAAAAATGTCAATAAAAGTAGTAAAAAACATATGAATTTTAGGGGCATTTGGTGATATGATGTGGTCATTATGGGAACCGAGAATCCCGGTTCCCGGTCAATGAGTGTGTTTAGACGGGACCAGGTATACCGGTTCCCGCTCTCTAATGGGTTATGCCACCTGCCAGTTGTGTATACATGTATGTGTTTATGTGCATTTTATGATTGTTAATAGGAACATTACTGTTTATATTAATTTTCATTTGAAACCTATGAAAAATGTGCGGACTAAATAAGGAACTATTTATTAAACATGCTACAGTATTTGAACTAGTTGAATGCACTTTGGATAAAACATGGCACTGTTCATGAATACATTTGGCGTATAAAGTAGTATTTGTCGAACAAATGGTCTAGTTAATTTTAAATTTTGTGTTCTGTGCCTTTTTTGCTGTTCCTTTCGGGTGTCCCTCTTCCTTCCGCTGTCGCCTCGCTCATCCATTTTCCCTCTTTTCTTTTGCCTGTGTTGTTTTGTGATCTTGCTCGGTACGTCCTCTGGGCGTTCCAGCTGGCCCGTTTCGGTTATTGACATTCTGCTGGCGTCTCCCGTTCATCATATTTGGAGGGAGTGACATGAAGGCAGGCGTGGAAAGCTCCGGATGATGACAGATGACATATCCCACATGAAAAAAAAATTAAATTAAAATGAACAATGTGAGATTGTAGATTTAAACAAAAAGGGGGGTGCAGGGGGTATGGGTGTTTGTAGTCACAATTTCTCCTTTCTCGCTAATTCAACCCAAGGATTACTTGCGGGATTATACTGAAAGCGCACAGAACCATGCTCTTTGCATATTAGACATTGTTACGCAATACACTTTTGATATCAAATCATCTTGCGGTACACTTTCATAGCTTTTACCAAAGTGCCATCTCAATTAGTCCTACACCAACTTCAGCACCTCGTTTAACATACCATGCGCCTCATTTAGTCGGCACCACGTTCTTCTAGGATTCCACAATTGAAGTGCAATTCCTTAAACCATACTGTTCTTCTCTAACCATCATCGACCAATCCGCACATCAACACCAACCTTTGCCTAATACCCACCCACCTGGCAGGCTGCCTTAACCTCCATGAGAGCGGTACCCCGGCGTATACTCGCGCTCCGCTACCACCACACCTCTTGACCGGCGACACCGCCGTACTTCTCGTACCCGTAATGCCACACATTCCATTATCACCCAAATGCCCCCTCAAAATCTCATGCTTCTTTCACTACTTTCCTATGCCACTCTTTTATATACCGGCAGGTAGCTCATCTCTTCCTATGAAACTGAGTGATACGTCACTCTCCTATCGAACAAACACGCTACCAACGCTATCTGAAATATCTTACTCAAATAACCGCCATTTTAAACTACACTTCTTTCCACCGGCCATAGAACTTGCGCATCTACCACGGCACTAGACACTGCCCATCACCGCGCCATGTCCCTCATTAATCATTTTCTGGTTTTTCGCTGATCCCCACTCTGACTACTTCTTCTAATTGTTCAGCCCGCTACCACGCTCCTCAGACCTGCATTACGCGCCGCGCGAGTGACTTCCTTCCAACATGGACGCACCACCACAAACACCCGGATGATCAACCACGTGACATACTTACCAAAAAGTATTGATTGGTCGGCTGTCATAGCCTGTGCTTCCTGGGCTTAGCTGAGAAGAAACCTACTTCTAAAATCTCGACCGCCAACGAGGTGATATCTCTAACCATACACAATGCACATATATACCACGCATACACCTCAAAAAGCAAAGGATCCACTTCGCTTACGTCTAAATTATCTGTCAAGCCAAATCCAACACATAAAATAAAGAGAGCGCATGTCAGACATCAACCGTCCGAGAAGAACTGGTAAGCTCACATTTTTTTCCCTTTGCTAATACCTACCACATATCGGCTTACATCTTGCCATGGCTGTACCAGACAACATTCAACTAAACTCTCACCACGGAGCACTTTTCAAGACACGCGCCAAACTCGAAACCCGCACCGTCCGGGTCTTCCGCCGCCGCGCGCCGGCAATCCATGGGGGCGCGGGCGGACGGGCGCCTAAACGGTGCTAGCCGCACCCGTACCGATTGTGAATCCATGCATACTCTATCTGTACACTAGACCTTTCTTCTAACGCACCCCGCTCAAAATGCTAAATAACCTTTCCTTCTTTTTTTTGCTTGTCCATTTTTCGGACACGGAACAGGAACATCTGAGCCATCTACCTCATCCCCCTATAGTATCGCTCTTTGACATCTTTCCAACTGACCGAAGCGCCGCAAACTACCTTTTACCCCTACCCCCCCCCACCCCCCCCTCGGCAGCACGGACGGAACCACTCGACCTACCTATATGTAGCTATGCTTGGAACTTCTTTTAACCGACCGATAGCGACAAACTTCAACACACCTCCCCGCCCACCGCACCCCCCCCCCCAAAAAACAAAAAACCCTCCACCCCCCGTTCGATCCAAAAACCCTGACCGCCTCCACTCCTACCGCCTGACGCAGGCAACTTTTTAGCTAACTTTCCTTCTGCACCCCGCTTACAACGTCCTCTGGATCTCGCGCCTGCTTTGTTCCACTTTGTTCAGACTCACTAGCTGTAAAATATCCTTTCTTCTCGGCCGCCACAGACAACGATATTCTCCACCGTTCTACAACCAGGAGCGAATGTCTTTTCATCTGCTTAACCACATGCTCCGGAAAAGATCAAGGGGCAACTCTAAACACCTAACAACCAACCACCTTCATATTCTTAGAGTTGCGACCCAGGCTCACGCACAGAGCGCATCTCTAACCCACGAGCCCGCACCGCGCCGGCGCAAGGCGCCCGTCTCTTTTTCAATTCCTCGTCTCGGGGTGAATTCCACATACCTGCCACACCACTTCGCGGCGTCCTAACAATATAGGGAAAACCACTGCCGAACATATCACATTCCTTAAAATGAGCCGCGACATATGCTGTACTTTCCTCAGACCTCTACCTGCTCATCATAACGAATAATTATATATCCAATATCACAGACTAAGTGTGGTATGTTATATACGAGAGAATGATTTGTGACTAATCACTCTCTATATCCTTTTCCTCCACCTCATGTGTGATCTTTGAATCTACATTCACTTCTCAATATTAATTTAAATTTTTATTCTCAGGTCAGCGACACCGTATGGCTAAGAGTATGTATAATACAGCCCGGCAGAGTCCAAAAATTACTGTGTCAGGGTTATAAGTTAGTTGGTAAAAGGCCTATTAGTGCTGTTTCTTTGTTAATTCAGTTTTTTTAAAATATCTTCTCTTTGTGCTCAGATGCCTTGTGCCCATGGAACTGGTCCTTGTTGTATCTAGCATCCATGACTTGAAAGTTTTGCTTTGTCCAGATTCTTCGCAACGATGCCTCATCTATGTGCAATACTCTCAATGTTGTAGACAGACGGGATGAGGACCCACGTGTCTCAATGTAAGATGTTCTGAGATGTACATTGCTTATCATCCTCGAACGACAGAGCGTGGTCGCACGTATCTGACTCAGTACACTAGGATACATGCGGCAGCCGGCTCATGTTGCCCTATCCTGGAGTTAGTGTCTTCACGGCAAGTCGGCAAGTAAACGATTTTTAGCAGATCTTGAGAGGTTCTCCTGGAGGTAATCTAGTGTCGACAGGAAAGCAGCAGGAGAAGTAGTCAACACCAAACTACAGGGAACATGCTAGAAGGAGTGAAATGTGCAGTACATACTGCGGAGTGGCATAGACTTTGCATACATAATGATGAGATTGTTGAATATTGTGTGGGATAGTACTATGTTATAATCCGCATCAGCTTGCTCAAGTACGGTCTAACATTATCGTAAAGACCATACTGCGATGTGTGGGAATAGTCTGGCGAGTAGGTAGAGTCGTAGGATGATGACTGATACTTTTTCAAAGGTCATCTCTCCTCATTATTAAATTACTTTTTTTCTGTCTTCCTTGTTGTATGATGTCTTCTCATCATGTTTTGTTAATTTCATTGCTTCTGAGATCTCCCCCGCTGTCTGGCAGGTACCAGGTCCATCCCAGGACTGAGGGTATTGATCTGACGGATGTCGATTACTCTTGTTATGCATAACAGATTTGCTACGTATCGACACAGGGGTATGACTGTACTCTGTGGAATCTGCATTGAACAATTGGTATGTTCTTTTGTTATGTTTTGAGTCTATGTTGATTGACTGAATAGAAGAGATCAATTGAATGTTATGGATTGATTGTGTGCTGAATGTAGTATATAATGGGTATACATCATTAGTAAGATAATCAGACAATAACATTTCTTTCATGTCAGACATGGAAAACATTATTCACTTTATTAAAAATCTATTATAGAGAGGGTTAAAGACTGGTTGCTGGCATGTAATAAACAAGATGAAGAATAAAAATAATAATATAATATAGAAGACCTATCACAACAAGATAAAAAATAATGCAATGACATACAGATTA
>CALNVZ010003430.1:17677747-17717246 GCA_940671915.1 Paracentrotus lividus | reverse complement strand
GAAATAATATTGAGTAAATTGCAAAAAGCATATTTAGCCTACCATAAAGCTATATAAAGAGACCTGCAGAGACTACGTTGGTAGTTAAATTGACTATTAGTCCCAAAATAATATTTTTGAACAGATTTTTTAAAAATTATAAATAATCACTATTGATTCTTTTGTCAGCAAACAGAAATTAGGAATCCTCAACAGCTCCATTTCAGCTAGCATACTTTTTTATAAGTCGAAATTTAACGAACCGAATTTAATATCGCCAGAGTCTACGCTCCAATACGTCCTGTGCGTGTATTCGTTAAAGCAGAAGCTGAATACTTCTACAGAAATATTCACCGGGGAGCTTGATGGCCCTAGTAGTATTCTTAATAGCCTTTCCATAAACTTCTCACATTTAAAGACCTTGCTGGAGCTTTTACTGCCATATCCACATACAGTTAAACAAAATGATTTAAGCTTTGAGCATTTAGTTTTAAAAGTCATGACATAGCATGAAGCAGTTAGAGTTTCCAATAAGACATGAGTCCAAATTAATAATAACCCATTATATATATGCACATTTGACCATTAAATTTTTCTTATTTCCCTTTAAATTATGTACATTTAGTACTTAACAATATATGATTATAAAAATCAATATTTCGTACTAATTCTTGAGATTGTGGGATATAGTTTTTTGCAGTGGTCTGTAAAAATCTAAGAATGTGATTATTTGATAGACCGGATTTTCATAGACTGGAATTTATGGTATTTAGTTATTGGAAGCATATTATATGAAAGTATGACACTAATTTTTAAATTGTTAATTCATATTGTTTCCTAGAATACACATATATTATAGATGATATTAAAGTATTTTTGAGATTGAAGAAATCTTTATATTTGATATAATTATATAATCTTTAAAGGTTTCACCGGTGGAAGAACGATAAGCAGGTGAAGGTTTCACGGTGCACCAAAGAATTCTTTCTTGAGGATATGAGTGGTCCTGAAAAGGACCTACCCAATCTCGACATTTCGGTGACCTTGTTCTCACCGTCTCAAGAAAGAATACTTGGTGAACCGTGAAACCTTCACCTACTAATGATATAAAAATACAATGTACAATGTAGCTACATGCGTTAGTATATGAGCAGGTAATACAGTATAATTAGTTATGGGGAGGGTAAGATTTAAACTATTTATTCAAAATTAATTGAAAAAAAAAAAACTTTAACAGATAGTAATATGATTCTTTTTCTCCAGGTGCTGTATTCATCTTTGTTACAAACCCTATCTCTAATTGATGTCGTGAAAAATATTGTTACTAGTGAGGAAAAATAGAACATGGTAGGGGCTCTCGCAAAACTAAAGGCATTAAAAGCTGCCATGCACCATCATGATGAATAATCAAAGTCTTCAAATATTCACAATTCTGTATTTGATCTTACATAGAGTGCAGGTATGCAATGTCAAAGGAAAACTTATTTGCCCATCATTACTATATAGATGAAACTACAATGTAGGTATTTTGTTTTGTTGGGGGGGGGGGGGGGCTTTACAAGGGACTGCCCTGTAAACTGCAGACCAGTGATCTTGATGTTAACATAATATTAAAAAAATATTGATTTAAAGGAATGCAGATTTCAGATTATGTGCAATAATGCAACAAAGTAAAGTTGGTAAAATTTTAAACAGGTTTGTTTACATGTAGCATGATTTAAAACAAATACCTGTAGGATTTTTCTTTACTCTCTCATACAAGCTTAGTAGCAGTATCCTTCCAGGTAGGATTTAGGATATCAGGAGGGCATTTCATCAAAGGACTTGTCGGACGTTTTATCCGACAAACTGTTAAAAGCTACTGAAGTGCTTGCATCTGATTGGCTGAGAGCAAATTTGTCGGATAAAATGTCCGACAAGTCCTTTGATGAAATGCCCCCCTGGTCAAATCAATACATGTACATGTAGGTTTCTAAGTACTACATTGTATAATACAGTCCATGCTCGTTATAACGAGGAACTTAGCCAATCACCTTGCAAATACATGTATATAATCTTGTCTTGTTATACTGAATGCATGTACATGTAAAGATACATGTTCACATGTTTGCAATTGGGACCAGAAGAATTGGCCCATTATTTGCTTTTTATGATGCCTTCAAATGTGTTTCTTCCATTAGCTTCACATGTATTTTATTAGAATTGGATCTAAATTGGCTTACAATTACATGCACCTATTATTATCATTATTGAAGAACTAGATCAGTCTTCTATTAAAGTGCTCATGAAATATACACTTTGTATAGGGTACATACACATCTATCAATTACACTTGTAAAGTGGGGTTGTACATAACTCTTGCACCTATTTGTATGCCCTGATATGCCACTTACGTAATGTATTTTTTGTCCTCAGCAACAATGAATTTGTTTATTTTCTCATGTGTCATATTTTATGTATGTCCTTCATGTGATGTTTCTAGTGAGCAGTGCAGAATATTTTGATATTCAATTTAGTTTGTATTGCATTTAAATTTTACATTTCCATACAAGTATGGTAAGAAAAGTGCTACAAGATGAGTGTTTTTTTTTTTTTAATATGTAAAAGACCTTGAAGCTTTACCGACCTACTTCTGGTGATTTTTTTTTTTTTTTTTTTTTTTTTTTTTTTTTTAAGGGATGTTTTGCAAAATGCTATACTCAGGACTGTTAGTTACTATATATTTTAGATTCTGTTATCACTAGCTTTGTATCAGCATTCTATTATTTAAGCAAGGTTATTAATCAATTACATTATTTTATATGATACTGGTGACAGAGGGTTCAAAATCCACAATTTTTGTACAATTATATTTATTGGTTGATTATCTATTTGAATGACTTTAATGTTTACCATTTATATTCTTAAGAGCACCCAAGCTGTTCACAGGTCAAAATATCTGGTCTATGTAACAGTGCATCCCAGAGAAAAGTAAAACCAATTTTGAGAGCCTTGTATAAAACAAATATAACTTTAATATGTTACATTGATTTTTATTTCACATTTAAGAGTAACACATACATTGTATTCTGTATAGTGATACCAAACTTGTACATGTACTTGTGCTGTCGTGCATGAATGACTGAGCAATTAGGCTTTTTAAAATCTATGTCAAAATCTCCTTCTACCAAGTTTGGGCAAAATAATCTCATCCGGTTTCCTGATCATTTATTTATTGTTTGAGGTAAGCCTTCCTGATTCCATTCACAAAGGGCAAAAGAATACTCGGACTATTGAAATGCATGGGGTTGCTCCTGCCCAGACTTGATAAAAAGCAACTTTGATGCAGGATTTTCCCAAGCGCTCACTCATCCATGACAGTACTTGTATATATATTTGATATTGTTGAACAGAATATGAGTTACTCTTTAACAAGAAATGAAATTAAATGTAAAATAAGTTATACAATTGTATTACTATGCTCTCAAAGTTGGGTTTACATTTTCTGGGATGCACTGTATAAGACACAAAGCTTACATGTAGGTGTTTTTCTTAGTAGCCCCTTTATAACTATAAGTCGCTTGCAGACACAGTATACTTGATGGATGTAAAACATATTTTTCAATGTTACACCTTCTTGGTGTTGTGAATGACGTGGATGGATAAGAATGGTTATTCTGCCGTACTCTATAGGAAAGCAAGAAACAAATATGACAAAATTGGTTAGCAAGAAGAGCATGCAACTTGCAAGGTAAAATATAAAAACAACCATGACTCAAATTTCTTAGATACATGTATGTCACTTGCTTCCTTTTGACAGTGTAGGGAAGTATTAATCTAGATGGTTTCTTGTTAAGTATCATGATTCATTATGCAGACTCTGGGCTTATAGTCCTATCCAAACGACAAAAAACAAAAATGCAATACTTTGAACTAGGATATTGATTACAAAGTACATGTATGTATAGATGATTATGAAACTGTAAATTATCAAAGGAATCTACATAGAAATAAGAGGCTCTATTTGTGAATATCATGTGATGATGATTCACCTTTATTTTTGTAAACGTTCAGAAATGAAATTCACTTTCCCTTACCTCCAATGCAACAAGAAACAATCAAATACACAAGAAATACAAGTGTGCCCTATGATAACTATGTGTGTAGTTTATTAGTGTTACTAACAGATACAACACGGTAGCATTTCAAATGTGGTGAAACATTGTTTTAAATGTATAAATTGATTTAGTTATTCTGGTATGCAATTATTGTGTATTATATTGTGGTATACTAATATTGATTTATATGAATAGGTCAGCAGAGCTGAATTAAAACCCTTTGAGGGTTATAATGAAATACTACACATGTAGCATACTTGTTTATTCTGAGTTATGTGGAATTTGAACCAAATCTGTCAGGCTTACACAATGTATATTCACTTGTTCTAACAGTAGGTGGCTAAACCCATATGGTCTACTAACAGTTTGGTCTAACTTCCATTTGGTCTATTACATACTTGGTCTAACTCTCACTTGGTCTAATGACCACTTGGTTTTATTTGCCGATTCAAATGGTCTAATTACCTTTTTTGTCTTAATTCCCAAATGAATATTTGGTATATTTCTAGTCAGTTACAGAAATCGACCAAATGGTAATAGACCGATTGGACATTAGATGAAATGGGCATTAGAACAAATGGGATTTAGACAAAATGTTAAATCGGTGAAGTGACATTTAGACCTGAAGGTAATTAGACAAACTGGTTGTAGACGAAATGAAATTAGACCATGTGAGATGAGGCTAAACGATCATTAGTCAAAGTGGGTTAAGACCAATTGGCAATTTTCCATCTGTCATACAGTATGTTCCTAAAAATGAAACCCGTATAGAACAGTTTACAAAGTATATTCAAATTGATAGTCATTCCTGGGGAAGTGGAAACAAGGTATTCAATCAATCTGTTACTGACAAATGAGCTATCATACATAGAATCCATAGTGCGTCCATTAATTGTTGCTACATCTGGCAAACATTTGGCAAGTTTTCAGGTAGTGAAGAACAACTTCAGTAAGGTCCCAGCTGGACCGATACATAAAATAGCCAAATTACACGTCCAAAAGAAACTTATAAGCTACGTAATATAACAATACCAATTTTAATCGGTTTTACCCGGAGAGTATACATGTAAGCATATTTCCTTCCAAAACACTCGAAATTGGGAGTTTCGAAATGGAAATTTTCTCCTTCCGAACGGGCCTTAATGCTGTCATATTATTGTACGTTTGGAATAGTGAAGCCATCTCTTTCTCCATCCCACAAAAATTGAATTTTAGTCTATCCATTTCTCTTTCATCTTGTCCTCTCCATCTCTAAACGTAATATATAAGATATAAATTTGTTTTTCGTTTCCGCTCTTATCATAACTTCAGCTCACCCTTCCTAGATTATACCCCTTCTCTGCTCTGTACTGTATTCTGCCTCCTCTCTCTCTCTCTCTCTCTCTCTCTCTCTCTTTCTCTCTCTCTCTCCCTCTCTCTCTCTCTTTCTTTCTCTCATCTATATCTCTCGTTCTCTATTCCATATTTGAATATCGGGTTTTTTTTTCATGCCACGTGTTCATTCCCCCCTCTATATCTCAACGTTAATTAGCCTTTCGTTGCTTCTCTCTTATATAACTAGCTCCTTCTAACCGTCCCACCCCGCTCTCTCTCTCTCTCTCTCTCTCTCTCTCTCTCTCTCTGTCTCTCTTTATCTCCCTATCATCTCCCTCTCTCCCTTAGTTCAACGTTATCCGTTAATTATGTCTTGTCCCCTCTTATCAGTATTCACTCTTTTCCTCATAGCAATATATTTCTGGTCCTGTTTTTTATTTCCCCCAGTTTTTATTGTCTTTCTCCTCTGTCATCTAACAATCACACATGTTAATCAAACATGATGTGGCATGTACTACATGGTAATTAAGTTTAAGTTTAAGTTCCCGAAATTATTGCTAGAATCGCAAGGCATAAGTAAAATACAATTATTAAGATTTAAACAGAATGAACGTATCATGTGTAACATTTGTAACGCAAATAAACAGACAGAAACACTTTTGTTGTCGACAGAAACTTTTATATTTAATTTTAAATGGCGCCTCTACATGTATCATTGTGTAAAATGGCGCATGCGCGTTGATTTGCCATTCTATTCGAAAATGAACATTTTGGTACTCCAAGTAATAAATGTCTATCGATCTCCAGGTATTTCGAATCAGATTAAACTTGTGATTTAAAATAACGACCAGAACAAGTTTCAAGAAGAAGAAAACAAATTATGCAGTTCCAAAGTTCTATTCAAAGTATCTATTCAATCAATAACAGGCAGGAAATATGTAATATACGCGTCATGTCATTTGGGGAGTTCTGAAAGGTTGCACAAAATTATCATTTTGGGTTAACATTACGCTAGGGTACCTTAAGTTGCAAAGAGCTGGGATAGGTTTCGAACCGTTTCCGAGAGGTGAAAATAAACTCTGAGAAGCCTTTGTAAACATTGTATAACCCTCCCGGCCTGTGTTCAACCTGATTTGAAAATGTCAACTTAACGCAACGCACTGCATCTCCCCAAGTGACACGGGGACTTAATATACATCCCTCCCAAATATCAGATGTGTGGTAAAATATGTACAGTTAACATGAATTTTATCTTATTTCCCCCTTTCTTCATACAAATATAATACACTTAACATTGAACATTTTGTTTGCCGCTTGGAGTATAAATAATCCGGGGCTATAGGACCTAATTAAAACATGAACTCTTTTTCACAGATACCGATGCACCCAATTAAAATGGAAAGGTCCATGTGCTTTTCATCACACAGCTATACGACACTCAAACCATAATAATGAGAATATTCCAAACCCAAAACAAAAAATATATACAATGTACACATTGAATATTCCATTGTCTACCCTAAATTTGAGTTGAATAACTCTAAAGCTTGGACGACCATTATTAACATAATTCTGTATAGTAACCCCGATAAGAAAGATGTTAAGGCAGCCAACTTCGTCTTCTATGACATTTTGCAGCTAAATTGGCAGTTCCCGTTCAAAGAGCCAGGTCATAGCGCCAGTGCATCATCTATCACTGAGATAATGTCTCTGATGCCTCCCGCAAACTTGTCTTCAGAATTTTGATCTGTCTTTGTATGAAATGTTTGGATCCTATTCGGGTGATCCATTGTCTCCTGCTGAAATTTAACCTGGATGGAAAGACTGTTTGGTCCAGCACTGTGTCATTATTGGAGTGATCCACTTCTACCGACAGACTTCTGTGATCCAGACGGTTTCCTCAAATTTTAGCCATTGTCTTGACAGACCATCTAAGTCTGTGATGCACCCAATTAAAATGGGAAGGCCCATACATGTGCTTTCGCAGAATAAGGAACGATGATATCAGGAGGAACCTACATTATCCTGAACACGATCCTTGAGGAAGCTGCAAAAAGAAGCCTGAGATGGTTCGGCCACATCTGCCGTATGCAACACTATCGTTTACCACTCCAGGCCTACCGATGTGACTTTACAAGGAGGATACCAACAGGACGTCCCCCTTCAAGATGGAGAGATCAAGTCAGAAGTGACCCGAGACTCCCCTTACAAGAGGCTGAAGAACTAGCCCAGGGTAGAACAGAATGGAAAGGATCACCCAAAGGAGAGCAAAGGGATACACCATTCTATGCATCTAAGTCAGTCAGAATGCGTATATGTCTGGTTGCTAGGCTTGACCTTATTAATGGAAACTAGTCATAATTATGTTCAGACAACTGAAAATGGTCAATTAAATGGGAGATTCGTCCAGGGACAAGTTAAAACGAATAATGTTATTGGTTAACGAATGAATTATGATCTGAACAGATGTAACAACAAAAAAGAGAAAAATGCAAGAAGGAAATATGTACCTTCTTTAAGTTAAACAACACCCCAGTGATACAAAGAAATGGGTTTAGAACCTGAATAATTTTTTGAATAAGAGAATGCTCTCTCCATCGTACGCTATCAGTTTTCCCGATGGAGTTATCATGGCGCGAGAATCTACAAGGTGACTCGCCTTATCCTCTTCCTTCGTCAGTCTGGTCGAATAAGGGAAAGATGCTACTCTAGCTCTCTTCTTCACATCACCCCCAATCATCACCTGATCAATCACACACATCTTGCATACACCACCATGCGTGATATCATAGGCATAGATGTCGTCTGTTAAAGGATCGATGCAGACAATCAAGAATTCCTTACCACGAGCGAGGTGGATTTCCCTGTGAGCACTCTGTAGGTCTCCAGCCATGTTGATGAACAGCACTTCGTCATGCACAGGTTGGGCGATGATGTCACCTGTTGACAGCACACCGCGCATCATTATATCCTCTTTACCCGTGATGGTATTGATAATCTTGCCATCAGCTGGGTTGATTACGAAGATCTTTGTCTGACCCGTCTCAGCAGCAATGATCATCCCATCCTGACTAGCAGCAACTTGAAACCATGTGTCATCATCTGTGGTGTTTCTTGGTATCGTGACGTCATTGATTAGATTCCACTTTCTGTCATACACACTGATGCATCTATGTAAACTATCCCCTGAGCGATCTTTATGCCTAGGCAATTATGCGCTGCTACCTTGCCATCATTCAGCAATACACAAGACATAATACGTGATCTATCTGTGGTTATCAATCTCTGGTAATTTTAGTTCTTGTGTCTAGAACAAATGTGGGTAGTTCTACCCCGAGTTCTACATTATCATCTAACATGTCTATAAATCGTTGATCATCACTTCATGATCATCTATGCATCCTGCAATGACGGGGTGTTCTATTTCACCCTTGACATTGATTGTATCAATGAGCTTCCACTCCCCATCATACCCGCCAATCCTCCCGTTATATTTCTCCCTTCCAACACCGTTATAAACCTTACATCTGACACAGTACGAGTGATGTGTTTCACCCCACGTGGATCCTCATCAAATTGCTTCTTTAGTTCTTTAGTAGCTGATACTGTCACATGGTGTCCGTCTTTGACCACGCTTCTGTCATCCGTTAGGGCAGTCGTGAGTGCCTGTACGGTATTCTCAGTCGATTTCATGTCATGTCTCCAGTATTTCTCTGACTCACCAATCTTGCTCTCAGTCACGTCGGCGATGTTTTGGATGTCACTGTAGAGATCGCGTTGCTTGTTGATTATGGGTTCCCGTCTCTTCTCTGCATTGGTATGGATAACTTCAAGGCGCTCCTCTCTCTCCATATTGTTCGCTTCAATTTTCTCTTCCATCTTTGAATCTCTTCCTGGAGTTTTTCGTTCTCCGCATCAACTTCCTGGTTGATTTTTGCAGCATCTTCCTCTTCTCTTATTCGTCCTTTTTGATCGCCTCATTGATTACCGAATCAACTTCATTTCTAACAGTTTGTAGATGTTTGTCAGTGTCTCGCTTACACTGACGAATCTGATCTCCGTACTTTCGAAATGACTCTAACTTTCCATCGCTTTTTCTTTCAAACCGTTCAATTTTGCCTTGTTTTCCATGATTGCTTTTCCTATGTCCTGTCGCACGCACACCTTCTTGTAGTGGTCTATTAAGCACATGAATAACACAAGGCTACACCGTGAGTTTTACAATACAACTCAATATCTTTTACCATGGTCCTCGCAGTAAAGATTGGGGTCCCACTTTTCTTGCTTCCGATGCATCCTTTTTTAGCGTTTCGAAGCGCAGGCATTACAGAGCCTCTTCTCCTCTGTAACATTGTAAGTCAGATCTGTGATGGCCTCGCAGTCCTCTCCTTGACACGTTTCTTCTGTAGTAGTGAGTTTAGACGCCATATTTATGGGATATCAACTACAAGTAAAATGACAACAAATCAATATAATAATAATAATAATAATAATAATAAGATAAAAGGGGGAAGTTTAAATGAAGAGGGGAAAACAAGAGGGTGATCATTTTACCTCAAAGTTCTTTTCCAACTAATGAGAGTTTTTTTCAAGAACATCTGATTTTTAAAATTTAACATGATAAGATTCGGAAAAAAATACAACACAAAAAAGAACAATATGAAACATGAATTGAAACCAGTGTCAATTGTTTGATATTAGTTTTCATCCCTCTGTATTGTCGAACTACGGACTTGATAATGATCCTGCCAGTAAAGTTGTCTCTTCCTTCTTCCAAGTTCTATCAAGCCTCATTAGAAATTTGAGAGGACTTTTCTGCAGTGAAATGGGTGAAGGGGTGGGGTATACACGTGCTTCCAGAAATTTTATCCTTTTTATCCGTGAAAGCAAAAATTATTAGATATTAAGTTCATTATATTAAAGAGGAGTAAGACGAGTTTGAATTATTGTTGAAATCATATTGCGCAGATCACAGCAATGTGAATCACACTATATATCCATGCGTATTCTGGGGGGGCCGAAAAGAGGAAGAAAAAGGGAGAAAAAGGAAGAAAAAAAAAGAAAGAAGAAAAAAGGAGAAAAAAAGAGAAAGGGAAAAAAGGGGAAAAGAGGAAGAGGAAAAAAAGAAAAAAAAAAAAGAAGAAAAGAGAGAGAGAGAGAGAGAGAGAGAGGAAGGGAAAAAATGAGAGGGGAAGGGGCGCCCTTAAAAAATGGGGGGGGGGGGCGGCCAAATCGACAGTAAACTAAGGGGCGCCAAATTGACCTTAAACTTGGGGGCGCCAAATCGACCTTAAAATTAGGGGGGGCGCCAAATCGACTTAAATTAGGGGCCGCCAAATCGACAGTAAACTAAGGGGCGCAAATTGACCTTAAACTTATAGGGGCGCCAAATCGACCTTAAATTTAGGGGGCGCCAAATCGACAGTAAACTAAGGGGCGCCAAATCGACCTTAAATTTAGGGGCGCCAAATCGACCTTTAATTTAGGGGGCGCGCCAAATCGACAGTAAACTAAGGGGCACCAAATTGACCTTAAACTTATAGGGGCGCCAAATCGACCTTAAATTTAGGGGGCGCCAAATCGACCTTAAATTCAGGGGGGCGCCAAATCGACATTAAACTACGGGGGAGCCAAATTGAGCCGAAACTTAGATGGGGCGCCAAATTGACCTGAAGCTGAGGGGGGCCTAATTGATATTAAACTTAGGGGCGCCGAATCGACCTTAAACTAAGTAAGGGCGCCAAATTGAAAAAGGGGGGAGGGGAAGGGGCGCCCTTAAAAAAAATTAGGGGCGCGCAAATCGACAGAAAACTATAGCAACGCCAATAAACGTAGGGTGCGAATGGACCTTAAACTAAGGGCGCCAAATTGAGCGTAAACATAGGGGCGCCAAATTGAGCTTAAACATAGGGGCGCCAAATTGACCTTAAATTTAGGGGGGCGCCAAATCAAACTTAAGATTAGAGGGGTGCCAAAATGAGCTTAACGTGGGGGCGCCAAATTGACCCGAAACTTAGATGGGGGCGCCAAATCGACCTTAAACTTAAGGGCGCTAAATCGACCTTAGATTTAGGAGGGGCGCAAAATTGACCTTAAATTTAGGGCGCCAAATCGAACTTAAACCTAGAGGGCGCCAAAATGATCTTAAACGTAAGGCGCCAAATTTAGATCAAATGTAGGGGCGCAAAAATGATATGAAACTTAAGGGGCGCTGAATTGACTTGAGACTTAAGGGCGCTGATTTAACCTGAAGTTAAGGGGGTGCCAAATCGATCTTAAAGTAAAGGACGCCAGATTGAGCTCAAATGTAGGGCGCCGAATTGACCTGAGACTTAGGGGTGCCAAATTTATCTTAAACTTAGTGGCTCCAACTATATCCTATTTACCTGAAACTAAGGGGCCCCAAAAACAAAAAACAGAAGGGGTCTTTAAAATGGTCTCTATCTAGAAATAGCAAAATTTCAAAATTCTATGCCTCCTGGTTTGTATATATACATAGCAAAAATTTTCCGCCGCGCTTCGCGCTCGCATCATCTTTTCCCATTGATTTATTACATTGTGTCGAGGAACGCGTAAAATGACCTGTTTTCTAATCATTGAATGCATCAAAATTTCCGTTCCCTATTCGCACACGCCTATGTTTTTCCTCTTTAACGAGAATTTACATTATGGGATTCTAACCGTCAAAACATTTAAATTTACTTTTTTTCACGTTACATTTTTTATTTATCTATTTATTTTTTTATATATTATTATTATTTTTTTTTTGCATTTCAAATTTATGTTCAACATATTAGCGGCGTCAAATTGAGCTTACACGTACGGGGCGCCAAGATGACCTGAAATTTATGGGGGCACTGAATTGAAGTTAAGGCAATGTCAAATCGATTGTAAAATTAGGGCGCCAAATTGAGCTTACACTTATAGGGCGCCCAAATGATCTGAAACTAAGGGCGCCGCAATTTACCTGAAACTAAGGGGGCAACAAATAGGTTTTTAAATATGGTCTCTATATAGATAGAGCAAAATTTCAAAATTCATGCATCCGGGTCTGTATTATACATACCAAAATTTTCGCTCGCGCTTCGCGCTCGCATCATTTTGTTCCCCAATGAATTATTACATTGTGTTCCTGAGGAACGCATGAAATGTCCTGTTTTCTTATCATTTGAATACATCAAAACTTCCGTTCATGCTTCGCGCTCGCCTGTGTTCTTCCTCTTACCAAAATTTACATTATGGGATTCTAACCATCAAACATTTCAATTTATTTGATATCACGTTACATTCATTTTGCATTTCAAATTGACCTAAATCTTAGGGGGCGCCAAATTGAGCTTAAACGTAGGGCCTATTAGGGGCGTCCAATTGACCTGAGACTTAGGGATGCCAATTTATCTTAAACTTAGGGGCTCCAACTTTATTTTGAACTTAGGGAGGTGTGCCGAATTTACCTGAAACTAAGGGGCAACAACTTGGTATTTGAAATATGGTCTCAAAATTTTTAAGTCCTCCTGGTCTGTATATACAGAGCAAAATTTTTGGCTCGCGCTACGCACGCATCTTTTCTTTTCCCAATGAGTTATTACATTGTGTTCCTGAGGAACGCATGCATGTCATGTATACATGTATGGCCCAATTCAAACTAACATTTAGGGGGCGCCAATGATTAGTTGGCGCCAAATTGAGCTTAAACTTTACCGTTTGGGGCGCAAATTACTTAAACTTAGGAGGGAAGCAGAAGGATAGATAAGCAGCTAGATAGATAGATATTCATCTCTCTTTCATAATCATGTAAAATTACTGGGCAACATACGGTCTTTAAATTATGGATGCCAAATTGATCCTAACTTCAGGTCTCTATTACATAGAGCAAAATTTTTCGCGCTTCGCGCTCGCTTCATTTCCCAAAGAGTTATTACATTGTGTTCCTGAGGAATGCATAAAATGTCACGTTTTCAGAGATCATTCCGATACATCAAATTTCTGCTCGCTATTCACGCTCGCCTATTTTTTCTTTCTTGTAACCAGATTATGAGGATTCTGAACAACAAAACATAAATATACATTTGTTGATTTCTCATTACTTGATGGACAAATTTCACATGATTTTATATGGCTTGCTTTCAAATCGTTTTGATGGACAAATTACAGCTCCCGTTCATATGATATTCTGATGAAGAGCTAAACAAAATTGATACCCCTAATTGCTTAGAATTCTTTGCTTTCTGATCGTAAGGTTGAGGTAAAAAAAATCTGATCGCGCTTCGCGCTCGTATTTAGAAATTTTCGTATTTTCATCTATAGCGGTAATACCTCATATACCTAGAAATTCTTCTCCATGAACTCCCATTGGCAAGTATTTAAAAAAAAAAAAAAAAAAAAATTCAAATGAATTATTATTCAAAATCCCTCAACATACATTTAAGCCGTAGGCATATGTTTTCCTGACGGGGGGGGGGGGGGGGGGCGCCATATTTTGAAAAGTACACAGGGGCGCCAAATTCACATCGGGCCCCCGGGGTGCAAATCCTGGATACGCGCCTGATATCTGCAGCAAGTGGAACCCACGCTCGAGAGATTTAGTGGATGAAGTATATCAAAGAAATTTTAATGAACCATCTAATAGTTCTGCAAGATAATTGCATCTTTACAAACCTTGGTCGCTTCTGGGTAATTTTTTTTTTAAAATTAGTTTTAAACCCTTCTTGTACGTGAAAGCGTGGCTCTTTGATCTGTATTAGGTGTCATCAAAAATAGGACGATTGAGTTTTAAAATTGTCTGTGTATATCAAATATTTGTTGAAAGTTTTCGATACATTATTAACCTTTTTGACACATATTTACTGTAGATCAATGTCAGTCTTTGGATACCATGCATGACACAACAAAAAAATAAATAATAAAAGGAAGTATTTATCTGTGTGTTTAGAAGAAAAAATGTTCGAATAACAAAGCATAAGCAACATCACTGTTGATCAATCTTTATCCCTTGATGATGAGACTCTTTTTAAAAAATCTTAAGAATAAATTTATAAACATTCATATGTAGAATCTTGCCCTAATTGTAAAGTGGGCTTTATATTTTTGGGGGTATGTGTGTTCTGGAAATGGTAGTTTAGTGAGTACAGATATTGATTCTTCCTCACCGTGAATATTTTTACTCCCCCCCCCAAAAAAAATAAATAAATAAGTAAATAAATAATAAGTAAAAATAAAAAAATAAATAAAATAAAAAAAAAAAAAATGTACATGGCAAAATCAAGGATTAACTTTTTAATCATATACTTTATTTCATGACTTGTGTTTGAGGGAAATTACCCTTTCTTATATATTATACACTTCTGGTCCATCTGCTTGCCCCCCCCCTCTCTCCTCTCTCTCTCTCTCTCTCCACTCAACTTTTGCATATTTCTCATATTTGATAAGAATATGAAGTCGTAAGTATTGATTACATAATATAGTTCATTAAGGATAGATAGAGGCAAAAAACTATGAGTTTGTCTGTTTGACTCGAATATTACGATCCAGAATTTTATTTGCATTGTCTTGTTGGTATAACATTTCGTGTATAACTTTATCTGCATAATCTGTCAACATTTTGTACAACATGTAAAATTTGAATCTTGAAGAACTTCAAATAAAGCCCATATATATATATGATTTTATTTTCTCCTATAATTATGCACTTCTCATAATTGTGATAAACTACAAATTATGCAAATATTTGTCTATATCTTCTCAATATTTCCTCAATTCATATACGATTTGCGTGTTTAATTTTCTATTAAGCGAACAACGAACAAATCTCACCTCTCTTCTACGTTTGATGGGTTGCCGTTATGAAGACGCCGCACACTCGATCCGTTCATGTATTAAAACAGTCCTGGCACAAGAACCCTATTTTGTGATCCAAACTATGAAAGTTTTACTCAGGAGAAATCAAAATGGTCTCTGCTTGTATACATTCTAACTTCATCAAACTATATACTGCGCACTTGATATACCAATTCTCATTAACAAAGTCAATAGCATAATTCACGCATGCATGCATACGGTGCACGCACAGATGTCATTTTCAAAAATTGTTTCCTCCTTATAAAATGGAATTAGAACATGTTGTATTGACACATATAATTATGCTTTGCTGATTTTTATGAGGAAATTTCATTTGTTTTTTTGTTTTTCGATTTTTCTTACAAGGTCGACCTGAGTGGAAGGGATTTCCCCCATGGTCGAAATTTGAATGAGGACCAAATATAATTTTGTTCACGCCTACCACCCCCACCCTCCCCCACTACGAGCAGTTTAAGCCGGCGCACCGTGACAAAACAAATTTTAGATGTTTTAAAACAAAAACAAAAATATTGGGAATTGCCCCCTACACCTCATGAAATCCTGGATCCACCACTGTATACATGTGCAAATGAAATATAATGATGATTCCCTCCAGCCCCTTTTCCTCTCTCTTTCTTTCTTTATCTCTCTCGCAACCTCTTCCTTTTCTCTTTCTGTTTCTAGCTCTCTCATTTATACTCCCCTTCCACTTTCCTCTCCCCTTCTCTCTTCTTATCTATCTCCTTTTATATCACACCTGTTTTAAAAGATCTCTCAGTTCTCCCTCTCTCTCTCTCTCTCTCTCTCTCTCTCTCCCTCTCTCTCTCTCTCTCTTGCTCTCTTTCCAACTTTCTCCCTTTTTGTCCCCCGGCTAAACGTCGAGTCCCACTCTAAACAATTCAAATACCTCGTTTACACTGTGACTCGGGTCGCGGGTTCGACACGGCAATCGTGCTCGACACGGCAATTTTATGCCATGTAAACGCGATCAGTGTGATCCGCGACCCGGGTTCGACACGCCTTTTTTGCTCCGCCAAAATCGTAGGTTTCGATCCGGGAGGCGGGTTCGACACGGCAATTTTTATGCGTGTAAACAGAAAGCCGTGTCGAAGTAGATGACCTTGAGGTCAGATATGGACTTTGGCTATACATCGCAACACACATTAATGACGTCCCTTACTTCCGGTCATGATCTGGGAGCCGTGTTGAACTCGCCTTTTTTGTTGTGTATAAACACGATCACAGATTCACTCTTTGCAGTGTCGAACCCTTCCCATGGATTCGACACGAGAGCCGAGTCTCAATGTAAACGCGGTAAAAGAGGTACGGTGACAGTGGGCCAAGGTCAATATTTTGCTCTATTTACTCAGAGTCCAAAGTCTAGTCCAATCTGAATTACACAGTACCCAGGCGCGGATCCAAGAAAATCGAATTGAATACATTTCTCGGGCCCAATTATTGTCTGGGGACAAATTAAGGCGGCTGTATTATGTTTACGCATGGGCCCTATAAATCCATTGTATAACATCGGTCTGCGTCCGCTACTGCTACCGGTATATTACTAGTATATGTAATATAAAATTTCGTTATCATATATCCGTCCAGTCATATTGTGTGTCTTATATTTTGGATAGTCCTTATTCATCTAGTGGTAAGTACATCATTACTTGTATCGACAAACTATGCTAGGTGCTCGGAAGGTAATATGCTATGATAAATAATATAAATTTCCTAGGTATTTAACCCGTTGTATACTAAGCCCGCATATATGCGGGCTGAAGAGATATAGAACATCCCTCTTGTTGACTGTTTATTTCACTCATGATAGCGTAAACATATAAAAACCTTATATAATTCAAATCATCTGACATTGATCTATTTAAAGCTGTCTTTGTTTCCCCTTTAAACGAAAAGAATTTCTTGCAAGCATGCTTGACAACTACGATTCATTCGGCTTTGTGAAAACTTCTCAGTATACAACGGGTTAATTGAAGGACACAAATTACAAAGTGGCTGAATGAATAATGCATAATATTGCTGGAATAATCTTTGAATTAGGCGTATCCCTTACTGAATATTGATACCGGTAAACTCCCTTTCTGTTATTTACGTACTATACCCCAAACCTAGTGCGTTTGAAGATTATATTTTTGTAATATCTTTGCCATTGTGCTGTCCAGTTATACCAAAGAGCAAACCCATATCTTTTTGGGATCCTTTGGTAACAAGCTGTTAATCAATCAATAGGGGAGAGCGGGGTTATATGGAACATTTTTCACAAAAATGGCCGTAAAACAAAAGCAGATTTATTTCAAGAAACAATAAACAATCAGCTGGAGTGTATATCTGTATGCTACAAATGTACCCCATAAAATTCTTAAACTTAGTGATGGTTCCGGAAAAAAAAAATCCATCTTCAACAAGACCATGTCAAGTGTTCCAACTAAACCCACACACGGGGTTAGTTGGAACATGCTATGGGGTAAGTTGAAACATTCTGCACGGTTGAAACATTGTGCACGGTATCTTTAGAATTATAGTTAAAACTATACCTATAACATTATTGCATGGGTTCAGCTAATTTGCTTTATTGATTCCAATTAATATATTAAAGATTAGTGTTCAAATTTTGTTTTTACTTCATGTTTTATTACACTTGATAGCATCCACTCACATACAGATATCCTGAAGTCCTGTGAAGTAGCATTCTGCAATATATTTTGTTTAAACCAAAATAAAATTGTCCAATGTGCACTAATATACATGTATAGGAATAATTCGGAACACTTAACTGAATTATATGATTTTTATTTTTTTATTCAGCTGAAACCTATTTACTTAATCAGTACATGTTCCAACTAACCCCGTTCAAAATGTTCCAACTAACCTGCTAACCCCAGAGGCCCATTTGACATTTGTAAGCTTACAGCACAAAACATGCCATTTATTTAACCTTGTTTTGTAGCTTGGTATAACCATGGATACTACTATCCATGGTATAACTGTTTGTTATACTCAAAAACTGGCCAACTTAATTTATGATCTTCTCTGAGATAATAAAACATTTGTAAAAGTGACAAAATTTACTCAGAAGGTGAAAAAACAAACATTGCTTTCTAACGTCACGGGTCTTGAAGCATGTGTGCTGTCTAAAATGTAGTGGATGGCAGTTACTAACAGCAACAACCTGAGGGTAGATTTGCATAAATATATTTATAGCAGTTGAAGAAAATTATAATGTTTCAACTAACCCCGTGGTCCAACTAACCCCACTCTCCCCTATAGTTGGCCTTGCAAACATAACTTTGTAAAGGCGAGCTAGCTATTAACATGATTAAAACTTCGATAGGACGGGTTAAACGGTTCGATTATTATGATAATTTCTTAGAGAGACTGGTGGTACGTCATAATCTTTCTCAATAAGTTCTTGTATGGACAATAAACAATTTAACTGGCAGACCACACTATTGGAATTGCCTTCAAATGCAAAGCCAATTTCTAAAGTGACGGTTGTTCGGTAAAATCTTCGTTTTGTTGCCTTCATTTGTTGTTTTTTTTTTTCGTTATAGAACACTTGAAATAATGCCATCTGTGGCAACGGCAGATGAGAATTATTCCCTGCTTATGAAGGGAACAAAACAAAAACAAAAACAATAAAGAAAGAGAAATATCTTTAAATTTGATCTTATAAACCATACCTCTTGTCTTCATGAACTATCCTTATAATAAATTTTGCCTTGACTCACATTGAAATTATTAACACATTCTCCAATAGCTTGACTGTATACACAATGACGTCATCCGAAGGGAAAGTCCCTGCCTTGGTGAGCACTGCATGGTTGGCTGAATCTCTGATGACGCAAAAGACCCCGGATGGGAGAGCCCTGCGAGTCTTGGATGTGACGTGGCTCGGTATGGAAGACGAAGGTCGAGATGCTCACAGCAAGCAACACATACCAGGCAGTCTCTACCTCAATCTCAACCACCTCCGCGACAAGGACTCCGCATACTACTTCACAATCCCGTCTCCTGAGGTCTTCGCGGAGTTCGTCGGCAAGACGCTTGGGATCGACAACGATACACACGTGGTCATCTACGAGAACGACCCTTTCTATAAGATAATGACAGCGCCCAGGGTGTGGTGGATGTTCCGTTATTTCGATCACGGAGCCGTATCGGTGCTTGACGGCGGGCTGCAGCAGTGGGTCGCGGAGAACCGAGCGGTGACCGACGAGGCGACGACATCACCGAAGCCGGCGACTTTCGAGGTGACGAGAACGAGAGCGGAGATCATCAAGAACTATAAGGACGTCTTGGATAACGTGAAGGAGACAAAGTTTCAGTTAATGGACAGTCGTCCTGTGGAGTGGTATGATGGATCAATGCCTTCCCCTTATCCAGGTAAAAAGAGAGATCAAGTAAAATGTTTATCATTTAGCCCAATGAGGCCGAGGACGTTTATATTCCTTTTTGTCAACTCCATTTACATGCAACTATTATTATTATTATTATTCTCTATCTTCTGTATTATGTTATTCCCTCATCGCTTCCCTATCGTCTCAATATTTATTTCTACTTTCTCTCCCCTCTATCTACACTGTTCGTCATAAAGGTGGAATATTTTTTCTGGCTCAAGCGACATTATGTTGCTCCGTTATTAATTTCTTGAATTCTTTGTCACCGCTTTCACTTTCTGGGATCCTGGGTATATCTTGGACGTTCCCTCAACGCTTCCCAGGGATTTTTTTTCACAAATGTTTGTCACCCCCAGAAGATGGCCATTTTCGTCATTTTTTTCTTTTTTGGGGGGCCCTTTTTTATTCACGCGACCCACCAAGGCCCCCTCAGTCCTAACCCAAGGAAACACGTCTGAGGTGGAGATTTGTTATTGTTCTTTAAATTAAATCTAGATGTATAGTTACAGGCTCGACTGTTTTGTCTAGGGGAGGGGTCAAAATTTATTTTGATTTGGGTTCAACAATCATTTTATTCATTTTTACACCCTGTAAATTTCTATCTTCCTAAAATTGTATTATAAAATCTCAACCAAACATAAATCAAAATAAAATATTATAAATAATAACTATTTACAGCCTTGCCATCAAGGCTAAACAAAATTTAAGTAGAAAATGATGATATTTTAGGGTTAAAGTTTGTTTTTCATTTCTTTTGTTTTCAGCATAAAGATGGAATAAAATATTCTGAATTTTCACCAATCTCGTTTTTTACTTCAACCCCTCCCCTAGACAAGAGACCTAAGCCTGTCCCCACAAATATTGATTTAACTTAAAGAACAATATAAAACAGTACACCTTGGTCGCGTTTCCTGGGGGTAGGATTGAGGGGGGCCTGATCGGCCGGGAAAACAAAAAGGGACCCCAAAATGAGAAAAATTGACAAAAATGGGCATCATGGGGGTTGACAAAACTTTTTTGGGAAAAGGTCCACGTGAAGGGTTGGGAGAATGTCCAAGATATAGCCAGGGTCCCGAAAAGTAAAAGCAGGGACAAACATATTCAAGAAATTAAAGTCAGAGCAAAATCATGTCGCTATAGCGGCAAAAAAATATTCCACCTTTATGACGGACAGTGTATCTAGTGATCTTTCATCATTATCATCATCATCATCATCATTATCGTCGTCACCAACATCATCCTTACTTAATCCACCCCCACCACCACCAACAACAACCATCATCACCTCCGTCATCATCTTCATCATCATCATCATCATCACCACCACCACCACCACCACCACCAACGGTGTCGATTTGTTTTGGCGATTGGGGGGATGATCGTCGATATTCCTCTTTTCCTCAATGTGACACATACGATGGTATATGATCGCAGTGTCCATTGTTGGGGGTGGGGTAATGTTTGTATATTGTTGGGGGGGGGGTAATGTTTGTATATGCTTGTACATGCATATAAATATGATAAATGTATTGTATAATGCGAGCGCGAAGCGCGAGCTGAAAATTTTCTCCATAATAGTGACATAAAATGGGGCATTTGTAGCATAATTCGAGCGCGAAACGAGGAAGGGGCTTTAACTGGTTTGTTAAAGGGGGACCATGATGATGTAATGGCTACAGATAATACACACATACATGCATGTCAGTATCCACTAGTACATATTTTCAAATTCTTTATGCGAGCGCGAAGCGCGAGCTAAAAATTTTCTCAATAATAGTGACATGAAATGGGACATATATTGTAGAATAATGCTAACGCGAAACGGGAAGGGGCTATTCTGCTTTATTAAAGGGGCCATCATGATGTTATGTCTATAGATACACACACATGCACTTTATTACGCATATGAGTACCAGTACATCGTCGAATTAATAGGGCTGTAATGCGAGCGCGAAGCGCGAGCTTAAAATTTTCTCAATAATATTCAACTGAAACATGGTATTTGTAGCGTTACATGACTTATAAGCACGAAATTGATGGAGGGCTAGGGGCTTTAACTAGTGTTTAGAAGCGGAACATCATGACGTAATGCCAACAAACGCAAATCTATATAAATATGGACGAATTAGGGCAATATATTGTGCGAGCGCGAAGCGCGAGCTGAAAATTTTCTCAATAATAGTGACCTGATGAAACAAGATACTTGTAGCAACATTGGAGCACGAAACGGGGAGGGATTTAGTGTTTTAAACGTACCATCGTGGCATTAATACATGCATAAAAGATGAACAAAGTCAAGTGCAGTTTGCACTATCTTATATTATGCGAGCGCGAAGCGCGAGCTGAAATTTTCACGCAAATTCGAACAGTTATCTGATATTTGAGAGCAAAGTAGCGACTAATTTGAAAAGAGGGCATTTAGCCCCAGAGAATAGTGAAAGTGTATTATATAATCAGTGGTCCGAGTCCAAAAAAGTTACCTTGTCGATGAAGAGCCAAGCTAAGTGTTACAGACTCTTCAATATTCATTATTTATTTTATCAAAACATCGTGGTTATTGAGGGGGAAACTTATGACTTCAGTTTTACTTATCGAGGCACCTGTCCGCCATTCACCCTGGGATCAATGCACCTGATTATCATCGATTTGATTTTTTTTTTCTAATTGTGAATAGTGAAACATCTGCGCTTCCATTATCAACACCATGAACACAGTGTATTGTATTAACATGATTACTGAAGTATACCGAGTGAGTCAAAAAAAACTTTACACCTAGTAAAATGTCAATAAAAAGAAACCAATTTATAAACCCCAAATTATTTCACATATTCGGAAAGAGTAACTCCTCCACATCTTCTGGTACCATTTTTGTGTGGTACGTCTTTACGCTTGGATGAACACGATGCATTGTTTGCGAACATGTCAATTTCGAATTGTGCCAGAATGTGAGTAAATTCAAAACAAGAAAAGGCTAGAAAAAAGCAACTTCATCCTGATTAAAATAGCATAACTTTTTAACGAAAATGTCTTCCGCTTAATAACTTGGCAGGGTTGTTGTTACACATATTGACTACATTTTGTATGAAAATTAGATTGACTCGTGAAGTAATGCACGAATGAGTACACATTAAAGACTAAATTGCCACTGATAGACCAAAAAAGGCATCCTTTTACCTTCGAAAAGTGATTATTTTGTCTTTGACGTGTGCTCACTCATGCCTGACTCTACAGACCTATCTAATTTCATACAAAATGTAGTCAATATGTGTAACAACAACCCTGCCAATTTATTAAGCGGAAGACATTTTCGTTAAAAGTTATGCCATTTTGATCAGGATGAAGTTGCTTTTTTTCTAGCTTTTTGTTGTTTTGATTTTACTCCCATTCTGGCACAATTCGAAATTGACATGTTCGCAAACAATGCGTCGTGTTCATCCAAGCGTAAAGACATACCACACAAAAATGTAATCAGAAGATGCAGGAGGAGTTACTTTTTCCGAATATGTAAAATAACTTGGGGTTTATAAATTGGTTTTCTTTTTATTGACATTTTTCTAGGTGTAAAGTCTTTTTTTACTCACTCGGTATAGGCACACACGAGGAAGATTAACGCAAGAGTGAGAAAATTTTGGATTTTTGAATGTCAGAAATATGTATTTTAGACTGCAAAATAATATAATAATGTCATAAAAGTGTTTTGTATGATAACGAATTTGTAATGGGTAGATTTATATGCATATAATATGATATTTTTTATTTTCTTGATATCAAAATATTGGGGGGGGGGGGATGATTGTACACACCATCCCCCCCCCACTGAAATTATTGGGGGGATACATCCCCCCCCCACAATCGACACCCATGTCCACCACCATCATCATCACCATCATCATCATCATCATCATCATCAACACCACCATTATCATCAACATCATTCTTCTTATTCTTCTTTATCTTTTCTTTCATATATAATATATAAATAAACCATAAATAAATTCTCCCATCGTCTATATTATGCCTCGATCACAGTTCGTAGCCGGGGACCCGTACGGCGAGGGAATCGGTCGTTTTTATAATTTCTCTACAATGCGGTTCCAATTTTTTTTCGCAAGAGATTTACCCTCAGAGCGACTTGGATAGAGACCACTATTGTGTCATACCTCCTTACCCCAACAGCTTCTATTCCGAAGTCCGTACGGTGAAAAGGAAAAAAACACTTTAAACTTTACGTGCGGTTCCCGGCCGACTCCCTAACGATTTTATGTGCACACCAGAACATTTTCCAGTAGTTATGCTTTAAATGTAGGGGAGCCGGGAAGATCGACTGTGTGCTCTCGATTTTCCCGGCGTTTTTCTCGACCCGGTAGGCCGTAGAAAACCCGCAGAGTCACCAAAGGGACCCGAACGGGTTTCTGCCGCTAGCCGTACAAGTTTCTGCCGGTATCCGAGCGGGCTCCACCCGTGTTTTTCAGTGAGTCCTCCAAATAAAATATTGACAGGCCTCTCGCAATACGGTTCCCGTGCGACTTTCTTGCGGCCCCCGCCAGGGCCCCTTAAAGGTTCCTAATGAGACTATACGAGAAGGCTATATACTATCTAGGGTCAGATCTCAAACTCTGTCCTGAAATATACTTTTGTTTATTCATATATATTTAGGAGGGCTGTCGCAGGAAAGACCACTTTGGTCTTTTTAGATGTTTATCTAGGACTAAGCATCTCATATCGTTTCCCAATACATGGACCATCAATATCACTTTCAAATGAGTGTAATTTCTCTCCTAAAGGGTGTAATGCATGGGTGTACAAAATGAAAATAATATTTTGGATCAAAATTCGTCTCTGAACTATCGGTTTTATTGATGGATCTTATTTATTCATGTAGGATGTATCCATTTAGAGCATCTAAAAAAATATTTAAAAAAAAAAAAAAGTTCTTGGGAGTCGAACTCAAGTCCTCTAGATGAGAGTCTGTTCCTCATACCACTCGGCTAGTATTACTGATAGCGACAACTTGATTTTCGATTTAAATGAACCAAACTACACTGTAAAAAATTTCACCGTTTTTTAACAGGAAAGTTCCTGGCAGTCGGGACGCCAGGAGTGCCCGTTTTTGCACAGCTTTAGTAGTTATTTTACAGATAATGTACATTTACAGGTTCCCGTTATCATGGTTATTGACCACCTTGTAAATTTATAACCCTGTAAATTTACAGTCTTTTCCTGTTTTTATCATGTAATAGTATTTTGAAACAAAAAGAACATTATCCAACATTATACGGGATTGACCATTCATGCCTAATCATGTCCTTAATCCTAAATCTTAATCCTAAATCCTACACCTAAATCCTAATCCTAAATCCTACACCTAATCTTTGACAACTTCGATGAAAGTTGTTAGCCTTATATACCCAACCCAATGAGTCCAATGTAAGGTGACATTTTCCATGGTTAGTGCAACGATCCACGTTTGAAGCACTTCCAGTCATATTAATGAATATTCATGATCCACATAATGACATAAATAAGATAAAGGTTGTTAATTAACAGGAACATCATTGCAGGATACAAGAAAACTGATTTGTAGTAGTTATGTTTCTTCTTCCTTTGTTGAACAAAGAAAATTGTCTTTTTGACAGGAAAACTCTCGTAATGATTTCAAAAATATACAAGTCTATGAACAAGGAAGCTCGTTGATATACGAGAAACTTGTTTATTAACAATAATATTTGTTTTTAGAAAGAACTTGCTGTTTTTGACAAGAAAGTTAGTTGTGGAAACTGAAATTAAGGGAATAATTCGTAAACGAGCAGGAAAGGTTGTATGAATATGCCATTCCTGTTATTGACAGTTGCATGAGCTAGTAATGTAAAATCAAGACGACTTCCTAGAAAACTACAATTTTCCTGCCATTTACGAGAAAAATGTCGTAAAATTAAAAAAACGACCAAAAGCTGTATTTTTACAAGCCAAAGAACATGTTAATTTACAGTTATTTTTTACAGTGTAGGA
This sequence comes from Paracentrotus lividus, assembly GCA_940671915.1. Taxonomy (NCBI): domain Eukaryota; kingdom Metazoa; phylum Echinodermata; class Echinoidea; order Camarodonta; family Echinidae; genus Paracentrotus; species Paracentrotus lividus. The sequence continues at coordinate 17,691,595 of CALNVZ010003430.1, read as the reverse complement.
TATATTAGTGCACGTTCAAGGCTTATTTTTAGTGATTAATTTGTAAACGGTTTGGAAAATAAAAATCGCGTGCAGCTCAAACAGAATTATCAAAACGACTGATACAATACGTCGTCCGGGTCCGCGGATGGTACTGTGATCGCCCCATTACATAATTTTTCCTTTTTTACTTACTTCATACAGGTTTAAAGCTGGGCATCATGAAAATGGCGACCAACATCCCATTCCCAGGCGTCCTCCGCGAAGGCTCCACCAAGTTCAAGTCAGCCGATGACCTCCGGTCCTATTCCAATCAAAGGCATTGACCTCTCGCAACCTTTGACCTCAACATGCTTCGTTGGTGTCACGGCCTGTATTCTGGCCCTGGGTGCCTTCGTGGTCGGGAAGGACGACGTGTCGGTATTCGACGGGTCGTGGGATGAATACTCTCAAAATGGTCCAGCAGATTCTATGACCTTTTATGAGCAGAAACAAGATGCTGAAGCAACAGTGACATTCCACAGAGAATGAGTACTATTTTCTGAAAAATAGTTTAAACTCGTGCATAACCGTAAATTAATTTTGTGACGTAGTAAACACTAATGCTATAGGTACTCACTCCGAACGCGTTCATAAGTGTGGAACTTATGGGAACTAAAGATTTGGTGACTCCGCTACTTTTTACACATTAATAAACGGAATCGTTATTGAAAGTATATGGCAAGCGAACAAAATTTAAATAGCTTTATATAATTATGTCCATATTTCACGTCCAAATACTTTTTGAAAAATAAAAAAGGGTTGTCAGTCCCCACAATGCCCATTTTTGTCATTTTTTGGTCATTTCGGAGCCCCCTTTTTGTTTACCCGGCTGACCAAGGCCCCCTTAATCTTAATCCCGCAAAACGCGTCTAAAGTGTAGGGTTAATATTGTTGTTCACGTTAAATTAAGTTTTAAGGTTACATCTTTCTGTCTCTTGTCTAGGGGAGGGGTTGAAGTAAAAAGAGAGATTGGTGAAAAATTGAAATATTTAATCCTTACTTTATGGTAAAAACAAAGGAAATAAAAAACAACCATAAACCCTTGATTATTACAATTTTCCCCCAACTTTTGTTTTAACCTTTTGACAAGGTTGTAAATGGTAACTATAATCTATTTTTCATTATGATTTATTTTTGGAGGAGATTCTACAATACATTTTTGGGATGATAGAAATTTCCATTTTGTAAAAATCAATAAAATCAATTTTTAACCCCTATCGAATTAAACTTTGACCCTTCCCCTAGACAAGAGACGAAATCCTTTAACCTTAAAACTTAATTTAGCGCAAAGAACAATAAAAACCCTACACTTCAGACCCGTTTCGTGGGGGTAGGATTGAGGGGGCCTTGGTCAGCCGGGTAAACAAAAAAGGGGCCCCAAAATGACAAAAAATTGCGAAAATGGGCATTGAGGGGGCTGACAAAGTTATTTGACTTTTCTTTCCCCGGGAATAGTTCGGGGAACGTCCAAGATAAAGCCAGGGTCCCAATAAGTGGAAGCGGGGACACACAACTTCAAGAAATTCTAGCCGGAGCAAAATGATGTTGCTGCCACTCAAAACAATATCCAAACTTTATGGGCAGCAGTGTGCGTATATATATATATATATATATATATATATATATATATATATATATATATATATATATGAAAGGAATGGGTGAATGGGTGAGGTGAAATAGATCTGCACGAGGGATAATTTAGTATTTGGAGTTCATATAGTCCAGTAATGTTGCAAGATGGAGCGTTCACTATTTATTATAGTAAATAGACCCCTAGATCTTTGACCTTGCCTCATCTGGTTTTATCTTTGCCAAATTTTTGGTGCAAATTTAGCTATTGTGACGTATTTTGTTGCTGCGCGTATCCATTGTTGTAAGCTGTTGTGCGCATCATTTTACTGTTACTACGCGCTGGCGCAATGAGACAAACGATAGAATCGATACTCTCTCCATTCATTTAACACGTGCTTTACCCTACAAAACCGAAAGTTATATTGTACATATGTACAATATAACTTTTTGAAGGTAGGTCACGTGGTACTGATCTATCCAATGACGACGCGTATTTTTCTACCACTATTTACTATATATATATATATATATATATATATATATATATATATATATAAGTTTATCTAATATGTCTGAAGTGAATCCACCTAATTCCGACCGTTATTGAAATAAAACTATTTAGGCGTATTAGAATATACTGTAATTCCGACTGTAATCATCTTTAGTAGATAGCTTTGTGAAAAGGATGACGTTTTTTGCTGCTGTTGTTACTTTTTCTACGGCGCTGTTATGAAGAGTATAAATACTTGAATTTGTGAATTTTAATAAAAGGCTATATTCGTTCTTCAAAATAAAAACACTTGATATGTTATCTATAATTAGTTAAATACATAAAAACTCTGCTGATGATAATTTCATGCGCTTCTCATATTGTTCATTATGAACACTTGGTTTTGATCATAACAAGGACAAAGGGAAGACCGGGGATGGAAGTTACACGGGTCAGTTGTTACAGTTCTGTTCTTAATGTGCTAAGCTGGAACAAGAGAGGATGTGCTAACTGGCAGCTATATACAGCCTACACATAGCTGTGATGAACTGCCGGTCGTGAGGTTTCTCCGTTGTTTTATTAAAAAGTAAATCAACAAAAACCAATTTTTACAGTTCAAAGTGAATTTTTGACAAAAATTAAAATTTGTAATAGCTCTTACAACTGAAGGCCCATGATGACAGTCTGGTATTGTAAATGTAGTACGTATGTCACTAATATACCCCCTAGCCATGCCCTGTAATTCTGCCTAATGACTGTGCTACAGTTGATTTTGTGCCTGTGTAAAAGCACGCATGGGGTAGGTTGTTACAACAACCTACCCCATGTCGATGTAACAACTTACCCCAATTACACTACATATGTAAAATTACATTTTGTCTCAATTTTCAGGTGTTAATATTTTTATGTTTCTATTACTTTTGTCTATTCTAGAGCTGTACTTGATCTACTGTTAACGATGCCGAAAAACTTTCCAAGTTGAAACAAAAGTATGGTATAAGAGATTTACACAGTCAACTTACCCCGGTTGTTTACATATTGTAACAATTTACCCCGTATGGTGTAACAACCTACCCCGAATACGGGGTAGGTTGTTACAAAAAAAATGTCTTCATTAATTAAGCTGTAGTTGATTAGTGTTAACATGTTTTCAAGTTTTATATGCCTCAGGCATGTCAGGTTTTAGCAAACATAATAGGCTAACTACAGACCCAAGATGGAGTGCGTGAGTTCTTTCATTAGAACTATCTGGCCCAAAATGTGAATTTTGTAACTTCCATCCCCGGTCTCCCCTAGTCCATGAACTGAATAACATCGATTTTCAACCCCCTTTCTCTCTCTCTCTCTCTCAACGAAAGACTGAAAATCGAGCCTTATGTGTAATAAAGTTAAAGAAACTATTTAGAGCGAGTGAGAGAGAAGGGGAAGGGGAAAAGAAATAAGACTATAGAAAGCTATAGATTTGGAGAGAAATAAAGGGGGTGTGTGCGTGTGTGAGGGTGTGTTTGTGTGTGTGTTTGTGTGTGTGTGTGTGTGTGTGTGTGTGTGTGTGTGTGTGTGCGTGTGTGTGTGTGGACGGGAGTGTGATGGTTTGTGTGTAGGGTGAGCGATGAGTCTATACCAGTTTTTCAAAAATAAGTTTTTCGTCTTATTTTTTATTAAAAAAATATAGAATATTATTGTGACGGATCAGCCAGGGTGTGTACGTTTTGGTTAAAAGTGTGAAAAGTTAACTTTATATCAGATTTAAATGCAAAATGCATACCTAGCTTCGCGATCTAACGATAGCAATGTATTTATAACAGAAAGATGTAACTATACTTATAATAAAGCAGAATATCCAACATAACCATTATAATCGACAATAGTTTAACACTGTCACTAAAAACAAAATTAGTGAATTTTAGACTAACTGATTGACATTTCATAATTGGCCTTAGGGTGTTCAGTGGGCAAAGGCGTGAAAGCACACAAAACAGACAATTGAAAAGCCAGCCATGTGAGCGACGCATATGATGAATGGCTGATATTAACCTCAACATATCGGTACCACAATAATGAAATAATAAGCAAAGATGAAATGCATTCTATGAATGATTAAACTCTTCTTTTGTTTTGTTGTATCTATTTGTTTTATATGTTTGCGAGGCCTTGAATACACGTTCTGATGCGCTTACGTACCTTGTTAGCATATTTTTCTGTATCACAGATATGAAATGGTATTTATTGATGTTTTTGACACTTTTGTGAATGGAATGAGCTGATGGCAGTAACGTTCTGATCATTCATATTAAAGTATGATATTGATAACAACAAAGTAACAAGCAACATGATTTCATCCCGCAGAATTGTTCATTATTTCCTGTGTCTTGTGCTCCTGTGGATTCTCATTGCCATGATAGCCGAAATCTCATACTACGTCACCTCACACCGAGAAACACTAAAACATGGCTCCCTAGCAAAAGACAGCGATTCGTTCCTCGGAGCTGAATCCAAACGGACAGTGAAATCTGGAGAGAACCCTTTAATTGGTAAGTTCAAGTTCAAGTTCAAGTTTATTCCACTCATAAAAACGATACACGGTATAAACATTATACACGTGATCCATAAATACATACATAAATACATGAGAACATAAATTAAAAACATATTGATGACTATGAAGAAATACTACTAAGGAATACAATAAATTAAATATAGAGTGGAGGAGCCAGCAAAAGCCAAAGGCTTATCGAGGCTAGCTCCATCATTGCATTAAAAAATATACTTAAAGTAACATTTAAAAAAAGAAAACAAAAAGAAACATTGTAATAAGCAAAATTAAGTTTATATGACTTTCAAAAGATGCAAATTATGTATAGGTAGTGGTGGTCGAAGAGATAAGCCAGCGGATTGACGATCACAAGGTACGCGGTTCGAATCTCGTCCATTCGACTGAAAGTCTGTTGGCAAGACATTAATCTACAAGTTTGCCACACTCGACCCAGTTGAGGTTAAATGCTTCAGGGCGGCAATGGCTGTGGCAGATTAGGGCTTGATGATACTATATAAGCTGCGTCACTGAATAGGTAACTAGGCAGTCGGCGTATTATAATGCTATATATTATCATTATTTGTATGTAAAGATACGAATCAGCTAAAGAAAGGTGATGCTGAGATACATACAGTAGGAAAACATAAAATTAACAGTTTTTTTATTATTAGGATCTCCCCTTTCTCAACATTACTAAGGATCAACATTTGGACTTGTGGGACGGTTGCTTTGTGCTATAATTTCCGATAAAATCCATAAAATTTAATGTTGATTCATGAGTTTGGGGGCAATCATCCAATCTTTAAGATATATCATTGTATTGACCTAATGACATATTAATTGAAAAGGATAATAACGATCACTTTCAGATGTTTCCAAACGAGACACTTCGGGCATGAAGGTTCGGCTGTTGTGTTGGGTGATGACCTGTCCTGACAACCTGGAATATAAAGCACGGATGATTGCCAGGACATGGGGCAAACGATGTCCTCAGACACTTTACATGAGTTCTCAGAAGAACCCATCTTTCCCAGGCACAGTCATCGGGCACAACGTAAAGGAAGGCAGGAAATACCTGTGGAACAAAACCCGGATGTCTTTAGAGTACATCTACAGACATCATTTCAACGACGCTGATTGGTTCTTTAAAGCTGATGACGACACATACGTCATCGTTGAGAATCTGATGGCATTTCTGGCAACGCAAGACGCCTCTGAACCAGTCCGATTCGGATTCAACTTCAACCCGAAGGATAGGGAATACATGAGCGGAGGAGCTGGTTTTGTGCTAAGTAAAGAGGCTCTGAGGAGATTTGTGGAAGGAGGACTAAATGATACGTCGGGCAAGTGTCCAAGCAACCTTTCAAAAAGACCTGGAGATAAGAACTTGGGTAAATGCATGGAAAGTCTTGGTGTTCGGGCAGGAGATTCGCGCGATCGATTGGGACGATTTCGGTTCTTTCCGACGAATATCGAGTACTTCCTGCATTACGATACCCCACCTCTTGAATGGCTACATCGCTACTCAAAATACAACATTACCAGGGTATGTGGCCACTATTGTATATATTTCTGCTTCTTTTATAAGCTTTCGCTTCCTCAGGGTATCTTCCTCCATTTTATTCTTTAAAACGTCAAATCCGCAGTAATAACGTTTGTATTAATAATGCATTATACATGTATTATGTTTTTTTAAATGGAAAATAAATGTAATTAAATGAAAGTCTTTTTACTCTCGTTCGTAATCTTAAGGATAATAGCTTTTTATTCTCTTACCTTTCAATAAATTTTGCATTGTGATATATTATCTTTCAAACTTTTTTTAGTAAATAAAAATATTTGAAGGCTTGTTGCAGTTGGATCTGGGACCAATCTTTAACTTCACCATCCGAAAGACCCGACTGAGATTTGAACCTGGTCCCGAACCTGGTGTAGCTTAACATTTCCATTCATAATTTGTTAATGTTGAACTTTTAGGGCCCCGCCCATAAGCTTGTCTTTTAAAGAGGTCCTAAAATCATACAATTTCATGTCTGTATTCAAGTTGATACTTTGTTTAGTAATGTATTATGATTATCTTTATTATTACGATTATGTCATCATTGTCATGTCATGTTGGTTTGAATAAATGAAATGAAAATGAAATCTTATCTTCCTTTTTGTCTTTCTTTCTTTTTCCAATCAGGGCAAGAACTGTTGTTCGGATTCGCTCATCAGCATCCATTATGTCTCTCCAAAGGATATGCTTGAGTATGACTTCCTCATATACAACCTCAAAGTAGGTCTTCTTCAATGATGAACGATGATCGTAATATCATGATGCCAGTCTAAGATATGGAAACAACTAAAGCTATAGTCACAAAATGGTGGAGCGAATCTCTGGATTTTCGGAATGGAGCTTACTTTCTAAAGGGCCTGTCCCACTGGAGGCGAATGTTGTTGCGACAACTGGCGATCTTGCGATTGTGAGTGTGGTAGCAAGTTGTTGTTGTAGCCTAGCTTATATAGAGTCGTAGTGTAGGTTTATAATCGTCATTTTAAAGCCGAACTCCTTATAATTATGACATTCTCAGGTTGTCGCCACAACGATCGCTGCCTGTGGGACAGGCCCTTTACGAGGTTTTTTATACGTTCTAACGATCGCCCAAGTTCTTACGACCAAGACTTTAATTAGAATCAATACCACACTGAGGTGTTCTTTTAAAGGGAAGCTCTGGACCCCAAAATAAGTTGCTTTTATAAAAAGCAGAAAAATTAGAAAAACAGAATAAAAAAAGTTTGAAGAAAATCGGACTAATAATAAGAAAGTTATGAGTATCTTTACGATGCACAAAAAATTGATCGCTGTACCAAATTGGCAACACTGTCACAAAGCTGTGATGTCACAGGGGCACAACTTTCCATACATTTTCTATATGGTTTTATGATAAATTTTCACTTTATTTGTTAAGAAACTGTTTACCTCATAACTTTGGCCAATATATATTGATGGTAATATGCTATTGCATTTATACATATATTTTAAAATCAGCACCCCATCTAGAAATAAAAAAAAACAAAGATTTTAAGTGGTTTTCAGTATAGAAAAAAAGATATTCATGAATGTTGAATTTCATGAAAAATTTCACTTTTCTTTTGCAATGTCACTATGAATCTCGTTTTATTAAAATACATAGATGCAATAACATATTGCCATCAATATATCTTGTCCAAAGTTATGAGAAAAACAGCTTCTTAACGAATAAAGGGGGTATCTCACTGAGTTGCGAACGTTTGCGAACGAGGCGAATTTAGAGATTATCGTATATAGAGAGATTGTAATCAAATTTGATTCAGTAGACCAGCCTTTCGACGTGAGGCGTTTTCTTTTGCTATGTGTCTTCCGGACAAAGGGTATATATTGGAATGCTGGGAACTTCTGAAATGAATGGAGTCGAAATACAGGAATTCTTTTTATCTTGCATTGGTGCATGAAGCGATTGTTTTTGGTTTAAACCACATTCCTTTCGATAAGCCGCGATTTTCCATTGAAAATAATGCGCCAAAAAGTTTTAAAATTTCTAGGCGAATTTATTTATGTCAAAGGTTGCAAGTGCATAATTCTGTGTGTAAAAATGGTTAAATATACATATAAATAGGTTTACTGATATTACTAAAATATATATGGAAAGGGTCAACATAAATTTGAATCGGATAAGAATTACTCGATGAAAAAAAATATAATTTCTCAAAATATGTTTGAAAATAATAATAATAATCCAGCGTATATGAGTGTCTTTGATCATGTTGATTGGTATTGTCATTAACAATAAACGCAAATAAAACATTCAGATTTCTCTTCGGGCGTGGCTGGGCGTTGGGTGTAATTGAGCTGGTAGTCATGTTTTTTTTTCAATTATCATTACTATTATCATTTCCATATTATTGTTATCAATTTTTTTTTTTTCATTTCGGCACCCATGACTGCATAACTGACAATCAATATCTCACTTTTGGCTATAATAATATGCAGTCACACACACACACACGCACCCACGTACCTACACGAACCAAAACGAAGCAAAAAATGACTTGTTTCATTCAGCCCCCCCCCCCCCCTAGTGGGGTATGTTATGTTATTCCGTAGGACTAAGCTGCCAAATTTAATTTTCAGATTGTTTTGGCTTCTAAAGGGTCCCACCAAACCAAAAATGGAGGGGGTCAAATTTTCAGACCCCGCCTTCACTTCGTATTGGGCCTTTTAGGGGCTGCATTTTGGCCCAATGTGTAAATTTTGTGTTTTCCTACCTAATTCGCAAATTTTTCTCCAATTTGGGTGGCAAGTAGTCAAAAATGTCAAAGGAATTCACACTAAATAGTACTGCATCATGAATATTTACTTCCTTTACCATTTAAGGGTCTCGAATTGCACAAGAACTGGGGAAAATGAAGGGCGGATGAATAAAATTCAGAAAAATATGGCGTTTTTATTTCCTTTTGGGCTAGAATGTCAAAATTAATGGGTAAAAATGGTATTAAACATTGGAATGAATGAGAAATAAATGTCACATACCATTTAAATGGCTATTCAAGCCTATTATAGACTTTTAAAGGTAAAAATATACCCCAATTTAGTATTTTAACAGATGTATATGTTACTTCGACAACAGAGGGCGACAAACCCATTTTTATAAATTTTCCAAACATGCTTTTAAATATCAACTTCAGATCACTATAAATGCATGTATGATCTAAAATTAAGAGAAATTTAGAAATTTCATACTTTTACAAGAGGGAGTTTACTCAAACAGTGCGTTTTGATTTATTTTTTTTTACAACTTGATTTGCACTAATCGTCTGCTTGAAATAAAAACAAATGGCGCTGTGATATTTTTGTTCACACTTGACACATAACGCAACCTTAGTCTAATCTAAAGAATTGTTGGTATACAACATGTACAATTTCGGAGTCATATATTTTTTTTTTTATGAAATAAATCCAATGGAAAAGGAAAAACACATTTTTTGTAATATGATTACAGGGAAAGTCTACAAGACCACCAGTGAATATCATTTGCTGTAACTATAAAATCCTTCTTGTCGGGCTGCCGTCTCGATATTAATAAGAATACTGGTGGCAAATTTTTGTTGGAGTACTAGCAATGCATGACATCATACTTGGTGCCGGATTGCTGACATTTGACTGGAAGACATCGTCTATTTTCCGAACACCATCCATTTCAAAGGAAGAATGTAATTTGCAATTAGTCTTGTATGATATATCCTATATACAGGGCGTCCCGAAAAGAACCATATACACTTTTTGAAATGGCTGCCAAATGAAAAAATATTTGATTTTGTAACAAAATTTACATGTATGGAAAGCTCATTATTCCCAACTTTCATACTGACACAAAAAGTCCGAAAAAAGTCATGCATGAATGAGCACGCGTTCACTTTTGTAAAGGGTATGGAAATTAGGGTGCGCAGAATTGCCCTACCAATTTGTATGAGGAAATCATTTGGAGCTTATGGAATGAGGATGATATGCAGAATTACTGATCAATTATGATGAGTTGGGGTTTCTAAGAGAAATTGTAGATAGAATTGGGGGGATATGATTTCATGCATGAGTGAACAGGAATATGTATTTCCTATTTATTAGCATTGTAGCCTTCAAGTTGTCTTCAGTGTGGTGTTAGTGGTAGTCAGGATGGGTGCAGAACAAGTGAGTGGTAGGGTAAGATTTTGATCCCTTTTGATGATCGTTTTCATGTCTTATGTTGTCTGATGTCCAACATCAGTGGCATTTTTTTTCTTCAACAAAACAGGTTGTGCCATCGAAAGAGGAGGAGACACGTTGGCATTGAACCGTACAGATTTTTTTTTTATTTTTTTCCCCTCTTTTGTTTTTGTTACAGGATGGATGAAACAAGTGTTAAAATCAGAAAGAACAAATTCAACTGAAAATAAAGGACTGACATGTGTAATTTCACAATTTGTGTTTCACTGTACATATTCCTTTACAAAAGTCCAATTGCTATAAAATGACTGGATAGTTTTGGTTGTTGATCAATTAAGTTGATGATTTATTGGGACATTGGTGATTGAAATAACTATGAAGATGATGTAATGCTGATTGATTAAGTTGAAAATTTGAGACTGGTACACTGTTGATTTAAATGTTGTAGCTGGGTGTTGATTGTCTAGATTTATGTGACTGATTGATTGATAAATTTGATAGATTTTGTCTCAACATCCAATTGGATAATGTGAGTAGACGGGGATCAGAAGGTTTGTTCAGAATATTTGGAGTAGAACCCAATGAATATGAATGTTTAAAACACACCCATGCAAAAGAGAGGAGAAAGATAGAGAGGGAGGGAGCGGGAGAGAGAAAAGGGGAGAGAGGGATGAAGAACCCCTAAAAAAGGAGCTGGAGAGAGAGAGAGAGAGAGGAGAGAGAGAGAGATGAGAGAGGAGAGAGGAAAGAGGAAGGAGAGAAAAAAAAGAAGGAAGAGAGAGATTAAACACACCACTGAGGACCTCACTTTAAATATACCTTGGACAGTTTCAAAATGCAACAATAGGAAATACAATATTCCTGTTCATCATGCATGGAAAGTGTATCCCCAATTCCACAAATTTCACTTAGCAAACCCCAACTTCATCATAATTGGATCAGTATTCTGCATATCGATCCTCCAATTCCATAAGCTTCAAATAACTTTCCTCATACCAACTTCGGTAGGGCAATTCCTGGCCACCTAATTTCCATACCCTTTACAAAGTGAACGCTGCTCATTCTTGCTGACTTATTTTCGTGACTTTTTGGTGTCATATGAAATTTGGGATAATGAGCTTCCATACATTAAATACATATTCCTGTTACTCATACATGAAATTGTAATCCCCAATTCCACAAATTCACTTAGCAACCCCAACTCATCATAATTGATCAAGTAATTTCTGATCGTCTTCAATTCCATAAGCTATCAAATAACTTTCCTTCATACAACTGTGGTTAGGGCAATTCCTGCGCACCCTAATTCCATACCCTTTACAAAAGTGAACGCTGCCTCCATTCATGCATGACTTTTTTCGGACTTTTTGGTTGTCATATGAAATTGGGATAATGAAGCTTTCCATACATTATAAATTTCATTACCTAAAATCAAATATTTTTCATTTGGCAGCCATTTCAAAAGTGTATAGTTCTTTTCGGGACGCCCTGTATTGTGAGGTGTAAATTATAATTGCAACTTCGAAGTAACTTATGTAACCCTATCTCACCAGGTTCTTTGATCTAATCACAGTTTCTATCTGAGCTATAGTTGTTCTTCTCCTTTTCTCCAATGGTTGTTGGACCTGCAGAACAGTATTTGATATATTTAGTTCCTTCAAATTTATAGGGTCTCCACTGTACAATTTTGTTGGAAGCGAACCCTTATCAACTTCAGAATGACATCACAATCATCATCACTATCATTAAGTTTAAGTGTAGTCATTGAGTGATCCATGTTCAGTTTAAAGTTATTTATGTCTAATTAGAATTCCAAATTAACACCAAGAAAAGTGTTTTATTTTGTTCAGAGACGTGAACCGTCTTGACCAAATCGTGGGGAAATTTTTCTAAAAAAACAAAAAGCACTTGAGATCAGAGACTTAAAGAGAAAAGTGTTCGGTTATGAAGGGGTTGCACAGAAAATTTGCCTTTAAATTTATGCTTTTTAAGAATAATGGCTTTTGATGTTAAACAAAATTATTGCAAGCGCGAAGAGCGAACTTTTTTTTTTTTTTTTTTTTTTTTTTTTTTTTTTTGCTGAAAATTGAGTTAATTTTGCATTATATACCCTATTTAACATCACCGAGCGTGAAGCGCGAGTCGAAAAATTGGCGTTTTAAAAGACATACATGGGGTAACATGGGGCACATTTTAGTATTAAAAATGCCCCTTTTTATTACAAAAATGACATTTTATTAGCTAAGAAAAGAGCACTTTTAAGGCGGATGATAAAGTGGGGTCACAGCGCCCTCCTGCCCCCCGGCCCCCCCCCCCCGGTTTCGCCGCCTCTGAAGTGAGCCTTTCCGTGGCTGACGATGAAGATAACTATGTTCTTGATGGGCGATGTGAGCTTCATGTTTTGTATTGGACTTGACGTAGTCACTCTCTGTTATGGGGTCTTGAACTGTAATGACACTGGATACAAGTACCTAGAGTATCACAAGTCCTAAGCAAGGAAATAGTGAAGAATTAAAACAAACAAAAAACAAAAAACAAAAAACAAAAGAAGAAATTCACCAGACAGTGGAAGAGGAATAGATATAGAGATGGATAATGTTTTATCTGATAATGTCCAATGTGGGGTTAGCTGGGGGTTCTTTTCGTAAGGTTAAAGCTTTATATTTGTATTCTGTAATAAGAAAAATGTAACGTTTGAATATAATTTGTATCGATTATAATAATTTCATAAACTAAACAAATCAAACAAACAATTCCCTGTTTAAAGATATAATTGTGAGCTCTATCCTTTTGCGTAATATCTAAGGTGCATGCCAAATTTCATCGTAATTTCATGCCCCAAGTCAAATAAAGCTACTTCAGTATTAAACAAAATGTTTTGTTCTGGTTCTGATATTGGTATAATATACAGAGGGGAAAGGAGCACGCCTTTGAAATATGAACAGTGGGATGTAACACAAAGACTTACGATTGATCAAAAGTTACGAATGATTTTTTCTTGGTAACCTCATTTGAAAATCAGGTACAGTCATGGATTAGGATTTGGATATGATTAAGAGAAGGGTTAGGGCTAGGGTTAGGATTAAGATGATCAACTTTGGAGCATCCTGTCCATGATGAGGCTACCGAGAAAAAATCAATCGTAACTTTTAATCAATCGTAAGTCTTTGTGTTACACCCCCCCCCCCCCCAGATCTGTTAATATTTGGTGTGTTGGGGGAGATACGGTAGTGTATGTTTTTTTAATGTTTGTACCTGTCTCTTTGGGTTTGGAAATATAAAGTAACGATTCATTCAATCAGCGATGTATCTAGGGGGGGCATTGTCTTTGTTTCCGTATTTTTTCACCATTCCATAATTAAAAACGTCCCTTGCAAGATATATTTAAGTTTTCAGTTCTATTCTTTCTATCTAAATTTTTCTTTCGCGCAACGCGCTCTCAATGTGTTGTAGGTTTTTAAATCGTTTGCAGAGAATCAACAAAAAACGTTTTTTTTTTTTTTTTTT